>CM033328.1:16630388-17055757 GCA_019359835.1 Pharus latifolius | reverse complement strand
CACAACCAAAAAAGGAATAATATGGTCATAGCACCCTCTCTTGGTTATCTTTTGCATTACCTGTATGCAAGTCATCAGGACTTCATCACATCTATTAGTTTGGGAAAAGTCATATATGACATACAGGTAATGCAAAAGATAACCAAGAGATATGCATTTGAAACATATACATCGAAGACCCATCCACATTGCCATATATTCATACCAAGTGAGTAAAAATTCCCAACCAAACTAGTACGTACATTGCATGCCTCATGTCCTTCCAGATCCAAAGTTTTAATAGTACGTTGTTCAAAAATATTTTCTATCGGGTAAACACAAGAGCTGCCGATAGAGCAGACAAATTGTTTCTATCGGCAAATACAGGAGATACCGATAGAATATGTGTACGAACAACTCCAACATATAATGTGCATTACATGGCAGTTGCATACAATTGATCACACATACAGTAGTATAGATAAGTTAAAATCTCAAAATAGGTTCATTACAGCACTGGAACATATTATGTCAACCCTAATTTAAATCAACATTGCCCGTGGAATGTACATAATCCAACACAATAGGGAACCCTAGTGTAATTGCAAAACTCGAAGAATTAGTAAGTACAAAACACTAGGATCAAATAAGGAAGATGCTGGAAATAGAACGACGAATTAGGGTATTTACGGCGATCAGTGCTGGTGATGGAGAGGGGGTGTAGAACGCAGCGGCGGCCGGCGAAGGACGAAAATAAGAACCGGTGGCAGTGGCGAACCAGTGTCCAGCCGGCGATCGTCGTGTGGGAGAGAGGAAGTGAGTGGTCACGACGGAGGTTGTGGTTTTCCTCGCTCTCGAAGAGACGCAGTGCTCTAGGTTGGAACTGTTCGACTGGAGGGAAACTCAAGGGCCGTGTACGAGTAATAAAGTAGTGTATGACCTTTTCTATCGGTACAACAAAATAATACTGATAGAATTATGTCCGTTTCTATCGGTACAACAAAATAATACCGATAGAAAAAGTAAATTTCCCGGAAAAATATTAGAATTAGTGGATTCCTTTTTTCTATCGGTATAAACAATAAATTCCCGTGAGACCAATTTTCCCCAGAAAAATTTTTTAATTAAGTTTACGAGATTATAGTATTGTGTTCCATTTTTCTATCGGTAAAAACAACAAAATACCGTCAGAAAATGAAAAGGTAAACACAATTTAACATCAAACAGACCGTGCTTGAAAGCTGCAGAATGATAAAGAAAGTGGGAAGATAGCCGGAAAATTGGAAAATTGACATCAAAAGAAATTGTTCATTCATTATTGTTTTATCACTTAAAAAAAATTAAAACCCAAAATGCTAGGTCAAGGGGTGGTCTTAGCCCTGGCTGCATGTAGAATAGAGTCAGTTTGACTTGCAGCCAGGACACAGGACTCCTCTAGCGACAAGTTGTCCCTAGGATCAACTACTACCGCGTCGCGAAGGCCTGCGACCTCCCTCAGCTTCGCTATGGTATCCTTCATAGTCAAACCGCAGCCAGCGATGGTCATATCCGCGGCTTTCTTCTCCTCGCGAAGACGCCTCGTCCTCGCACTAGCATTGTCACCATCCGTCTTCATGCGCTGAATACGCTGGAAGAGATCGTCAAGGTCAAGCCGTAGCTGAGTGTGCTTGTCCGTAAGGAGCTTGTGCTCCTCCTGGAGGGCCCTCAGTTCGGCCTTCACTTTGCCAGTGTCTTCCACGGCTCCCATTCCCTGTGCAAAGCAATAGGTCAAGAAT
The DNA here is from genome assembly GCA_019359835.1 of Pharus latifolius. Lineage (NCBI taxonomy): Eukaryota > Viridiplantae > Streptophyta > Magnoliopsida > Poales > Poaceae > Pharus > Pharus latifolius. Next base: position 17,054,003 of record CM033328.1, on the reverse strand, counting down.
GTAGTGAACATGGATTAACAATACAGGGGTAAACCCCGGAGATTTAGAGTTCTTACCGAGGAGGGCGTGGCTGACGATCCCATGGAGGTTGCCATTGTGAAAGAGAAGATGAGGAGTCGAAGCGTTCGAGGATTAGAAAAACAAAAAAATACCGCGTCGCATGGCGAGGTACTTATAGAATTTCCAATGCGACGCATGGCGACACGGTTGAGAATTCAAAGCGCCAGAGTATTGTTCTATCGGTACAAACAGAAAAAAACCGTCAGACAACAAATATCGTGAGACTAACGAATTTATTCTAACGGTACAATATAATAATACCGATAGAATAAGTACACTTTTCGCAGCGAAACTTTCGAAGTGCCTGAGACACATTAAATTAGCGGATGTCCTTTTGTATCGGTAGAAATAAAAAAATATCGTCAGAAAAATTGATTTTTGGAGATCTTAATTTGAACAAGCAAGAGGCTGCAATGATATTTTTGCAAGTGCTATTTGAAGGGAAGAATTAAGTATTTACAGGATAAAGGTACTGTACATGTTAGAACTCATGCTGTGGAGTAAAATTGAGATATATTAATGCTGTGAACTAGCTTATCATTAAGTTCTAAAGAAAAATGTACTGCTTGATGTATTAATAATAAGTTCCTCACCTTGCTGCAGAACTTGTGGGCTGTTTGCTTGGCATTTATCCGTGAAATAGAAATTAATCATCAATGGTTCTCAACCCATAATCCTTCTTCGTGGTCATCTCGCAGATACGTTGTTTCGTCGATATCTTCAGTACGGATAGATTGAATGTCCTCTAAAAATGGAGGTATTTCATCGAATTGGTTATACTCCTCTTCGTCGACAACATCTTCGACCCCAACAATACGTCTCTTGCTGTGGAGGACAACATGCAAGTTTGGATTGGCTGGGTCAACGATGTAGAATACCTATGTGGCTTGCTTTGCAAGTATGAATGGATCATCTTGGTGTCCGACTCTACCAAGATCGACGAGAGTAAACCCGTAACTGTCAACTTGAACACCTCGAGGGATTTCGACCCATTGGCATTGAAACAGGGGAATCTTAAGTAATCCGTAATCGAGCTCCCATATTTCGTCAATAGCACCGTAATATGAGTTCAGCGCCCTTACTGACCTGGCATCCTCGGAAATAGCAAACAGTGTCACTCCGCTACATTGCGTGCTACTCTTGGCGTCTTGAGCTCTTGTGTAAAATGAATACCCATTGATGTCGTACCCCTGCCAAGTCCCTACAGTGAATCTTGGGCCTGTAGCCAACCATGTCACAGTTTCACTTACGGAGCCCTCGGCAGCTCGCGTGACTCTTTCTTGGATCCACTCAGCAAATTTCCTGTTATATTCTCTGCTGACCCAAACGTCTGACTTCGAAGGATTCTGTGACCGTAACATTACCTTGTGCTCGTGTATGTATGGCCCGCAAGATGAAATTCTCTTTCTTGTATGCATCCCACACCTGCACCCCCTCGCTCCACAATTTCTGTAAGTCCTCGATTAAAGGCGCTAGAAACACGTCAATATCATTTCCGGGTTGTCTGGGTCCTGAGATTAGTAATGCCATCATGATGTACTTGCGCTTCATGCATAACCAAGGAGGAAGATTGTAGATGCATAAAAGAACCAGCCAAGTGCTCTGCCGACTGCTCATATTACCATGTGGGTTCATACCATCTGTACTCAGCCCGAACCTTATATTCCTAAGTTCGCCGCCGAACTCAGCAAATGTTCTGTTGATGTTTCTCCATTGAATAGAATTAGCTGGGTGTCTCAGTTTTCCGTCTTGTTTCCGGGCTTCAGCATGCCAACACAAGTGCTTCGTGACTTTCGGATTTGCAAACAGCCGCTTCAATCTAGGTATCACAGGCAAGTACCACACTGTTTTCGCCGGAGGTCCTTTCTTTACCTCATGACGTTCACTGTCAATCCGGTCCCTACGCGTATACCTCGATGCGCCGCATCTTGGACAAACATGCAAACTGGAGTACTCGTTACAGTACAACACACAATCATTTGGGCATGCGTGTATTCTTTCGATTTCCATTCCCAACGGACACAACAGTTTTTTGGCTTGGTAAGTAGATCTTGGCAACTCATTTCCCTCTGGAAGCATGTCCGCTAGAAGATCTAATAGTGCCGTGAAACTCTTATCACTCCAACCGTTGCCTGCCTTCAAGTTATATAATCTCAGTACAGAAGACAGTTTTGTAAATGTTGCACATCCAGGGAACAGAGGCTTCTCAGAGTCAGCAATCAGTTTCTCAAATTCACAGAAGTCGTTTTCGTTGTAATCTTCCTCTACATCACGTAACATCTCATCTAGATTGTCATCATCATCATCATCTACGTGCACATCGGAATGAACATTATCACAATTCGGATGATCATCGATATTATTGCAATCCACATCCGAGTTCTGCTGATTGGTAGTAGTGGTGCTTGTTTCCTCAAGATCTTCGCCATGCCATATCCAACAGGTGTATCGCGTGTTAAAACCACGACGAATCAAATGACTCTTAATTTGATTAGAGTTGCTAAACCTCTTCAAGTTCATACAATCTGTACAAGGACAGAGCATATTTTTCTCTCCCTTCCTCTCCTTTTGTTGCTCAGCAAATTTAATAAACTCATTCACACCATCCAAATATTCAAAAGTAGTACGTTTTATTCCATACATCCAATATTTCCTGTCCATCTACAATTAACAAAATTTAACGAGTCAGCCATGCATGCATGAAACCTGCCCGATTAAGTTATGTATATGTACATGTACAGCCTCTTACAACAGATGTGTTGAACCCTAGCCTGACAAAATTAACACTAATTAACCTAGCTAACTACACAATACAAGCTAGTTAGCTCCTAAAACATGACGCATTTCCAGCTACCTAGCTCCCAAGCTTACAGCTACAAACTTAATTGGAACTACACAATACAGCTAGCTTGCAAGTAGAGAGGGAGGGAGATCTAGAGGGAGAGAGAGATAACTGTCGACAATTAATCATACCTTAAAGAGAGGGGCGCAATCAACTTCCCTCCAGCTTGTGCTGATCACCCTAGTAGTGTAGCTGCGAGCGTGGAACTTTCATCACAAACAGAGGGACAGAGAGTGCAACAGAACAAATTACAGCGCAGCTCAGCAATGGTCGAGTGGGGTTTTCCTTATAATGGAGCTTTTTCTAACGGTAAATACATAAAATAACCGTTAGACTAACTAAGGTAATTTGCCTCTCACATATTCTATCGGTAAATATATGTATTTACCGTTAGATGATGCATGACACAGCACGTACATGAGTTTTTCTATCGGTAAATATGTGTATTAACCGTTAGATGATGCATGACACACGAACATGAGTTTTTCTATCGATAGATTTGTGTATTTACCGTTAGATGATGCATGACTGAGCAAATATATGTGTTTTCTATCGGTAAATATGTGTATTTACCGTTAGAGGAGGTACTTGTAACGCACATGACACCAGTTCTCACATCCAAGGAATCATACCAATGTAACATCAAACAGATCTTAACTCAAGATAAAGCAATATTTCAAGAAATGCTAATTTGTGGATTAACTTGGAGACACAAAAATACTTTTCTTATGTACTCGGGACTTCATCTTGCCAAAGAAATTACACATGCCAGTTCACAAATTCAGGTACAAACATACACATGCCAGTTCACCAATACAAATTCAGGTACATGTCTGAAACAGCAGTACAAATACACACCTACCAACCAATACAATTAAATACACAAATACTCCCTACACATTCAAGTTCATGTCCCAATTAGCAATACATGATACACAAATATACAACAATATACAAATACAACAATTCACACATTCGATGTATATTAGAAAAGCCACGTCTGAAATTAACAACAGATCACGACGAGGACCCAGTGGCCCATACATTTTACATAAAAGAGAACCTTTGCAGGTTGCGACAATGGAACTAGCGACTACAAGTTAGACCTGATACATAACAAATCCATTCATCCAAAACAACAAATGTCTGAACCACATTGGACTTAACCATAGGAGTTCAGTTCGAAGACGCCCGAGGAGCTGGAACTGCCGTCGACTTACATTTGTACGTATTGGTGATTTCGTCGGACTCAAACTCGATCAACTCAACTCAACTCAACTCCATTAACAAAAAGAACCGACCTTTCAAGATGTTGTTCTGTGTAGTGATGGTGTAGAATGGCTGTGTAAATAACAACAATTCTTCTTCTCCATGCAGGTAAGCATCTGGCCACAAGCTGGTGCATGCAAAAAAATGTAAGATGCTTTCTATAGGTCCTGATTTGAGAAACACGCAGGGCTTAAGGATCTTCTCGACCGAGCCAACCAAGATCTCGCATTTCACGTCCTTCCAGCTCTCGACGGTGATCTTCACCGTTTCTTTCGCCAACAAGCCAACGTAGGCAGCGTACTGTGATGAAGAACCGTGAAATACGTTGCCCCTCATGAGCATCATCCAAGGACCTGCAAAGATCATAATCATATTGAAAAGAAGACACATCAAAATGAAAGATACAAAAAAAGCAAAATAATTGCCATAATGGGATTAGAATGATTTACGTACCTTGCTTGGGATGCGGAAGTCTAGAGGGCGTCGATGGAGGTGCGGAGGTGCAGCGGTCGCCTGTAGAGGTGCACCGGCCGTCCATGGAGCTTACGGGTTAGGACTACGAGCCCCAGATGAACTGTGAGAATGAAGAGACATACCCCTGTATTTATAGTACTAGATAAATTCTATCGGTACAAACACCGCATACCGTTAGTCATTTTATATATGTTCTAACGGTAAAAAATCAATTACCGATAGAACAAAAACATCTGTAGAAGTCGAATGGCTCTATCGGCACAATACAAATTACCGATAGGAATTTTTGTCCACACTCTGTCGGTATATACATACATTGCCGATAGAATCATACTAATTGTAGAAGGCGAACAGTTCTAAAATATTTTTTCTATATTCTAACGGTATAAACATTAACTACCGATAGAATAAAACTATTTGAAGACGAACAGTTCTAAGCAATTTTCGATATATTCTAACAGTAAAAGAATACATTACCGATAGAATAAAAATATTTGTAGAAGGCGAATGATTCTATCGGCACACTACATATTGCCGATAGGAATTTTTGAGATATTCTGTCTGTATATTAATAAATTACCGATAGAATAAGTCTAGTTGAAGAAGTTGACCAGTCCTATCGGTGCACAACATTCTCCCGTCAGTACTTATGCATCTCTTCTAACGGCAAATATGTTCATCATCGCTAGAGTAAATCATACTGCTTCTTCTATCGGTAAGTTTCTTACAAACTGATAGGAAAAATTCACCCGTTGGCCTTTTTTGGCCGTGAGGCACATTTTCTATCGGTTTTCTACTAAAGCGCCAATAATCGATAGAATATAGGGGTTAGTAGACTGCATTTCTGTACTAGTGATTATCACCCGAGCTAGTTTGATTAACGCATGTCGGGTTCAAGTCAGGATCGAATGAGATATGAGTTGCTTGGATGAGCTTATGACATGTATGAGATGGATAGGGTTTTGTAATTATTAAACAGAAACATCATTCAAGTTAATTTCCTGTTTTTTCATTGAACTGATCATGCTGTGAATTGGAACTATCTATTCTGAGATGAAATTCTGTGTATTTTGTCTGAGATGACAAATGAAATTGCTTGAGCTCCAACCTTGTTTGCACAAATTTGAGTCTTGTTTTGAGTACTCTCCATCAGTGATCAGTGTTGTTCTATTGAATTTTGTCCTTGATAAATTCTTATGTGTTGCACAAATTGATTGTCTTTTGAATTGAAGTGCCTTGCGAATTAGTGTCTTATCTATATTTCCACCTATGTGATTGATCTAAGATTCTGGAGATAAGCTCTATTCCAGTAATCTTACAAACTGATTTTCTGTGTGTGACTCATTTGAATACCTTTTCTGCTTTGGTTGAGGTATAGTGAAACTATACTGTAACTTCCCTAGTGTGTTTCATTTGAATTGACCAGCCACTTGCATGATGAAGTTTATGTGTGAGGTGTTCTAGTTGGTGAAGCTCAGCTTGAGTTTGTGTGGTCATTCCCAGAGTTTGCTACGTTGGTTGAGTTTGAGAGGCTGTTGGGGAATGGTTTGTGCTATCTCTGTGTGCCTATTCGTTGATACCGTCGAGAGACGTACTCGTTTTAGTCGCTTTCGCTGCCCTCTTTGCGGAACCACTGAACGATACGATTTTATTGCATGTATTCACGATGATGCATACAGATCTAGCACAAACTAATGGTCATGGTGTGATAACCTCTCCTTCTCTTCATTTTCTTTCATTCTCTCTCTCTCTCTCTCTCTCTCTCTCTCTCGTCGGTTTTAGTTTTATTATCCACCGATTTAGTCTAGTTTTATACGATATCACTTCTCTAGTCCCTGAGGAAAGAACAAAAGAATGCTCGCCTACTGCATCATCCTCGTTCTCTTGCGAGATGGTCTACGTCGGTATCAGTGAGGTACTTCACGGTCCAAAGGAACGGTGCCCTGAGGTCCAAAAGATACTTTACGCACTTCTGATGGTTTCCCGTAAGCTATGACATTTCTTTCAAGCACATACGATTACTGTGCCTCCGTCCTTCCCATTGGGAGATATTATCCAGAACCCGGAGAAATATGGTCGCATCGTGAAGTGGACAGTGGAATTTGGAGCATTTGACATCCATTTCACCCCTCGCACAGCAGTTAAATCTCAAATCCTCACAGACTTTGTGGTCGAATGGACTAATCCTGACCCTCCTGCGTAGGAATCCAAAGATTTATCCTGCACCAATCATTGTACGATGTATTTTAACGGCTCTCGTAATTTTCAACACTCGGGGGCTGGAGTGGTCTTAATCACGCCTCAGGGCGACCAGCTCAAGTATGTCATTCAATTATACTTTGTTGCGACAAACAATGCAACAGAGTATGAAGGTCTTATTGCAGGGCTCTGAGCAGCTAAATTCCTCAGAGTCCGTCGATTAGTGGTGAGGGGAGACTCACAGCTAGTCGTAAACCAGGTAAACAAGGAGTACAACACCTCCAATGAGACAATGGCTCATTACCTGGGGAAGTGAGGAGATTAAAAAAACACTTCAGTCATTTCGAAGCCCAATATATCCCGTGAAAGGACAATATTCTTGCAGACCAATTATCTAAAATTGGGTCCTCACGCACATCTGCTCCGGCAAGAGTGTTCGTTGAACACTTGGAACAACCTTCGATCATGACTTCGATCGAAGATGACCCAGTGACAGTTTGCGTCACCAGCCTTGGACATGGAGGAGATTGGACCCATCCATTGACAGTCTATCTCGAACATGGGACCTTGACCAAGGATGAAACCGAGAGTGATCGGTTAATTCGGAAAGCCCACCTGTATAAACTCATAGATGGGGTTTTATACCTAAAGGGTACTCAAGGAGTATTCATGTGGTGCATATCTCAAGAGGAAGGTAAATCTCTCTTGAAAGAAATTCATGATGGCGTATGTGGTGCACATGTGTCATTTCGCACACTAGTTGGAAAAGCTTTCCGATAGGGTTTTTATTGGCCTTCGGCACTCGATGATGCCAAACATTTGGTCAAGACATGCCCACAGTGTCAATTTCATGCGAGATAGATTCATCAACCCGCATGTACCTTACAAACTATTCCTCTAACATGGCCTTTTGCGGTCTGGGGGATAGATATTGTGGGTCTTATGCTCTAAGCGGTCAATGGGTACAAGTTCTAATTCGTAGCTATTGATACATTTACGAAGTGGACTGAGGCTGAACCAGTTCGCAACGTTATCGCCGCTGCAGCGAAGAAATTCTTTCATAAGAATATAGTCACACGATTTGGTGTTCCCAGTCATCTTATTACTGACAATGGTTCTCAATTCGTCAGTGGTCTTTTTTTGGACTATTGCGATAATATTGGGACCAAAGTATGCTTTGCTTCTGTAGCTCATACACAGAGCAATGGTGCTATTGAACATGCCAACGGGCAGATATTACAAGGCATAAGGAAACGAGTTTTCGATCGCCTTAAGATGCTCTCGGGGGCTTGGGTAGACGAACTCTACTCCGTTCTATGGGCATTACGTACTACTTGTAGTCGAGCAACGGGTGAGACACCTTTTCAACTAGTATATGGTGTTGAGGTTGTCTTACCTATGGAAATCCGCATTGCGTCTGTTCGAGTAGATCAAGTCGATCAGACTGATTAGCTCGAACAATGAACCCAAGATATTACCCTCCTCGAAGAGAAACGTGATCGGGCACTGATCAAGTCCACGGTATATTTACAAGCTTTGCGTAAATATCACAGTAAAAGGGTGCGGCCTCATAGTATTCACGTGGGCGACTTGGTTTTACGAAAAATACAAAACCAGTCTAACCACAATAAATTCTCCCCTCAGTGGGAAGGCCCTTATATTGTGCTTTCAGTTTCACGACCAGGATTGGCTCGGTTAGCGATGGAGGATGGAAGGATCTTGTCCAATACTTGGAACATAGATCAACTACGCAAGTTCTACGTGTAAGTTTTCCATTTTTTTATCCTTTTCAATTAGCATGATTTGTTAAAAAACAATGTGTACTTTCCTTCGAACTATGTTATGGTTTCCTTTTTCTCTTGCCACACCCATACCAAGCTACGCTTGGGGGCTGGTCGCCGATGACCATCTTATTATGATAACTAGGTTGGATTCGCGGGCCGATCTCATGGTCACATCTAGATAAGACATCCCAAAATAAGCCGTTCCTAAATGCACACAGGACTTACTAGCATGTTTCTGATCATTCGAGTGGATGCCTGTTCGTAATAAGATTTGGTATTGTATTAAGATTAGTATCGGTGTGACCAAATGATCGTATATAAGTCGAGTTATTTCTTTATAAACCGTTTCTAAACGTGTAAGAAACTCACTAGATATTCCTGAACATCAAAAACCCATATTTTTCTTGAGATTATAATACTAAGTCTCCAATACTTATTATCTCAGGAGGGGGCTATGAGAATATGGCCGTAATATAAAATGAAATCAAGTACACCTTTTCAAAAAACTTGAGGCATGCATTTGCACATTTTCTATCACAATTGTATGTTTGCAGGTACATTCAACATAGAGGATCATTGTTCAGTACAATGAATCACAATAAGCCTAGTTCCTTCAAGAGACTTTCGATTAGAGGCTTAACTTGTTCGGAAATAGCTTCAAGCTGGCCTTCATTCTCGACCTCTGCATCCCCCACCACTGGATCAAATCCAGATTTGGGCCGTGGTGAAGTCTTAATCTGCAGAGAATAGCAGAGGCTACAGATCTTACATTGGTCTTCATTGCCTCTTGCCGTTTTGTATCTCCAGGAAGATACTCGAGGAGTGACTCAACTTGTGCCACGACCAACTTGCATGACTCGCTGAGGCTTAAGTTGTCCTTTTGAGGTTTGACGATATCAGCCTTTAGCAAGCCTGCAACCATCTTCAGTTTCTTGAAGATTTCTGTTTGAACACTATTACAGGATGAAATGGTGGCCTTTAAGGCCTCGCTCTCTTTGCAAATAGTGTCAATCTTCGAGCTTTGGAGCTCAATGGTCGAATGAAGATCATTCCTCTCTCAGGAAAAGGAGCTTATTTGATCCTCTTGTACTGCATGAACAAAGCAATTATGGTTGCGATAGTTCATACAAAGAAATAACTTTTGCTGATTGAAAGAGAACTTACAGGAAAGCTTTAACTATGTTTCGTGAAGTTCCTTCTCCAAAGAAAAAATCTTACAGTTGCAACTTCTTCCTGAGCTTCCCGGTCAGCCATGCTTTTTGTCAAGGAGGCATTTTCCCTGTGACAAGAAAGACAGTTGTAAAACTTAGATGAAATTCGAGTTGATATAGACGAAGAATAGGTACTTACTGTTGTAGCTGTCTGATCCTCCGTTGTGCGACCTCAATGTGCTTCGCAAAAGTTTTTGACTTGGTCGCCACGCAGGTTAGATCCTAAAACACAGTAAGATATCACTCTTTAAACTTGAACTTTCCTAAGATTTGCAATGATAGAAGAGGTAAAAGTATCTTTATTTACCTCTGTGAAGTTATCAAAAGATATATCCTCGAGTTCTTCTGAAGGATGAACCTCAAAGTTGGTTGTTATTTCAACAACAAGAGCAGTAAATGTCTGTTCTTGCTGACTCGCTCCTGCGGTCATGATTGCAGTCTCCGTCTCCATAGATTGGAGATCTGCAATCATCCCCTATGCAATGGCCTGAGAGGATTCCTCAGCCATTGTACTTGCTCCTGTGTCTCCCTCGACCTCCGTGGTAGATGGAATGTTAACTCCTGAGGAGGTCGGCAGGGTCCCAGGCACAGAGGTCCTAAAAATATCATGACTTGTAACATCCATGTTTTTCAAATAGACATGAGATGGCAAGATGTGATATCCTTACTTAAGACGAAAACCCAGCATGTACTTGGGTTTCGGTGATGCGCTCTGGGGGAGAAGAAGCCCACTTGGTACCCCTGTTGAAGTGTCATCAGCAGCTGTCCTTGTTTTCCTCTTTTTAAACAGGACAATGTCTTCTTTCCCCTGCTTCTTTACAATATGATTGGAATATGCAGGGAAGCAAAAATTTGAAATAACTGTGAAGTTCGTACCACAGTAATGTCGACGATTCGGACTCGGGGTCCTCAGCCGAACTTATGCGAAATTTGTAATTGTGAGACCTTTCAAGATGACCCTCCGGGAAGGTATGCTGAACAATGGTGAACAAGAGCACAGAGAAATTTATACAGGTTCGGGCCCTCGATGGTGGGAGTAAAAGCCCTACGTCCTATTAGGATTTCACTATATGAAATAAAGCTTTACAAACTAACAAGGAGAAAACCTCACAGGTGAAAGTTTTCCCTATATAAGTGTACGAAAGGAAGCTATGGGAAACTTATAAGTATTGTCTAATCTAAGCCGTAGACTTGACTATTTGAGTGATCAAGATATCTTGTATCTTGATTATCTTTTGGGTCTAGTTCTTCCAAAAATCTCCGATCTCCTGTTTGATGTACTTTGCCCCCTTTTTATATTGGTCGAAAGGGTGTCATATGAAGAAAACTGCATCAAACGGTTGGATGCGGTTGTTGAAGAACCGCTGTTAACTTCCACGGAGGTTATTAACACGTGTTAATCATGAATAACCGCATATAATAACCTCTGACGGTTGGTCTTCAACGTGGAGGAATCTTCGGGATGCTTGGAATATCCTGGTATAAAGATAACCGAACAAACCCTAAGCACCTTGGTCGAGAATGTTCTGACCGCGGAATATGGGCTGACCGCGCAACATCCCAGATATTCAGTCCAGTCCGCGTATAGCATACGAACTTCTGACCGCACAAAGCTGTCGGCCTGATCGCACGAAACCCGCAACCTGATCGCGTAAAGCTTGCAACCTCATGGTGATGCTCCTCAGAAATAGCTTGAGTTCGCATTGAACCAAATACATGTCTGGTTCGAACCTGTCTTGAACCAAGAATTTTATTAGAAGTGACCCGGGTGTCAATCCTCGTCAAGTAATCCCTTCGATAATCGAAGGAGGTGTTACTAGCCCTGAGATGGTGCCTACCTCAGGGTTGGGAGTTTCCTCTGTGACCGCAAGATCTTTTGCAATCACAAGATCCGATACCACCATTCTTGCCTCTGCCAAGGAGGACAAGACTTCGGCAATGGTCGGAGAGGTTGCCCTCTCTGGAATGCTCACCTCAGAGGGTTGCCGCTTTTCTCTTGTGATGGATGAGAGGAATGTCGTCTTCCTCATCCTCGCTCCCTTCACCCTGTACGACTAAGATGTAACTCTTATTCATACTTGGTACAACAGGGGGAATCGAAAACCTTACCACAGTTTTCTTTGCGATTGTTTTCTTCTTTGTCGGAGAGGTTACCCCCAAGGTCATCTTTGATTTGTCAGGGGCCGGCTCCTTCATTTTCTTCTTCGAAGAGGTTCTCTTTGCCCTCTTCACCGTTGACCCCCCAGAGGGTCCAGCATCGTCACCAAGACGTTTTGTCCCGGTGATTCGCCCCTTCAGCTGTATCATAAAAAAATATATATACTTGACTTGGTGATCCAAATCAATAGGCGATTTCAAACAAGTTCTACAAAAAAGGTCATACCTTTTGACGTTCTTGTTTCAGATCGTCGCTGCCATTTATTAAGCTCTGAGGACGGGGTGATCCTTGAGCTCCTTCTGTTGCTGCATTATAAGACCGCAGAAGGCTATTCGTCCGTTTCTCAATCTCGGACAACGATAGGACTGCGTCGCAAAAGCGCAAATTTTTGATCACTTGGTTCTATCACTTGGTGTGATATTTTTCATCAGTAAAAATGCACATTGTGTAGACCAGAGGACATACCTGTATTATAATCCAGGGTACCATCTGCTATGGATTCTATTTCCCAAGCAGGGTCTTCCCTCTTCCGCAGGGGGCTCACCCTATTCTTCACAAAGTCGCGGATGATATCTCATGCTGTTAATCCTTGATGGACTAAGTGAAGAATTTCCTGGGCCTGCTTCTTCAGCTCTGGATCAAGAGCAAGAACGGTGTCCATTTCACTGCTCTTCTCTGGTCGATTGTTCTCGAACCAGAGGTTACTCTCCAACGAAGGGGTGAAGTAGAACCATTTGTGGTGCCACCCGTGCACTGAATCCCGCAGAGGAAGAAAAGGGTACTCTTTCTTCTCCCTTATGCGGAAGTAGATGCAGCCTGAGACATTGGTACTCTTTGACCATGCCGAGAAGTAGAAGCGCCGGAAAAGATCTACACTGGGCATCATTCCGACGAAAGCCTCGCACAAGTGCTGGAAAATTGCCAGGATTAAAATGGCGTTTGGATGGAGATTCACCAGCTCCAGTCCGTAATGTGCAAGGATATCTTGGAGGAATTTTCACTCCGGGGGTCGGAACCCGTATCGCAAGAACTCCTCGAAGATTACCAGTTCGTTCTCATGAACAACTAGGGTTTCTTCATTCTTCTCCGCCGGCCGCCAGTTGATTAGCAGCCGCGGAGGAAGGATCTCCTCTTTTTCAAGCGCTATTAGGCTCTCCTCACTATAATGGATCGATCAGCTCCAGGACGCCATTGCTAGTGGAATCTGTGGAAAAACAACGGCTTTGGAGACGATGAGAGTAAGGTGCGTGAAGGAGGGTTTTTTGCGGCAAAACTAGCTAAGGCAAAAGGTGGTTTTTTGCTGTGAAACTTCCCCAATAAGCTACCTCTTCCTTTTATATGCCCGAGACGACTCCTCGCCAGGTGCATTATTTTAATGATTTCCCATAACGGGTGTCTCTCCTGTGGGAACTCGTTATCATATCATTTACCCTGTTATGAATCTGAAGAAAAATGTATCTTTTCCAAATTACTAAAGATCATTTTATTTCACATTGGGGGGCTATGGTACAGATAATCATATGAGAAATTCTTAAAATTTTTTGAGGAATTAATACCTTATGATTTTAGGGTAATCTCATTTTTTTGTACTGATCGCAACGCTATTCTGTGATCACAGTGCAATATGTGGTCGGAACGCTATTCTGTGACCTCAGTGCTACTTATGGTCTCAGTGCTATCCTGTGACTGCAGTACTCTATATGGCCTCAATGCTGTTCTGAGACCTAACAATTGTCCAAAATTGATTTCGGATGGAAATGTTTTACCTGTTTATGTTTTGGTCGCAGAAATATTTTTCTGTAATCATTTTTCCACACAGAAGATTTAAAAAGAACTCCAATTAGTGGTTATAAATTATACATAATCATTCAAAGAGTCAGATATGTAAGAGAAAGAAATTCTTTATTTCTTGCAATCTTTATATACAGAAGGGATACAGGCGACCAAAGCATCGACCTGATCCGAAAGTAATTTACAAACTTCTCCTAGGGACATGTTGGCATCAGTGGGATCTACACTGTCCACCCCAAGAGAACTAATGACGTCTCTAAGCCTATTGACGTCATCCCTTATTAAGGGAGTAGTGCAGCTATTCCTTATTGTATCAAAGAGTTCTCGTTGCTGTTGAGCATGATCTCTCTCCATACGGAATCTGCGCACCTCTTCGTGAGTTCCATCATAACATTCTGCCAAGTGCAGAATGGCCGAAGACATCTCCTTAGAACACTTCTCTAGCGCCTCTTTTTCTTTTTGGAGAGTTCTGCACAAGGCTGCTCTCTCACCAAGAAGAGCCTAGATCTCAACAAGCTGATTGCTGGGGGCTCCAGGGGCCTTCATCTCTTTCGCGCCCCACACAGGGTACCACGACTACTCCCGTGGAGACCCAGCTCGCTGCAGCTGGCCTCATACATACATACCACTGACTTCCCAGGATAAGTCAAGCACAGGAGTTCATTGCAGCAGAGTAACTTACAAAATATCATTGATAAACAGTATGGCCTGCTGGCCTGATACAACAAGAGTAATACAATGCCTTCACGGCACAAATGGTCTAATTAAAACAAAAGACAACTACTCGGCGGAAGCTAGGCGAAACCCCCACAGTCGTAAGAAGTTGACAGCAGAACAGCACACTTCAGGGTTCTGGCAGAACTGGCTCTCTTCCTTCTGGATCCACGAAATCTTCCAAGCCTTCATCTTGGTATTGTAGCACTCCATCTATTGTTGATAAGTTGCAAGGGTGAGCACTTACGTACTCAGCAAGTCATAGGTAAGAGTAGAGATACGTATAGTAGAGATGACATGATCCTATGCTATTGAGGGAAAAGAGGTGAGAGGGTTTTTCCATAAATACTTTTCTTCCAAGCTTTTCAAATCTCATGCTCATGGCAGCATTTCATATACTTAGGGCACAATCCACATGCCTCTTAGATATCACATGATCACTAAATTATGGTACTACCGCGACACGTCAACACATGACAGCCCACGGCAGCACCCCTTATCATGACAACACATGTCATTTGGGTAATCTTGAACTAACAAATTTTAATTTATAAAGCAATACTTGTGTCACACCCCGTGGATTTAATCCACCGCGGCATACTCCTAAAACTCGGGAGCACGAAGTATTCGAATACATTTTTAACTCTGCAGAGGGGTACCAATTTACCCGCAAGATATATCCACTTTCATGCCCTTCCTATCACAAGGATTGGACCCCTAACTCACTTCATACTGTGAGTGGCAAGGTGGAGATAACAAGAACTTTTGCCATGTTTCACACACAATTCACCCCAGACCCCGTGGTTTTCTTCACGCAAACCACAGTTGTGGCAGGGTTTCACAACCCCCACTAATTGGCGTCTTCCCCTCAGGGTCAGCGTGCATGATCACATCCTGTGATATGTGTTGGAGCGCACCCCGTGTTAATCGTGAGTTTGTCATATAGGGGTTTCATCTGTGATCCACATACTACTTGTTCAGGCCTGTCCCATACCAGGCTTGCGGTCGGCACGTTAATCATGCCACTAGACGCACAACACAAGGTTCTAGGTCCTTATATGCCAGTGACCAGCTCATACCACAATCCATGCACTTCCAGTGCTGGCACATCTTGTGCGACCAAGCACCTCCAGTGCTTTTACCATTCCATACCAAAATACTGGTCACGGCTAGGGGTTTTATTTCATGAATATAAATATACATAATATATTAGTTCATGGCTCATTATTTGATCAATTCACATTTCACAGGCATCAGCCTGATGCTGCCATTTCATAATTCAACTATTCTCAATCTTTCTCATGCAATATTATTATTTTATAATCAAGGCATATTCTAGCAATTCATAAAATATAGGTTCAAGATGTTCAAGAATATGACTTGCCTTCCGCGTCGTAAGAAACAGCAGTTGATGTCGGGTCTGCGACGAAGTCTTCGAACTCGGACTCTTGCTCTGAACAAGGATCAACAAGCAAACAGGCATTACAATCAATCCTACTCTTATTATTCCACTATATGCGATAATGCAAGGTAAAAGCGCCTCGGCGATACAAGATTTGGAAGCGATTAGGGTTAAACTATGGAAACCAAGGTTAAGATTAATCGTCAAAGGTTTAGAAGGTTCCAAAGGTTCCAAAATATCAGAATGATATCAAGGCTGCGGCTGGTTCGCTCAAAAACAGCAAACGTCTTTAGGTCGACATTCGGTTCAAGGCATCGACATAGGGTTGATGGATGATAGAGGGCTCAACTCAAGTTGTGACAGTAGAATAAAATGTAGATCACAACATCAGGAGTCTAAGGGACAAAGTTATGTTCAGTTTGCATACCCAGAAGGGGTCAAACTGGCCCAATGCCATTGGCTGACATAGGCTGACAAGGGCTGACAATGCCGAAGAATGGCATTGACATGGTTTGAATAGTTCCCAATGGCCAAAATGAGTTTTGATTCAAGCATATGGTGCACAAGGTAGTGAGGCAACTATTAGACAAAGTATTTTCTGTTTTTCATGACCAGAGGTGGGTGAACAGGGCTAATGCCACTGACTGGCATAGTTTGACATAGAGTTGACATGGCCAGAAACTAGGGTTCGCCATAACTTTTGATCTAGGGCTCCAAATGATGCACCACTTTGTCTGGTAGTTAGACATTTGTAACAGGAACAAATGTCTCAACAGGATCTAGGGCAGGAGATGGCCGGAAAGTGATGAAAACCGGCAAGGAAGTTGACTGGCCTGGAGCACATGCAACATAAACAGTGCAGCCAACTAGGGCATAGCTATATCTCACAATCTAGGCCGAATTGGAAGTCGTGATAGAAGACAAAGTTGCTCAGAATGGTCCAAAACATCTAAATGGCAAAGTGGTTAGGGCTAGATCGGCTGGATTTGGAAGATACTGGCTGGAGAAAAGATGAACTCAAATCTAATTTGGGCATTTCTGATTTAAAGTGATTGAACTCAATTCCTTGCTTGTGTATGGTCCTCAGGGTACTAGAAATGCATTGGTGAAGTTAGATTAACAGATTGCTCAACAGAGGAGCTAAATCAGTAAGTACAATTTCATGTTCATGGCTGGAAATTGGGGGTTTTTGTTTTACAACGAATTTGTTCAAACCAATAGCTCAGGGGTCTTAAGTGAGCTATTCTAAGCATCTTTCACTACTGTCTCGAAGATCAAATCGATTTGGTTAAGGATTAATTGCTCGTCGGAGTTCTAGATGAAACACGGCGATTGCCGGTGACAGAAGGCATTTGAACTAAATTCCAATCTCGAGAAGCATGAGGGGGATGAGGGAAGCTCACTGGGGGTGTTGGATCGAAGGATGAAGCAGTGGTTGAAGCTAGCACCGTGCTCCCTCTTTGCTGCTCACCGGGGAAGAAGAAGACACTGTGCTGCTGTTGATTTTCTAGCGTTTTGGAGTGTACGAAGTAAAGCTAAGCTCCAGGGGGTATAAATAGGCGAGCTGGAGGTGCTTCAACGGTTGGAAATGCTCGGGAAGTTGTAGCCGGCAAGAATTGACAGGATTGTGACTTCACGGCGAGCTGGCGTCGAGGTGACTGGTTCAGCGGCCGTGAGGGCTTTTGCAGCTGGAGCTGCTGCGAAATGGAGGCGACTCGATGGCTGGCCGCGGTAAGAACTCCACGTGGCTAAGCTTTCCTGCTGGAGCCGTTGCCGGTGGCGTGCAAACGGGAGAACTAGCTGGTCGCGATCCTCGCTGGAGAAGATCCACAGTGGCCAATGCCGGGCACACACGTGGCAGCAGGCGAAGCAAACGGCAGTGGCGCGCTCGTGGTCGAAGGCTCCCGTGCTCGTGCGCTGTTCCAGGTCGTGGTCGAAGTCTCAGGCGCTGGTCGAAGCCGGCTTTTGGTCGTGAACAGAGGTGAGGTCGAATCCAGGGGTATAAGTGTAAGAGTTTCTGTTGAAAAGTGGACTGATTTGTAATTCTGGTCTTAGAGAGGTTTAATCTGGAATTTGATTTAATGGATGAGTATAATATTTCTATTAATACTCATTTAGCTCAAATCTGGAGAAAATTTGATAAGGTTTGAGGGATTTCACCTATTTTCGAAAATAGGGTAAAATTAGGGTAAAATAGATCTGGATTTTGTCAATCTCGAATTCTGGTAATTAGGGTGAGATTTTGAAGTTTAAACAGAAGGGAAATCTGTATCAAATAGTATTTGGGAGGTGTTCCCTGAAGAAATTCTGAGGTTGGAGTTGATTTGTGAATTTTAGCCTTTTCAGGCTTCCAGGTCAACAGAAAAGGACTTATTCGCAGTAAAATTTGGACTAAACTGCGAAAAGTGTTTAGATGAAACAATCTGGTTCCCAACTTTTTGGAGTAAGTTGAGGGTATACCTAGGAACATATTCCAAAAGTTACTTGAGTCTGGATAGGGTTAGATCATGATAACTCAATTATTTGGAAACTGGGGTACTTAGGGTAAATCTGAATTTCCTGTTTTCGAAAACAGAAAGAGATTTAGATACTGAGAGTTAGGGTTAGAATTCAATCTGGTTTCTGAAGACTTTTATCTTCAGAATAACTGATAGGTTAAATCTAGATGGTCAGATCTTGATCTGGATCTAGAGAATAGATTTGGAGATTTTTAGGGTTTGAGAGAGAGATTAGGGTTCAGCTGATCTGGCTACTGCTACAGGGATACATGCATGCAGGATTTTATGCAAAAACTTTTCACCCCCAAAACTAGGGTGTTACAAGCCTCCCCTCCTTAAAGAAATCTCGCCCCGAGATTTACCTAGAGAAAAGAAAAGATGGGGATAGGTCTGAAGCCAATCTTCCTCTTTTTCCATTGAACTTTGCATAGCTTGATCCTCTTTCTTTGAAGTTGACGCTCATCTCTGGCTACAATCCGGAGTGGTTGCTCAAGGTAGGTGAGGTTCTTCTGCAACGAAATACCAAGAGTTTCTACCCGGTCCGTGGGTTCTTCCAGGCATTTCCAAAGTTGAGAGACATGGAACACATCATGTACTCCTCCTAGTTCTGATGGTAGTTCCAGTTTATAGGACACTTCTCCTCTTTCTCTTGAGTATCTTGAATGGTCCGATACGTTCCTTCCTCCTGACTCGTTCCAATGTAATGGGGTTCTGCACTTATGTTCATATAAAGCTCCCAAATGGTGCCATTTACAGACTAGCCTGATAACTGTTGTTATAGGTAAATTCTGTAAGTGGTAAGCATTTTTCCCATGAAATCCCATTATCCAAAATGCAAGCTCTTAGCAAATCTTCCAGGATCTGATTGACTCTCTCAGTTTGCCCACCTGACTGTGGGTGATATGCAGTGCTGATCTGCAACTGGGTTCCCAAGGTTTCATGAAGTTGTCCCAAAACTTTGATGTAAACTGACTTCCACGATCTGAGACTATCTTCAGAGGGTCGGTCTTGATCCGCTGGCACGTGTTACATCTCACAATGTATGCCGCAATTTCTTTCTTCATATCGATCTACCAAAACTGAGTTTTCAAGTCTCGATACATCTTTGTGTTACCAGGGTGTATTGAGTATGGTGTTTTATGAGCTTCACGCAGAATCAACTCCTTGAGGTCTGCGCTTTGAGGTACACAGATCCTTCCTTGGTACCATACAATTCCTTGTTCGTCCTCAGAAGAATTCTGAGCCTTACCTAACCTGATTCGGCTCTTGATCTTGCAGATCTTTTTTTTTTTTCTCTTTTGAGCACTCTCTATTTGTTCCTTGAGTCAGGATATTACTGTGAGAGTGGCTAACCTCCCTGACGGTACCACTTCTATCTCTAGTCCTTGCAATTCTTGCTGTAAGTGTGGGTTATTCAACACAACTTCTTGTAAAGTGTAGGCCTTTCTCCTCAAAGCGTCTGCTACCACATTGGCTTTTCTTGGGTGGTAGAGAAAGCTGAGGTCATAGTCCTTGATTAGCTCTAGCCAACGATGTGGGCGCATGTTGAGTTTGGCCTGGGTGAAAATATACTTGCGATTCTTATGATCCGTGTAGATTTCACACTTATTCCCAAGCAAGTAATGTTGCCATATCCTCAAGGCATGTACTACCGCGGCTAACTCCCAGTTATGAATAGGGTAGTTTTCCTTATGCAGCTTTAGCTGTCGTGAAGCATAAGCTACCACTTGGCCTTTTTGTATCAACACACAGCCTATGCTTAGTCTTCAAAGCATCATAGAACACTTCGAAGTCATCCTTACTATCTGGCAATGTGAGGACTGGTGTGGTTGTTAACTTTTCCTTAAGTTTCTGGAAACTTTCCTCGCACTTGGTGGTCCATTCGAATGTGACTTCCTTCCTAAACCGATTGGTAAGTGATTTAGCAATCTGAGAAGATCCTCCAATAAATCTCTGATAGTAACCTGCTAATCCCAAAAAGCTTCTGATCTCTGACACGCTGGTAGGTTGCTTCCATTCCTTGATCACAGCGATCTTGGCCGAGTCCACTAAAATTCCTTTTTCTGTCAAAACATGGCCGAGAAATGCAATCTTCGTCATCCAAAATTCACACTTGTCGGATTTGGCATAGAACTTGCACTCTCTTGGTCTTCTCAAGTCTTTGTGCAAGTGCCGCTTATGTTCCTCTGGACTTCTGGAGTAGATGAGGGTGTCATCTATGAGCACAATGACAACTTATCGAGATGATCCATGAATGTGTTGTTCAAGATGTTCATGAAGGCTGCAGTAAACTCGTACAGCCCGTATCCTGTAGTGAAAGCAGTCTTTGTTATGTCCTTCTTCCTGATTTCCAGCTGGTGATAGCCGGGCTTTTGGGCTATCTTGGAGAATATTCTGGCTCCTCGAAGTTGGTCGCATAGTTCATCATTCTTTGGCAGTGGATTCTTGTCCTTAATGGTCACCTCACTCAGTGCTTGGTAATCCACGCACATTCTTAGAGTTCCATCTTTCTTCAACAGCATTGGGGCTCCCCAAGGTAAAGCACTAGGTCAGTAAATCCTTTACTCTCTAGCTCCTCTAGCTGACTTTTCAACTCTTCTAAGTCTGCTACCGGCATCCTACATGGTCTCTTAGCTATAGGTGCCGCTCCTGGTTTAATCTCAATGGTAAACTTTATCTCCCTATCAGGTGGCATCCCTGGGAGTTCTTTTTGGGAACACGTCCGAGTATTCCTGTACTATGGGCAATTGATCCAAGCATATCTTCTAAAGTGCTTGAATAGACCCTTGTAGTTTCTCGACTAATGACTTGTCCATATGGAACAAGACTTTCTTTCCTTGGTTACTTACTAACAAGGCTTAGAGTTTTCCTCTCACAATCCACTAGACTTTTATGTTGGGATAACCAATCCATTCCCAATATAATATCTAGGCCTTGCAGTTTTAGGACTAATAGGCTAGCCATAAACTCTTCCCCTTCTACTCTGAAGGTTATATATGATGGCAAGCTGAATATACAGGCAACTTAGCTCCTGGGGTCTGTATAACCATAGAGTACTCTAGAGGTACCATATTTATTCCCACTTTAAATGCAAAATCTTCTGATATGAATGAATTTGTAACTCCAGGATCAACAGTATTAAAGCATATGCAGACTGGATCAAGAATCTACCTAGGAGAATATTGGTGGCGTTGTTTGCTTCTTGAAGAGAGGTGAAGTTTAATCGGCCTCCTCGGCTTGACATTTGTCCTCTTCCTCTTTCTCGTTCTCGGCCTGCTATGGTTCCTCCTCTGTTGGGCGAACTTCCTCTGGGGCTCTGCAATGGTGGTGAAGCTGTGGTCCTGGATGTCATCGTCGGTGTTCCAGCTTGCGATCTTGCTATTGACGTTGGGAGCTGAATCCAAGGACAGTTGTCTTTGCGGTGTCCATACTGCCCACAGTGAAAACACTGAGTTCTAGCATGAGGGCAGTCCCTTTGGTAGTGAGCTCCTTTGCAGCTTGGACATGATGGTGTTGCTAGTGATCTTGGTGCTTGGTAGACTGGTCAGAAATTGGGAGATGTTGGGACTCTTCCCCTGGTTGGGTTGGCTGGCGGCCGTGCTTGCTGTAGTATCTTTCTTTTTCGACTTTCTTCTCCTATGCTCCTCTTTTCTTCCACCTTCAATACCCGATTGACTAAGGTTTGGAACTCTGAAAATTCGTGGGAGGCAATCTGGTACTGCAGATAGTGCTGAAGTCCTTCGGTGAAGCGCTCAATCTTTTTGTCTTCCGTGTCGATGTCTCCTGGCGCGTAGCGAGCTAGATGGCTGAATCGGTGCAGATATTCTGTAACGGTCTGGCTCCCTTGTACCAAGTTTCGGAACTCTCGGCGTTTGGCGGCTATGACACCGATGGGTACATGAAATTTCCGAAATTGTTCTTTAAATTCTGTCCAGGATATGTTATCCTTGTCAGGGTGAGCCTCTTGATAGTTTATCCACCATGCGGCTGCTGCTCCTGTGAGTTGGTGTGATCCGAATAAAACTTTCTCTCGGTCGTTACAACGAACTGTATCCAATTTCCTCTCGATGTCCCTGAGCCAATCATCGGCGACGATGGGATCAGTTGCACTAGCAAATGTTGGTGGTCGGGTCTTCTGAAAATCCGATAGTCGGGTTCCAACAGCAGTTCCTTCAGATGTCCCTCCTGGCATCTTTTGAATGATCTGGGCCAACAACTGGGTGTGGGCAGCTTGTGCCTCCTGCCTGCTCTTTTCCATGGAGAGAAGAATTTCTTGGAGGGTTGGCTGATCTTCCTGAGAAAGGTTTGATTCCTGGGGTCTCTGTTGAGATGAAGATCCTCTCCTTGCTGGGTCTTCCCTGGGCGAAGCTTGCTCTCTGTCCTCTTGACTACCTTGCGATCTTCTCTTCGTGTACACCATACTGATTCTTCTGAAGAAAGAGTAGATAGGTCTAACTAACTAAGAGAGAGAACTAGGGCACTAATGCGGAAATTAATGCAACTATTTAATGCACAAAACACTTAGGCTTCTAGCCATAGTAAACAAATTAACCATTGCGAAAGCAACGGCGGAGCACAAAAGCTAGCAAGAGCATCCACCTGCTCAATCTATACTACTCTTTTCCCGGCTAATGACTAACTACTCAACCAGGGTTCTACCAGAAGAACTAGGCTATATGCCGTAGCAACGTAGCCCAACTCCTGAGGCACTCTATAAAAGCAGAACGCTCTCTCGGCATCTTGCTGAATTTTTAGAAAAGCCAAGTAAGACTTTTGAAATCCAAAACTTTTAGAAGCTACAAGGCTCCTGTTTTCAAAAATAGTGTTTTTAGAAAATAGATTTTTAAATAAACTACGCCTTCCTGGCGAGCCAATTCCTAAAGGTGTCGTCCTACAGTCAAGTTCTCATGCTGCTCTGATACCACTTTTCTCTTTCGCGCCCCACACAGGGTACCACGACTACTCCCGTGGAGACCCAGCTCGCTGCAGCTGGCCTCATACATACATACCACTGACTTCCCAGGATAAGTCAAGCACAGGAGTTCATTGCAGCAGCGTAACTTACAAAATATCATTGATAAACAGTATGGCCTGCTGGCCTGATACAACAAGAGTAATACAATGCCTTCACGGCACAAATGGTCTAATTAAAACAAAAGACAACTACTCGGCGGAAGCTAGGCGAAACCCCCACAGTCGTAAGAAGTTGACAGCAGAACAGCACACTTCAGGGTTCTGGCAGAACTGGCTCTCTTCCTTCTGGATCCACGAAATCTTCCAAGCCTTCATCTTGGTATTGTAGCACTCCATCTATTGTTGATAAGTTGCAAGGGTGAGCACTTACGTACTCAGCAAGTCATAGGTAAGAGTAGAGATACGTATAGTAGAGATGACATGATCCTATGCTATTGAGGGAAAAGAGGTGAGAGGGTTTTTCCATAAATACTTTTCTTCCAAGCTTTTCAAATCTCATGCTCATGGCAGCATTTCATATACTTAGGGCACAATCCACATGCCTCTTAGATATCACATGATCACTAAATTATGGTACTACCGCGACACGTCAACACATGACAGCCCACGGCAGCACCCCTTATCATGACAACACATGTCATTTGGGTAATCTTGAACTAACAAATTTTAATTTATAAAGCAATACTTGTGTCACACCCCGTGGATTTAATCCACCGCGGCATACTCCTAAAACTCGGGAGCACGAAGTATTCGAATACATTTTTAACTCTGCAGAGGGGTACCAATTTACCCGCAAGATATATCCACTTTCATGCCCTTCCTATCACAAGGATTGGACCCCTAACTCACTTCATACTGTGAGTGGCAAGGTGGAGATAACAAGAACTTTTGCCATGTTTCACACACAATTCACCCCAGACCCCGTGGTTTTCTTCACGCAAACCACAGTTGTGGCAGGGTTTCACAACCCCCACTAATTGGCGTCTTCCCCTCAGGGTCAGCGTGCATGATCACATCCTGTGATATGTGTTGGAGCGCACCCCGTGTTAATCGTGAGTTTGTCATATAGGGGTTTCATCTGTGATCCACATACTACTTGTTCAGGCCTGTCCCATACCAGGCTTGCGGTCGGCACGTTAATCATGCCACTAGACGCACAACACAAGGTTCTAGGTCCTTATATGCCAGTGACCAGCTCATACCACAATCCATGCACTTCCAGTGCTGGCACATCTTGTGCGACCAAGCACCTCCAGTGCTTTTACCATTCCATACCAAAATACTGGTCACGGCTAGGGGTTTTATTTCATGAATATAAATATACATAATATATTAGTTCATGGCTCATTATTTGATCAATTCACATTTCACAGGCATCAGCCTGATGCTGCCATTTCATAATTCAACTATTCTCAATCTTTCTCATGCAATATTATTATTTTATAATCAAGGCATATTCTAGCAATTCATAAAATATAGGTTCAAGATGTTCAAGAATATGACTTGCCTTCCGCGTCGTAAGAAACAGCAGTTGATGTCGGGTCTGCGACGAAGTCTTCGAACTCGGACTCTTGCTCTGAACAAGGATCAACAAGCAAACAGGCATTACAATCAATCCTACTCTTATTATTCCACTATATGCGATAATGCAAGGTAAAAGCGCCTCGGCGATACAAGATTTGGAAGCGATTAGGGTTAAACTATGGAAACCAAGGTTAAGATTAATCGTCAAAGGTTTAGAAGGTTCCAAAGGTTCCAAAATATCAGAATGATATCAAGGCTGCGGCTGGTTCGCTCAAAAACAGCAAACGTCTTTAGGTCGACATTCGGTTCAAGGCATCGACATAGGGTTGATGGATGATAGAGGGCTCAACTCAAGTTGTGACAGTAGAATAAAATGTAGATCACAACATCAGGAGTCTAAGGGACAAAGTTATGTTCAGTTTGCATACCCAGAAGGGGTCAAACTGGCCCAATGCCATTGGCTGACATAGGCTGACAAGGGCTGACAATGCCGAAGAATGGCATTGACATGGTTTGAATAGTTCCCAATGGCCAAAATGAGTTTTGATTCAAGCATATGGTGCACAAGGTAGTGAGGCAACTATTAGACAAAGTATTTTCTGTTTTTCATGACCAGAGGTGGGTGAACAGGGCTAATGCCACTGACTGGCATAGTTTGACATAGAGTTGACATGGCCAGAAACTAGGGTTCGCCATAACTTTTGATCTAGGGCTCCAAATGATGCACCACTTTGTCTGGTAGTTAGACATTTGTAACAGGAACAAATGTCTCAACAGGATCTAGGGCAGGAGATGGCCGGAAAGTGATGAAAACCGGCAAGGAAGTTGACTGGCCTGGAGCACATGCAACATAAACAGTGCAGCCAACTAGGGCATAGCTATATCTCACAATCTAGGCCGAATTGGAAGTCGTGATAGAAGACAAAGTTGCTCAGAATGGTCCAAAACATCTAAATGGCAAAGTGGTTAGGGCTAGATCGGCTGGATTTGGAAGATACTGGCTGGAGAAAAGATGAACTCAAATCTAATTTGGGCATTTCTGATTTAAAGTGATTGAACTCAATTCCTTGCTTGTGTATGGTCCTCAGGGTACTAGAAATGCATTGGTGAAGTTAGATTAACAGATTGCTCAACAGAGGAGCTAAATCAGTAAGTACAATTTCATGTTCATGGCTGGAAATTGGGGGTTTTTGTTTTACAACGAATTTGTTCAAACCAATAGCTCAGGGGTCTTAAGTGAGCTATTCTAAGCATCTTTCACTACTGTCTCGAAGATCAAATCGATTTGGTTAAGGATTAATTGCTCGTCGGAGTTCTAGATGAAACACGGCGATTGCCGGTGACAGAAGGCATTTGAACTAAATTCCAATCTCGAGAAGCATGAGGGGGATGAGGGAAGCTCACTGGGGGTGTTGGATCGAAGGATGAAGCAGTGGTTGAAGCTAGCACCGTGCTCCCTCTTTGCTGCTCACCGGGGAAGAAGAAGACACTGTGCTGCTGTTGATTTTCTAGCGTTTTGGAGTGTACGAAGTAAAGCTAAGCTCCAGGGGGTATAAATAGGCGAGCTGGAGGTGCTTCAACGGTTGGAAATGCTCGGGAAGTTGTAGCCGGCAAGAATTGACAGGATTGTGACTTCACGGCGAGCTGGCGTCGAGGTGACTGGTTCAGCGGCCGTGAGGGCTTTTGCAGCTGGAGCTGCTGCGAAATGGAGGCGACTCGATGGCTGGCCGCGGTAAGAACTCCACGTGGCTAAGCTTTCCTGCTGGAGCCGTTGCCGGTGGCGTGCAAACGGGAGAACTAGCTGGTCGCGATCCTCGCTGGAGAAGATCCACAGTGGCCAATGCCGGGCACACACGTGGCAGCAGGCGAAGCAAACGGCAGTGGCGCGCTCGTGGTCGAAGGCTCCCGTGCTCGTGCGCTGTTCCAGGTCGTGGTCGAAGTCTCAGGCGCTGGTCGAAGCCGGCTTTTGGTCGTGAACAGAGGTGAGGTCGAATCCAGGGGTATAAGTGTAAGAGTTTCTGTTGAAAAGTGGACTGATTTGTAATTCTGGTCTTAGAGAGGTTTAATCTGGAATTTGATTTAATGGATGAGTATAATATTTCTATTAATACTCATTTAGCTCAAATCTGGAGAAAATTTGATAAGGTTTGAGGGATTTCACCTATTTTCGAAAATAGGGTAAAATTAGGGTAAAATAGATCTGGATTTTGTCAATCTCGAATTCTGGTAATTAGGGTGAGATTTTGAAGTTTAAACAGAAGGGAAATCTGTATCAAATAGTATTTGGGAGGTGTTCCCTGAAGAAATTCTGAGGTTGGAGTTGATTTGTGAATTTTAGCCTTTTCAGGCTTCCAGGTAAACAGAAAAGGACTTATTCGCAGTAAAATTTGGACTAAACTGCAAAAAGTGTTTAGATGAAACAATCTGGTTCCCAACTTTTTGGAGTAAGTTGAGGGTATACCTAGGAACATATTCCAAAAGTTACTTGAGTCTGGATAGGGTTAGATCATGATAACTCAATTATTTGGAAACTGGGGTACTTAGGGTAAATCTGAATTTCCTGTTTTCGAAAACAGAAAGAGATTTAGATACTGAGAGTTAGGGTTAGAATTCAATCTGGTTTCTGAAGACTTTTATCTTCAGAATAACTGATAGGTTAAATCTAGATGGTCAGATCTTGATTTGGATCTAGAGAATAGATTTGGAGATTTTTAGGGTTTGAGAGAGAGATTAGGATTCAGCTGATCTGGCTACTGCTACAGGGATACATGCATGCAGGATTTTATGCAAAAACTTTTCACCCCCAAAACCAGGGTGTTACAATCTCCTGTGTATCCATGGTTTGTTCATAAAACATATAACCAACAGGGAGGGTGAAGATAGTTGTTACCTGAGAAGCAGAGGAGAAAGCCAAGCTTTGGAGGGGATTTGGACGTGGAAATGTGGGACTTTTCCCAAAAAGTTGGTCACCCAACAAAAGCTGAGATCACTTGGTCATGGGGGTGTGAGACTTCCTCCAGAAATGGGATGGTCGGAAGGATTGTTGTGGATCTCCAAAGGTGGAGATGAAGATGCAACTGGATGGGTTGCAAGGGGCAATCTATGTGGCAACACAGGTACCAGCACCCTTTAGAATCTTCGATGCAGCTCCACTGGAGGATCCTTCGTCATCTCTGGATCTCTTCTTTGGAGAGATCATTTCCTCAATCGCCTGTGAAATCCAAAATGAATTGCTTTGGAAACCCTTAACATATAAAAATCACAAGATGTTTTGGAAGAAGTTTACCTTTTGGATATCTTGTGTCTTTTCTATTTCTTCCTCATCACTCTCAATCTCAATAACCTTATTGGGATCTTGGTTCACCATCAAGGTGAGAGTAAAGGAAGAAATGCGAGACAGGAAGTTAGAAGCAGATTTCCTAAAGGACCTAGCCAAAATTTTGTAAGTCTTAAGAACTAAGAGGCTTTGCTATTTATAGAACCAGGAGGTGACGGTTCATATACGCGGGTGCCTTGAGTTTTTAAAAGCGCACTAGCGGTTTTCAATGTCAGTAAATTCATGATTACCTATCAAGAAAAACTCAGAGTTTTTCTCAGGAGATAAACCGCCATGCGGCGTACAGTAGTCCAACTGAAGAAGTTGAAGTGTCGGGTTATAAATTTGATGCAAACTAAACTTGAAGTAAATAAGTCTTTTCATTTCTTCAAATTTGGGGGCTAGCTGACGAGGATTATCACCCGAGCTAATTTTATTAACGCATGTCGGGTTCAAGTCAGGATCGAATGAGATATGTATCTATGTGTCTTAGTAGCCGCTATGGTCGCAAACAGACACAGAGTTAGTTTGTGATCGCAGCCTTTGCGCGATCATAAGACCGTAGGCAGTGCGCAGTCAGAGGGTCGCTGACCATGCGCGACCAAGATAGCCTGGGGGTGCTCAAACCTTTACTGGACACGTTCCCAGGCACGAAGCAACTTCTCCCACGTGTGAAGTCAACCGCCGGGAGGTTAACATGTGCGGTTATCCATGATTGCATGGCTTAACCGGCAAAGAGAAGGAGTGCGCTTATATAAACCGCACCATAGCAACCATTCAGAACTGCTTCACGTCGGCATCCTTTGGTTCAGTATAAAAGGATGGCTAAGTGCACGATGAAGGAAAGAGAAGGTGGAGAGGACGTCAAGAGACAACAAGTCATCGATGCCTTAAGACTTAGACATAGTTAGTTAGACATAAGTATAAGGAGAGATCATCGCCTGTGATAATCTCTTCTCCCTGTAAACTCTTTTCTCATACATAGTGAAATCACAATAGGACGTAGGGCTATTACTCCCACCATCGAGGGCCCGAACCTATATAATTCTTTGTGTCCCTAATTACATTGTTTATCCTAACTTACCTGAGGGCACATTGAAAGGTCACACATACAACTCACAAATCTGTGTAAGATTGACAGGAGACCCTGAGTCTAAATTGTCGACAAAAACCTTATAGGAAGTTGTATAATAGCATTGATGACACATATAAACTATAATTGTTTAACTGAGAGTTCATTTGTGTAAAATTGCTAGGGAAGAACTAGAAACTAAGGGTGTTAGGGATTTTTCCTTACCGGTGGGTTGTTTTTAGCTTGAAATATGAAATCTTGGTTTTTCACTACCTTAACAACCTAACTAAATAACTTATTGAACAAACCTGTCCATTGTACCTCCTTCATCTGAGCATTGAAGTGACAGTTATGACTTAGAACAGAAGTAAAAGAACGTTATCGGCTTAATGAAGTAATGTAAATCCAAACCACTCATTTTAATAA
Source organism: Pharus latifolius (assembly GCA_019359835.1). Classification (NCBI taxonomy): domain Eukaryota; kingdom Viridiplantae; phylum Streptophyta; class Magnoliopsida; order Poales; family Poaceae; genus Pharus; species Pharus latifolius. Next base: position 17,024,289 of record CM033328.1, on the reverse strand, counting down.
AGTTTAATTGACTATGTTACTCCTGTTATGATGTTTATAAATAATAATCCATCACCATGCCTTAGAACTCCTCAAGGATACTTGGAGAGGAGCATTTTCAGCATCAAACTAAATACAACCTTGGTTGCAAGGCAAGTAACTGTTATTTTTTTGTTTGATTGCTACCCTTTGATGGGTTCATGGTTGTTTTATGAATTATTAGATGCCTTGGTTTATATTTACTCCATAATAAACATTGCTGATACATGATAAGTACTAAATTGGTAGTATTTTTACCCTAAGTTTGATATTGAATCATGCAAAAACATGCTAAAACTCCTTTGATGTGGCATTTTATGCATATTTTATATTATTTTTACAATCCTCTTTCACGGCTGTGTTTGCCATATTTCAAGGTCAAACCTATCAAATTTGGGGAAATTTTGACTTCATTTGGGCCAATTTTGATAAAAGATACCAAAGCTGGACAGAAAGGAACCCTAATTGAATATTCCACGATTGAAACCACCTGGTCGAACACACATAGGCGAGAAGTAACCATAATCAAACACACCTGGATGAAAAAGAGCCATGATCGAGCACGAAGACATCTACTCGATCATGAGCACGTCTGGTTAAAAAAAGTCCCAATCGAACATGACTTTCGCTTGGTCGATTATCTGGCTGAGCGGAGCACGATCGAGGGTACGATCCATGCTCGGCCTGGAGCATGACCCGTGCCACAAGTCATGCTCGGCTCGGCTTCCAGAGGCATTATTGGTCGAAACTGGTCAGATTTGACTCATATTTTTCTATTCTCATGCTGTTTGAAGATGGATTTCATCACTTGCACGTCAAAGAGTTATATTTGGGCACGTTAACCCATTGTATCATAAATAGAAAAACTTTTGGCTCAATTCAGATGCTATTTTTTAGGGTTTTAGTTTAGTTTAGTTTACTTTACTTTAGTTGAGCCCCCTTCTCTATTTTTCCTGCGTTTATAAGCCAACAAGGACAGCAAACATAATTTTCAAGCAATTAAGTAAGTTTTCATTTATTCCTTATTATTTTAGTATTTCTATGGCTTTTTACGAATAATTCACTTCTAGGATTAGGGATGACCTAATCCGAAAGGCATGATTCTTCCTCAGTCTCGATCTTAAGTTTTGAAGTTATTTTCTTATATTTTCTTCCTCTAAACTCTAAATTCTCGTTTCGACAACAGACATAACAGTTGAGCCTTAATAATAATTTAGGGAAGTTCTTGAGTTCTTAGCGCTTTAACACGAGATCTTGAATAGAAGAGATGCTCTCGCCAAACGTAACAGTGGAAATGATTCTTTGACCGTTGTACTAGAGACCATACTAGCAACTTAATCTGTCTTGAAAAACAACTAAAAATAACTTGCAATTCTCAGACCTTGGATAGAATTACGTCTGATGGTTATAGAATTCCCAAAACCCTAGGTTTTCCTTCCTACTTTTTAAACCCCTAGATTTCATACTTTCTATTTATTACTTTAAACTCTAGATTGATAATTTTAGTAGTAGATTTAGTTGTAGAAAAACAAACCCCAATTCGTTCAGACTTAATCAGTGATCCATTAACCTAAAAAGACGAATATGCTTATTTCTCGTGGAATTCGACCCTCAAGTACTCAACGTTCAACCGTTCGCTTGTGGTTATTACTACACATCCGCTGTGCGGCCTCGCGCAGTGCGATCAATACTCAAATGCAATTACATAATCATGCCAAGTGATTGAATCGAATAGGTAGTAAGTTTTGACAATGAGTAACTTTAGAGAAACATACAAGTAAATATCGATGAATCACTTGACTAAAGCATTCAAAAACATTTACTTAAACCACAATAATTAACAAGTTACGAATAGAGGGTTTCAATGGTGGTGATAACTATTGACGATTGGTGGATCAACTATCGAACTTACGTTGTAAGAAAAGATTGCGGGGAATTATGGAAGAAACACAATGATGAGGCAAGAGGGTTTCTTAGACAGGTTCAGGCCCCCAAATGATCAAGTAACATGGGAGGCATCCCAGCCATCGAAGGCTAGTAGAAGTCCAAGCAAAGAGCTTTGGCAACCATTGCCCGGGTGGGGGGCGTGAAAGCCATAGGCATTCCTCCTGTATCTCTCTTAAGAGGGAACACCCGTCCCCCCTGTGAGAGACACTTAAGGAATGCGGAAGCTCCCTTCTTATGAAGCTTCCCGTCTAGAAGGATGCAGGGATGAGCTTTTAGTGACAGTCTCTTGACGTATGCATCGTCACAGGGAGGCTTGTTCCCATGAAGAAAGCAATGATGGGGTCCCCCCACATTGTGACCCGAGGACCTCAATCATGGCGATGGAGTGTGCCTTAGACACCTCAGACACCAGGCCACGACGCTTTGGCAAAGGCTTCCAAGATTACCACAAAGAACGCCCCTAAGGGAACTTGCCCCAAGTGCTAGTGACCCAAGCCAGAGCATCTATCTGCTAGCTCTCCTTACTAGGAATTCCAAAGGGCTTGGAGCCCGTCGAAGTGTCTTTCAAGTCTGCGATCCTTTGGCGGCGTTGTTGGTTGCCGAGAAGTCGAGCAGAGTAGCATAGTCGAGGACTTTCCCTCCAGGTCTCTTCAAGATGACTCCAGCTCTTGCCCCAATGAGGCGGAGAGAACCATCAAAGAAGAGCACCTAGAACGGCTCGTTACGAGCAGCGACATTGCTCAATGATTCTAGGGTCTTTCTCACAATTAATGCGAAGATCTCCATTGATAACCCATCACTTGAGTTAGCACTCTCCTAATGGGTTATGGCCTTTGCTTTGAAAGTCATGTTCTTCTTCTTAGGTTCAGAGGTCTCCACAATACTTTGATTGTCCTTCTTGTGCATCGCGTGAGTGATTAGATTCCTATAGAGATCGGTCAAAGTAGTCGAGGACAAGTCCGAGTTGGTGAGGACGGTTATGAGACTGTCAAAACTTTGCAGAAGAACCTTAATTATTTTCCTTACAAGCTCAATGTTAGTAATCACAACTCCGAGGCCTTTGTGTTCATTCACTATATTATTCAATCGAGTAAATATGGCATCGACGGATTCAGTTAGAGACATAGTGAATGTCTCATATTTTTCCTAACAATGAGCAATTTTGCCTCATTGACCTTTGTTGTCACCTCATGAATTTCTTTGAGGGTTTTCCAAACCTCGTGAGCAGTTTTGAGGTTGCTCCCACAATTGAACTCATTTAGGCTCAAGGCAATCAAAAGTGCATTCTTATCATAGGCGTTCAAATATAGGTTTCTCCATAATAGGGGCCTAGATGCAACAACACTCTGGCCTAGTTCGGTCCAAGAGGCCTAGCTGTGCATGGGCTAAACCCATATTAACAATTCAACTTGAAATAACACTATATATAAGCTTAAGGGAACCGACCATACCAACTAGGTTAATTCTTTTAGGCGAAGCAACAACAAAAGACTAAGTGTTGGTATGAACTGGATGTATCCAGGTCTTACACTCGCATTGGGCACATGTGTGCTGAGACCTTTGCTCATTGCTGTCTCCGGTGTTCCAATAAGTGGCCACTATGATTGACATGTTGGCCGCCATACCGATATCAATATCGATTAAAAACGATATGACATTTGTTTTTCCTATGAATCTACTATTCTGGAACATGTCGACCAACATGGTGGAAAGACAGATGATATGTCAAGCAATATATTGGAAATAACGGGCAACATGTTGGCCCACAATTCAGTTTCGTTCCCTCTAATTTTAAAAAATACAATACTTCATGATATTAATGTTAAATGCATCATTTGGAGATATATAATACACTTTATATTTAAATTTCATATTTTAACATTATTTGTTTATTGTATATAGTTGGCCTAATTTAAAATGACAATATTTTTGAAATATATTATCTATATCATATGTTAGTAATTTAAGGCTTTAGGTTGTAGTGTGCAGATTATCATGTTTTATATGACGTAAATATGAGAATAATGTTATTTCAATTAAAAAATACATAATTTTATCACTAGAGCATTTCATCTGACATGTCACTCGCTATCCGGTAGCCACGATGAGATATCTTAATTGCTATGTATCTGTTATGCTCTTTTTGGAACATTGGTTGTCTCTTGGCGGCTTTCATGTGCAGGTGACCCAAAGTGGGCACAGATCATGGCATGCATGGATTGTGCTCGCATGGAGCATGCCTGTGCCAGCCCCGCACTCGCTTCGGTTTATTGATTTACTTTGGTTACTTCAGACAGAGATGGGTGAGGGTGTGCTCGAGCCTGTGCTAAGTTATGTAGCTCTGGCTTCACTTTGAGGAGTCTGTTTCATCTTCGTTTCTTCATGTATTTAGCTCAGATTCATTTCAAATCCCTGTGTTTTGCCTGAAACAAATAGAAAATACTTTCTAATAGTATTTTCATTCAATTGAAGAATACAATATGAACAATTATTAGTTTGAATAATTATGGGTTCAAAACGAGCATTAACTTAGGGTGTTAGGTTAAAAAAAATGCTTATCAACCATAAACATATTTTCTAACTTAAAAACTAATAATCACATTTTTTAATTATAAATTCAGCATTCAAACATGAAAAAGAACTAGATATGTTGTCATTGTTCGTTGAGCAAACATAACTAACATAATTCGAAGTCTAGAGAAAACATAGCATCTGGAATATGACATACAGTTTTTTGTTGTTGTGTTTTTCCGTACACCGTGGACACTGTATTAACAACATGTTTTTCTCTAGATACTTCGTGGACACAATATTTAATACATCGTTGACAACTCGATGCGGTAGACACGGCTCTAATATTTATCAGAGTGCTAGTCTATAGCACACCGTATAGAGAGAGTTTCGCGAATTTCAATTTTAGTTTTAGTTTTAGTTTATGGGTTTATAAATTGAAGTTGTGATCAAAGATATAATTTTTTTCTAGATATATTTTATAAATACAAGTTTTTGTTGAACTAGAAGTTTCAAATAAACTTAAACTAATGAAAAAGGACTCCTTAGTCTTATAATTTAGACTTAATAAATTAGATTATTAAAAAATTTAAGTTCGACCAAATACGCTGTTGGTGCAAGATAGGTTAGGCGTTTCAGTTCGTCTTATTTTCTTTGCACCAATCCCACCCGATTTTTTTTTTGTTTATTACATCCATATATAAACATGAAGAACTTAAGAAACTTCAAATTATTGGTAAAATACACTTTTTGTCCAATTTTTTTTTTTTTTTTTTGCATCAGGGCTCATTTTGATCTCTTTATTTCAAAACAGCTCAAATTTACTCTTTTACTTTCAAAACCGGATCCTTTTAGTCTCTAAACAATATAATGAGTTGTTTTGATGACATAATCTATTATATATTATTGACATATTCAATAATATGACAAGTAAGAGTTGACTATACATTTTGATGAGAACCTGAACATCAACACACGCACCATAATGCCTTTCATGATTCTAGGTTAGCATCTGTGCTAACATGTTATATTACCAACTTGTTAAACCGGTAAGAAAATATGATAGTTTTGTGTTACTAACTTATATGATATAGACAAAAATCACCACATAATCTATGCACTTAAAATTATATCATCAAAATAACATATGAAATTGCTTAGTGGCTAAAAGATATCTAATTTTAAAAGTAAATTAACGAATTAATTTGAGATATTTTAAAATAAAAGGAAAAAAGCAGAGACTCAAAATTGTATTTTACTCAAATTATTGTTGAACTTTTTGTAAAAAAAAAGACACACACGTTCTCCATAATTATGCTCTTGGTTTCTTTATGTCTACGCAAAGATGAGCGACAGCAATAGCTTGTGTGGAGAAAAATGTTGGCAATGATGAAGGCTTTTGCAAAGAAACAGATTATGATGATAGCTTTGGTGGTTCTTATTCTTATCATCCTTTTCTTTGCATACATCACAAACAGCATTATACTTTTCCCCCTTTGTCAGTGTTCTCTGTGAATTTGTAAATATATGGAAGGGAGTTTAGTTACTCATGGTCTCTGTAAAAGCACTCACCATGTAACATTATAGAGTTTAACATACTTTTGCTTATCCTTATATGAGATAAACAAAGCACATATACTAGTTTGTTTATGTTTTCTTCCTCACTTTACCAATTGATCAACCATTGTATGATTGAAATTAGGAAATTCAGAACATCTCATAGAAAGTTTTGAAGATTTCAATTTCTCTTCTATTTTTATTTCAAACATTGACTCCTGATCGAATGACTCTCAAAACTGTGTTGTTGATGTCATTTACACTGGCAAACCACATCCTCGAAGATGCAACATAGCATGAGAGATGTAGACCTGAGTTTCTTTTTTTTTTTTTTTTACTTCTTTGGGATAATGTGGTGATGTAAGACTTGTTACACTATGCTACATGTTGTAGGTCAACTATTAAGATTACACACAGGTTTAAAGATAAAGAAAAGAAACCAAAAAAAAAAAAAACAAACCTGATTAGAAGGTGCCACATAGCCACATAGACCTAAGAACAGGGAAAAAGAAAAAGAACCTAACAAACTCCATCTTTCTTTCTCCCCGCTTGGTGCAATGCTTGCCAGTCAAGTGTGAAACACCACATTTTTTTTGTGACAGCTAAAAAATTTATTATATTTGTACATTTCTATAAAAATTGAGGCCCATATGCAGACTCTTTTGCCACACTTTTCTTAAGCAAATTCTTAAGAATACTACATTCTTTTTTTTTTAATGTTTTGCACATGAGCAAACTTAACAATATGATGCTAATAATTTCAGAAAGCATTTCAACACTCACATTTTAACCATTTAAAAACTTTATCTTTGAATTAAAAAATGAGTTTTGCTAAAGAGCATATATCTATTTGTTTATCTTACATACAATTTTATCCACTGTTGAATCAAAACCATCTACTCTTGATCTAGTTTTTTAAAATTCACCTCACTCCTTAACATCTCTAGCGGTGTAAATATGATAATGGGGCAGCAAGGCGGCGGAGGTGCTACTAGTCGCGGGTGGTGACGGTAAATGATGACAGCCTACGTAGGACGCAATTGACAACTGAGAAGGTGGCTAGTATTTGAGGTGTGGCGAGACGGCGTTGTTGTCATTGGCTACAATAGGTGGTGACCAGTGGAAGAGAAGAGGAGAAGACAAGGGAAGAAGGAGGGCAAGTGGCACCAACGTCTTCTTTGGTGTCGGCAATTATGATTGGGGGGTGATAGTGGACAGACAGCAAGCAATGAGGTGGGGATCGGTGACGGCGGAGAGGGGAAGAAGAGAATGGGAAGGAGACAGTAAATGCAAAAGGTATATTGGTCTAATTTTAAATTAATATTGTAGATGATATAAGTTTTTTAAGAAAAAATAAACTAGCCACGTCCCCTTAAAATTTTTTGATGATCATTACCGGATTGACAGAAACATAATTTATCCAAAGAATAAATCTTGCAAGAAATTACAATACATATTGAATTCACTTCCTCTTCTACACGACTACACCTCAACAATGTAAAATTATGGCAGCACCACAACAACAATGGAACAACTTATTTCTTTTCTACAAAAAAAGAATTCCAACCATCCAAACTTATAACTTATACAACATGATTTCTCCTATATTTGTTCTTCCCAAAATTACATATGTGCTTCATTTGTCATAGTAATATCTATTGCAGCTATTAAAAAGCTGTTGAAGATTTGCTCTTGTTCTGTTTGTTTTTGAAAATTCCGTGTGTTTCCTCCTCCTTGATCACCCTTTTCCTATGGTGATGAACTATCATCGTCCAAGTTGCTCTCTCTTCCATGTTGCCCTTGAAGGTTCCGGAATGGCAATCCTGCAGTCGAAGAGATGCGGAAAGATCTTGCCGACCCGATGACCGTCCTATCCTGCTGGCTCACTTCCCTGCAGACATGATCCAGCATTGAGAGAAAGTCCCTCACTACCAGGAATATCCTTAGAGGGTGTGCTTCCTCCTTCGCAGCATCGCCGTGGAAGTACTCTGTGATATCTTTCACTCGTCCCAGAGCCCTCTTCTCCTCATGTCTCACTTGTTCAATCTCCTTTTCAGCTTCCTTCAGAAAATCTTGCATCATTGCGAAGAAATTCTCACCTTGCGTGCATTGCTTCTCAAGCTGCAAGACTGACTGAATCTTTTGAAGACCAGTTTGTAGCTTAGAGACATAACCATGCAGCACATCAAAGTCCATGGTTGCTGCTTTCTTGATGTTTCCTAGCTCACTGCTCAGCCCAGACATGACTTTGAGGCCTTGCTTATGGAACTGTTCATCTCGCACACTAGTTGTGATGAGATTTTCTGCTGCTTTCTCGGATTTTGCATCCTCTGATCGGATGATTTCTTGGACAACAAAATGAAGAAGGGTGGTTTTACCATCTGTTCCCTTGATGTCTGCGAGTTTTAGGAGAGTGTCGAGCTTGAAAGCTTTTGCCTCACCCCGGTTTGTGCCAACATTCATCCGGTTCCCGGTTCTCAGCACTGCCTCAAGGAGTTTTAGGAACATCCTACTGCTTCTTAAATCATCACAAGCTGCCTGATCAAACTGAAGAATGTCAGCTATTCAGAAGTGTCATAGCTGTAGCTGTTAATTGATGGTCAAATCAAAGATGATAATGCATGTCCAAATTGGAAGGAAAATTGGTAGTGTGACATCACAAAACTGTGTCATTTTTTGAAACTGAAACTCCTAAAATTTGGCACAGCTCAGAGTTGCAAAAAACATGGTTTGGAAGTGTTAGTTATACTGCACTTTTCCAAACCAACCCCACTTTCACGATAGCTCCAGGTTTTACTGAACTTTAGCAATGTTGGTTTCAAAATTACACATTTCTGCGGGAGTGCAGTGCCAACTTTCTCAATTTTGAATCAGGAGTACCATGGGACGATTATCATTGTCAAAGTTGCGAATTTAGCATCTAGTGTCTTTTTGACATGTGGGTTCAGACTCTACATGTCATGCTCACAGTCAATAATATTTTGATAATTTGGTACTTTTGCAGTGGTATAGAGTTAATTATTTCTAGAAAGAATGATGCAAAGTGAACTGGAATACCTCTAGCGTTTCAAAAGATTTTCTCAAATAATTTATTTCTGTCTCGAAGTTGGCTTGGTATAGCATAGCATCAACTCTTTTGAAGGCAAAAGGTATATCAAGCACAGCTTTAAGAAAGCGCTCTGCTGAACCAAGCTTTGACAAGTCAGCACTGAAGTCCCGAAGTTTCAGTTCTTCCTCTTTAGTAGGAGCCATCTTGACTAAGGTTTCCAAAAGTTCAGGTCCCAAACATTCAGCATTGCCTGTTTAAAAAGATGGTATGAATAACATATGGTGAGTGGAAGTAAGTATATAAACAGACAGGCACAACTGACTTCTAAATAGTATTTGCTCAGTTCTATCAAAAAAGGAATTTGCACAATTGTTTATTACTGAAAAGTAGGTACTGCTGTGTTAGAATGGACTATCAAGCATTCTTACCCAAACTAGGAATTATTTTACGCTGATTGACCTCAATATTCAATGATAGGAACACTCTCAGCTAATGAATGGCCAGGTTTACTCTAAGGCAGAATTCGACATTTTTGAGTATTTCTTCATAAAATATAAAACGTTGCTCTTCTTGAGTGAGCTACCTATTGTGGAGAATGTCAAAACAAGTATATCAGACCTACATTTGTAAAACAGCTCTGCAGCAATACCAGAGAGAGAGAGAGAGAGAGATTTCTTGTTTCATTTGTTTATTTTTCAGACTACATGCAAAATGTGCTGAAAACACTATACAATTTAACCTTATAAAAAACTGTCAAAAACTAAGTTTGCAAGCTAAAGATTAGATGAAACCTCTTGATTGAATGTTTATTTTGAAACACATGCTAAAATGCAGTATTGGGCATGCCTTGTTGACAAGTTCTGGCATTAACCATAGACTGATTATGTATATAGCCGGTGATCTCTAAGGTAGGAAGATTCAGATGCAGTTTAAGCTAAATGCTGTACGACAGAATCACGGTCATTGAGAAAGATTCATTGCTTCAACAATAACCGAAATGACTGGCATAATACAGGAGAAGAACGCCAATGGCTTCAGGCAAATTGGAACTCATCTCAAGCATGTATATTCTGTAGGTAAATTAGTTTCAAAGTTTCAGTTATTATTATTGGTATTCACAAATGCCAATGCACTGCTAGAACAATAGAACATATACCAAATTATTTATCCAGTTTTTTCATCCCCAATTTCCTATGAGTTCATACTATTAACTCTCCTCTATTATAACAGGAAAGAAGTTAGATCAAATGCGACATGCATGTCAAATCAGGATGTTCACAGCTCTCCTACCAGAAAGGAATCAATCTTTTTAAATTCTGCCTATCTTTACATTGCTGTTGTTGTTGTTGAATGGAGTTATCTAACAATCGAAAGAATTCTTGTGGAAAGGAAAACACATGTCACTGGAATTTGAAAATAACCTTCTATCAGAGTATCCTGAAATCCTAAAAAGGTCTAAGCCACTAAGTCACAATCCATCACAAGTCCAACCAAAGAACTAGTTTATAAAAGTGAGTAAAGCTATTGGATATCATTTGGAGTCACGCAAAAGACTTGCTGTTAGTTAGATGATTTTACTAATTATCAAGATTAGAAGAAGAGCACAATAGTCACCATCTAATAGTGCGTCCGAGACCTCCTCAAGGGTGACATTCAATGCACGCAGCAGGATGGCGATGTTCTGTGCCTTCTTTGGGTCAAGGACCCTCTCCTCTTGCCTAATCTGCAGCAAGCCGGCTTTCCTCCCAGTCTCCCTAGGCGGGGCGGGGGTCGCATTGGTCATGAAGAGAGCCTCGATCATGTCCTCATCCAACCTGCAAGAAACACCTCTCAAAATCATGCAACTGACAAACCAATCCACAATCCTGCATCTGCTCTGAAACCGATCTTAACTGGAATGAGCTGGACTTTAGCTGGTCCCAGACCATAGCGCAGTCGGAGCTAGCACGGACCTTATCCCAATGCAGTGGCTTCAGCTTTCGCCGGGCTTCACCGATGGCATCGTCCCCAACCCTCATTGACACAATTCCATTGCCATCATCCCTGGTCACTGCCGCGACGGGCATTGTTGGCATGGCAATGCTGGGCCCCTCAGCCGGCACTGGCTTGATTAACTGGTGTGCCGCTGATGATGATACAGTGGACTGCTCCAGTGTCTGCAGCGGTGGCGGTGGAGGCTTTGGAATTGAGTTGAATCTTGGTGGTGGTGGTAGTGGTGGAGGAGGTGGTGGTGGTCGGTTGGAGGGTTGTGAGATCATCTGTTTGATGTCGGGGGCGGAGAAGCGGGTGCGCGAGGGCGTCCGGCTGGAGCGTGGCGGAGGAGGGGGAGAAGGCGCGGCGGCGGTGGCGGCCGGGGTGGTCGGGAAAAAGTCGCTGGTTAGGCTAGGCAGGCTTCGGCGGGAGGCAGTGGTGGTGCGCGGGCTCGACGCGCTCGCCTCGCTCCACTCCCCCACGCCGCCGCCGCCGCCGCCGCCGCCGCCGCCGCGGCCGGAGCCCACCGACCGCTGCCCGGGAGTGTAGTAAGCCGCGTCCTCGTCCGACGAGCCCGGCGCACCTCCGCGCCGCAGCGGCGGCAGCGGCCGCAGCTCCGGGCTCGGGTGGTACACGGCTGTGTCACCGCACATGCCCCGCCGCCCGCGCTCCGCGCGAATCTTGGGCAACGTGGAGCCGGTGGGGCCCGCGTCCGCCGTCGCTGCGGCGGTGGGGGTGAGCTGGGCGGAGGCGGGCCCGGGTGGCTTCTGTGTGGAGGCGCGGCGGGCGAGGCGGCCGGTGAGGAGGAACGCGGAAGCAAAGGCGAGGAGTGCGAGCACGGCGGCGGCCGCGGCGGAGGCCACCACGATGGCGGCCTTCGGGGCGCCGCCGCCGCCAGCGCCGCGGAAGCGCGGGGTGGGGCCAGTGCGGGTGGAGGAGACGTCGGCCGCCACGGTGTTGGGCGGCGGCGGTGCCGGGGGCAGTAGCCCGCCTCCTCCGCCGACGTCGCTGCCGGGTGGGGCCGGGTTGACGGGGTCGGAGGAGAAGTCCGGCGCCGGCGGAGCCGGCGGGGCTTGTGGCGGGGTCCACTCGATTGGGAAGAGCGGCTCGTGCAACACCCGCCGGACCTCGCCGGCAGCGACCTGCGAGAGGAGTAGGGCAGTGAGCGTGAGTAGTAGTATGGTGCTTGGAGCCATTGCTAGTGTGAGTTCTTGAACTTGGCGCGTGTAGTTTGGAGGGAGAGAGCAGTGGAGTGAGAAGTGGAGAGAGAATAGAAGAGAGGAAAGGAAGGAAGGAATAAAGCAGAGAGAAGAGAGGAAGCCGCCATTTTTATGTTCGGCGGAGACGAGCAACGTCTCTTTCACACGTCTCATGGAACTTGCTTGCCTTTTCTTTTCTTTTCTTTTTGTTTATTTTTCGTGGACTCGTACGAAAAGCCTCGCGAAACATCTTTGCAACTCAGCCTTATGCACCGTTTGCCACTAAGGTGGTGTGGTTTCATGTTTGCCGCAATTTCATTCTAAGTGTATGTTTGTTCATGTTTCAATTTTACTCTTTAATTTATGGTTTTATAAATTAAATAATAGTCAAATAATTAATTTATTTTATAATTTATTCTATAAATATATAACTTTTTTAACTAAAAACTCTTGTAAGTTGAAGTTGGTAGAAGGGTTTAATAAGTTTATAAATTGAAATCCTAATGAGTTATATTATTGGAGAAATTAAATCTGATCAAACATACTTTAAGGGTCTGTTGGGATACCTGAGTCTCTCAAAATTAGAGTATTGCAAAACTAGAGTTTTGAAAAGGGGAATATTGAGACTTTATTTTTTGAAACTGAAATATTTATGGTTGTTTGGATTGAAAAGGGGATACTGCAGTATCAGACCCTAAATTAAAAAAAAAGCTTGGCGTCCTCGTCAGTCTCGAGCCGCTCGTCCCGTGCCGCCTGTCGACCGTTGTTGCTCGTCCCGCGCCACCCGCCGTCATCGTCATCCTGCGCCTCGTCCCGCTCGTCGCACGCAATGAAAAAATTTTTCTCTGTTTTGAAAACTTTGGGTTGGAGTAGAGTTTTCAAAATAGTGGAAAAACTGAATTTTGAGGGTAAACTGTGATATTTTTAACTTTGTTTTTTTCCACTCAAACACACCTCTGTTTTTCATACTAGAGTTTTTAAAAATATTAGAGTTTTGCATTGTAACTGCACAATATTGGGGTACCCAAACAGGCCCTAAACTTATGGGTTCATAGATTGATTGAGATCGAATAACCACTATATTTCAAAGTTTATTCTGTAAATCTAGGCCATTTTTAACTACTGCCCCCATTAAGCTAATGCTAATGAAAGGAGACTGATCATGCTTAGAGATGTCGACCGGGCATGGTGAGGAGGGGTTTAGGTCCCCATCCCATTCCCATCATACTAATAGAGACATTTTCATCCTCATATCCTCAGAGGGATTTAGTGGAGAATGAGGATCCTATAGGGATATTTATTGTATTATTTAGAGATTTATCTTTTATTTTAGTGCATATCGTATAGCTATGAGTTAGTTTATTAACATTAAAAAGTTACAAAAAGAGTTATTATGAGTCATTTATATATAAAAAATTATAAACATATTGATATGAATGAAACATACATATATTTAGTAAGATAAAATTATATTTTAATATATAAACTCATATTTGTAGAGATTTACGGGAGATGGGGACAAGGGTGCAACGAGGACAGTGTGCATTTGATCCGGGAGGATCTCAGATCGAGTTTGAAATGGATTCGCGACCATGAAAAGGTTTACGACTTTGGAAAGGTTTGCGATCTTGGGAAGGATTCAATCTCTGGTTGGAATTATAGTCCGATCCATATATATATATATATATATATATATATATATATATAACTAAGTCTTATGTATTAGGTTTAGTTAGTTATATGAGTTTAATACGTTTAGGTTACTGAGTCTGATACGTACTCATACGATTGGACTAAAAATACCTTGTAATAGGTCTAGTTTAAAGCATTGATATTATTACAGGCTTGTATCATATATCTAGCTCATAGTTCCTTCGACATAGGAAAGTGTGTCTAATGTTCAACGTGTAAAACTCTATTTGAAATAAAGAGTTGTACAATTACTTTGAACTGTGTTGCAGTCATCTGCTGGGTTTCGGTAATTCCGAGTAAGATCCCGTTATTCCGTATATTAGAATCTGGGTGAGCCTAGTGCGAAAACAAGGCTAGGTCTCAAACGGATCAAGTTGGTATCAGAGCAACTTTCCTATCCTGTGGATGGTGAAGACTTGCCAGGGTTACAAAACCCCCGGTGAAACTTCAGGTGATCAATTGATGGTTCCTACAGCCGCGTCTTCGACAATGTCTGATGATACCTCCGTTCAAGCTAACCTAGCTGAACAAGTGGCTAAGCTCTCCACTGACATGGAAGCCGTGCTTGCTTGGATTAAGCAGCTTGAAGCAGGGAAGGTTATGGGTGTGAAGACTGGTGAAAACTTGCGCAAGGCAGACGAAGATGAAGATGAAGGCGACCACAAGACTGACGACCTCGCCAACACCTCCTTAGCTATCGGATCTTTTAAGGTCGATGCTAAGATTGATATACCCATATATGATGGGGAGATCGATGCTGAGAATCTAGACTCATGGACCGATCAGTTTGAGACCTACTTTGACCTAAAAGGGTTCAGTAGCGCTCAAAAGGTGAAGTTTGCACATTTGAAGATGAAGGATCACGCCAAGATATGGTGGAAAGTCCTTGTCGCTAGTGGTGAAGATGATGAGTTTGTGTGGGGTCAATTCAAGCGACTCCTACGACAAGAATTCTACCCGATGGGTAATCTCGAGGAGAGATGAGATCGGTGGCATAGACTGTATCAGCGCCGCGACCAATCTGTTCAGGACTACACGATGGAGTTTCGGAGACAAGCAATGGTCCTTGGCATCTCACTTTCCGACACCCATACGTTTAGAAAATACACATATGGACTTCAGAAGATAATCAGTGCTGAGCTAAGCCTGTTCAGATTTCAAGACATCTCAACCGCGAGCACGACTACTTTAGCGATTGAGAAGAAGAATAAGACCCTCAACGACAAGAACGTGTGAGATATTTCAACCACGACGAGATCCGGAGAGGATACCCACGATATGGGTAACACTTGTGAGCATTTTCATGTTGCTGGGCATACAAAGGAGAAGTGTTATAAACTTCATCCTGAACTGCGACCGGAAAGAACAAGGAAGGATGAACCAAGCACACGAATAGCTATGGTTACTTCTATTCCGCTCGCAGAGGAAATCATTCAGTTGGATTTTGTTGAAAAGGTGGACACGACCTTGTCTCTAATGACAATGCCGAAGGAGAAAGGTTCGGGTTCATCAATTGACCACAACTCGACAGAGAAATTGTTCACTGTTAAGATACAGGTGAAGCACGAGGTGGTCATAGCCATCTTCGACCCCGGAAGGCAAAAGAATTTGATCTCCTTCGGGCTAGTTCGACGACTTGGTTTGCAGATGACTCATCATTCTCGACCATATCCTCTGGGATGGTTCACTTCTAACGTGAATCAGCAAATTGAGAGTCAGTGTACTCTAAAGTTTGCAATATCTGCTCGTTACATCGACGAGATTCCATGCGATATCATCCCCATCGATATTTGCCAAGTGATTTTTGGAAGTCCGTTCTTGTACGATCGTGACGCTCATTACCACCGAAGACCCCAATAATACGACCTCACAAAGGATGGGACAAAATTCATCATCAGCAAAAACGACCACGTCGACACCAAGAACTTGTTGACAGCAAATCAGGCGAAATGGATTGTCAATGCATGCTCAAAGTGTGTGCTGAGTGTGATGCGTCCAGTTAGCCAAGAGGATTGTGCTGCATCGAGTATGGAAAGTGGTGGTTGTTTAGCGAGCTTGCCAGAAGAAAACAACGCACTATTCGCAGAGGTACATAGTCGATCACCACAACGACTACTCAAAAACGACATGCGACTTGTCTCTACGGTGCCACTGTTCAAACTTCGCAATCCTAACTTTGGGATCGGTGATGATATCAACCTCGACAAGGGGAAGGCTATCCACAAGTGGCCAAGGCCACAATCCATGACGGAGGTGCCAAGCTCCATGAGCGTCTATCCGTACATTCGATCAAACAATTGTAGCATTGCTCATTGTGTGTTCGTTCCAAGGCTCCCAGTCGTTCTCTAAATCTTCACAATTGATCACCAACGGGAGTTGGCTCCTTCTCAACAGGGGAGTCATGATCCGGGAGGATCTCAGATCGAGTTTGAAACAGATTCGCGACCACAAAAAGGTTTATGACTTTGGAAAGGTTCGCGACCTTGGGAAGGATTCGATCTCTGGTCGGAATTATAGTCCGATCCAAATATATATATATATATATATATATATATGTATTAGGTTTAGTTAGTTATATGAGTCTAATATGTTTAGGTTACTGAGTCTGATATGTACTCATATAATTGGACTATAAATACCTTATAATAAGTCTGGTTTAAAGTATCGAATATTATTACAGTCTTGGATCACATATCCAGCTCATAGTTCCTTCGACGTAGGTAAGTGTGTCTAACATTCGATGTGTAAAACTCTGTTTGAAATAAAGAGTTCTACAATTACTTTGAACTGTGTTGCGGTCATCCTTTGGGTTTCGGTAATTCCGAGTAAGATCCTGTTATTCCGCATATTAGAATCTGGGCGAGTCTAGTGCGAAAACCAAGGTTAGGTCTCAAACGGATCAGCATGATCATCCTCATCCATATTAAGCTAACAAAGATAAGTTGTCCCCATCCCTAGCTCGGGGAAAATCATCGTGGGTTATTGGGCCTCAAGAAAAATTAACATCTCTATATTCATGCTTATAAGATGAAACTCAAGAAAGTTTATGGTATATTTGGCTAAGGTTAAGTTTCTATGATAAGTTGGCTTAATGGAGATAAAAATTAAATAAGAAACTTCTTAACTGGTGCTCAGTAGGAAAGTCCTAGTAACCGTCTGATCTTAATTGAATGGCTCAAACGAATCTAAGCATACCTCTCTTGTGAGTGGTTGGATTGATCTTTACTATTCGTTGCCTCTAATTAGGGAAGTTTCTCACATCCCCAACTATATAAACCTTGTTAAATTTTTATCTTTTATCAGGGTTTTAACTTATAAGGCTAATAATCATTCTTCCATTATTTTCTATTTATTAGGGGTTTTTAGTTTTAAAAAAAGGGTTTAGAGAGTGTTCGACCAAGTTTTAACTTATAAACTTATGAGTTAAAATTGTATCTAACTATCTAACTTATTTTAGAATTTATTTTTTAAGTAGAAATCTTTTTGAACTAGAAACTCTTAAATATGATGAAGGCGATGGAAGAAGGATTATCTAGCTTATAAAGTGAAATTTTAATAAACTAATTTATTGAAAAAACTTAAATTCAACCCAATATGCTCATATTTTGTCGAATAAATTCTAGAAAAATTCCACGAAACACACCCAAAACAGGGCCGAAGTCACTGAGTAGAGAACAGAGCGCATGTCAGGTACTCTCCTACCAAGGTGTGATTGATGAAGACATGGAAATGCATGCGCATATGGTTTGTACTAGAAGAATGATCAGCTCACCTGCGGCCCATCTAAATTAATTAGTTGCTGCTGGGTGTTCTAATTGGAGTACTAGCTTAATTAACATTACTTTTTCTTGATACTAGGATCCAACATTAATCATATCAATCATTCTCCTTGTTCTGATAGGATCCAACATTAATCATTGTTCATTGGTGATTGGCCCATCTTTAATTACTATATATATTTATATAAATTCATCAATCAGCATGCTACATTAATTAGTTAATTATCCTACGTAATGATAAGTTTTCCATAATCAAATGAGAAAAAGAGGGCACTCTTGCACCAGCTTTCTTAGCTTTGATACGAAGCGATTGACTATATGAAACGTTAATGGATCTTGTATTTTATCATGGATTATCTTTTTATTTCACGATATCAGATCGAACTCAAGTTGAGAAACGTGTCATCCTTGAATAGTTCGGTCTTTTCTCGATCTTATAATGGTTTTTATAGTTGACTCTCAACTATATTTGACATAGTCATACACTTTCTTAGTCCAATTACATCAAGGGACTCAGAAATATCTCTCTTAAGATATGAGAGATGTAAATTCCATCTCAACCATTCACTTTCAAACACATGGTTCATAACATATTTATATGTCATCTTTATGACTATTTGGTTAAGAATAGCGGTCGATGACACTAAGGTATACTACTACACATGAATGAAACCGTGATGATCTCAGGTCTAAAGATAAATCAAAATAACTGTTAGAAACAAACTGACGACACATAAAATCTCAATAGTGTCTCAAGTTGAGTCAATCCGACCAACATGTTCTCCAATATGTATCCACGACATTTGTCACGCCCTCAAATTTTCAACTTCTTAGAAAAAGCTACTAATTTCAAATTCTTTTGCATTTCATTTCATGGTCATGTAGAGATCACTAATATTAAGAAAGGTAGAAATATTGATTGAAATCCTGAATAAATTTCAAACAAACCCTTGTATTTATTTAGAATTAGGTCAAAGAATGCGTCACATAAAATGATAAAATAAAGCTCAAAACCTAGAGTTAAACTATGTACAAGAAAATTTTCTAAAATCATGGAAAATTGAAATAAATCTAATTACTAATGTTTTACCAATTTAAGAATCTAATTGTGAAAAGAATAATCACAATTAAGTCTCTTAACCAATTATTAATATAAAAGAAAAAGCCTTGAAGAAATAAAAATAAAAGAATTAAATTGCAAGGAGGCCCATGTAGTGAAAAACTTTATAATTATTATTACAAAATGACACCTGAATTGAAGGAAATATTTATAAAAAGACCCTTTACAATGAAGTCCTAAAAAATAATTAAAATTTTGGAATTAAACAATAAAGACACGATTATATCCTTAGAACATTACTAAAATACCCTTAAAATTCTACTAAATGAATAGTAAATTAACCAAAACATCGTTTTACAGAAAACTCTACTTTTTCCTACAGCCCACAAATTTTTGCAAATTAAAAAGAGGTCCTTGCATGCAATTTTGGATTTTATTAGTGTAAGATTACCATTTTAAACCTAATAAAATTACTAATGCTACAGTAGAATGTATAAAATACCCTAATTCATCTGTTGGCCAAGTTGCACCAACTTTCCACCGCACATGACACCTCATGCTAAGACTTTAACATAGAAAAATTCAGAAAATAGAAGAAAACTATAATAAAACTATTGTAAACCCTCAGATAAGGGTGGAGGAGGAGTTTTAAAAAAACACTAACATGATCAAAACACGCAAGTTCCCTCTCCTGTAGCCTGTAGACCACTCTTGTCATCAGCTGGCACTATCTAGACATAGCCAGAGCATGCCTAGACATTGCCTGAGTGTACTCCAGTCGTGCCTAGCGTCGCGCCACCGCCGTCACCAAACTCCAGTGATCGCTGGTGATTCTCTCTTTGTCCACTTACTTCTCTATGTTTCCTTGATGCTTCATGACCAGCCACCGTGGCCGGATCGCCGCCGACCACCATTCCCACCATCATTTTTGTTTAAAAAGGAATCGAGTCATTGCCATCCGGCCACCGTAGTTGTGTGCCAGAGGAACCAACCGCGTCAAAAGTTTTTACGTTGGTTTTAGTTGCAAAACTGTTAAGTTTCAGGATCTGTTGTGCTGTATCGACAAAGTTCTTCTTTAGGCGTTCGTGCGTGTCACCGGTGATGTCGAGCTCAAATTTGCCGTGCTCTGGTCGCCGTCGGTCAATTCCTTTTGATTTAACCATCTCCAGTAATGCCTAAATCTAGTGGTATCTTTAGATCGTTGAGTCGTGGTCACTTTTGAGCTGTCCACCACAAGCTCATTGCCCCCCCTGTTCTGAGCCACCGCGTCGTTGCTAGCTTTTCTAGCGAACTCGCCGCTGGTCAAAACCCCACCAACACTCTCAGTAAAGCCTAAGTATGCTCCTAGACATCTTTAGCGCATGAGATCTAGGTCGTGGCATAGTTTTTCTTGAGGCCGTCGTTTCTAGCGCTACACTGCCGCTGAATCTTTGCCATCGATCGTGCTCTAGTGACGACAACGTGTCCCAAGTGTGTGCCAAAATTTTAGCAACAAATCCCAGTTCTAAGTCGTGAGGTGATTTGGGTTCCTCACACGAGCTCGTTTGCATTCGACCACGTGCGGGTGTGCCTGCACGAGTATGACCTGTGAAGTGTCAATGCTGTGCCGAGCATGCTTCGAATGCCAACCGAGGAAAAACCTGGTCGAAATTAGTCGTCAGTGGTCGAACTGAAAAACTACCCACGTCACTTTGCATGCTTTATTAGTTCTAACTTTCTAGTGAAGTTTCGTTCAAATCCGAGGCTATTTAGGTTATGTCGCTGTAGGAAGTCTACGCGTTTTAATTTATCCAAAACCCTAAATAGTGCAAAACCAAGTGCAATTGCATTTAGACTTACATCTCTGCATTATGTACTTTCATTTCTATATTTTGTATGTATTTTTGTAAAATTAATACAAAGATTCTGTGCAATTTGTCAGTATGTTGCTGTTCGTGCGTGTCTAGAGGACGAGATCTTGGAAGTTCAGGAGTAGGACTTCAACTCGACTGTTGCGATCACAGTACCTCCAGAGTCAGGAAAGTGTCAAAACCTTGATCATATTGTTGACCCATAATTCTAAGTTACTTATTTTGTTGATAAGTGTATTAGAGTATATTTATTTATTAAGAAAAGTACTTTCAATAATCCTGTGTAGTTATCAACATGAATTTGAATTGCCATTCTTGATTGCTTGACTCAAATAATAAAACACTTGAAGCCCTAGAATATAAATATATGATAAATCATTAATATACAAGTGTGGAAGCATGGTGAAAAATTAAGTCGTTAGAGTAACGAAAATCATACTTTTAAATATTATTATCGCATGTGAAAGGCTATGAATGGATAGATGGAAAGGAGTCAATAGTGATTTGACTCAAATGGGAAGACAGATAGTAGCCTACATGCGGATAAGGACATAACAAATTGTGCTAAAAAACCATGGGCATCTTAACGTGCCAACCACATGATTAAGAAATTGAACTCGGCCAGTAGACTACCACGTATCAATTTTGTCCCTGTATGGTTGTCGTTCTCATTTAGGTTCCAAATTTTGAGATATTTGGACCTTAATAAGTTTAGTCACTTAAATTTATGGCCTGAATGGGTGATGGGGAAGATGTGAGGGGAGAGATCGTTTGGTACTCTGATGTTGAGTATCGTGATAGCTGGGTGTGAAGGTACTTCTCATTGAGAGTACCTCACAACAACAAGAAGGACCAATATGTTCCGATTGTCAGACAAGGATATAAATTAATACAAAAGTTTTTGAGAGCTTTGTCTCCTCAATCTAGTCGCATGCAATACTGTACATGAAACTGGCCTGATAGGAAAGATTGATGGACTCATGTGGGTAAAGCGGTGCCCCTCTACAGAGTTTAATAAGTATTCGAGTATTCTGTACCACCGGATAGGGGTATACCATGGGTAATAATCGAATAGCACAATAATTTTGAGACATTAAGCAAGAAGCGGCAAATAGGGATGTTTTGTCTGGATTCAACTCTTGTAAAAAAAAATGCTTTCTATCATTACTCTGCTAATTATTAGTTTCTCAAATTACCATGGAAATGTATTTCTGAAATTTAATATTCTATGCCTCAAACCGTTCACTTGGACAATTCCTGTCATGATAAGATAGATTCTTATGTTGAGACTTGCTGAGTACCTCTGTACTCACTCTTGCTATTCCGCTCAGCGGACATCCAAATTGAGGATATAAATCCAGAACAAGAAGAAGAGCCGGAGTTCCCTAAAGACTTTGATTTGACCATTGGATCTGAGGCTGCGAACCCAGATGAGCTCGATTGTGGAGCCTGTAGGATCAAAGATGCCGACTAGAGGGGGTGAATAGGAGGCTTTAAAACTTTTTAGATAAGAGCAAATATTGCAAAAGATCAAATAACAATTAAACAAGAAAGAGGAGAAGACAAACACAATCGATTTTTACCGAGGTATCGGAGACTCGCCCAGTCTCCACGTATCCTCGTTGAAGCACTCAAGTCAATTGAGTTTTGCCTCAATACCCACGAAGGATATTATCCACTATAGGTTGCACCTTATCCACTTTGGAAAGGCGAGCACCGATGCCTTGTATAACTTTACCGAGCCTCTCTAACAATCTCTGAACTAGAGAGGTCAACGGCCACGCCTCCGAACCGTCTAGGTGAGGGCGCTCACCAAGAGTAATAGGCAGCAAGGTCTTCTCTAGACCTCCAAACACGCACTGAGAAACTACAAGTATGCAAATGCAATGAACTGGAATGCTCGGTGGGTCAGAAAACACTCGACTTGATCAACAGATCAAGATTTTGTGTAGAAAACTAAAACTCAAGAGTGTATAAGAATGCAAGGCAGCTTGTTGTATGAAACACATGCCCAAAGCCCCTATTTATAGCCTCAAGGATCAAAAGAACCGTTGGAGCTAGGGCTAAAAATCAGTAACACAAACTGACAGTCAGTTCACTTAACTGACAGTCAGTTACGTACACAACGGCCGACAAAATTTACAGATAAAAAATAGCTAGCCATTTGTGGTCGTATATGGAAACTTGAAACCCCAAACTGACAGTCAGTTAGGCGAACTGACAGTCTGTTCGACCAAAACATCAACCAGTTTAGAAGAAAACTCAGATAAAAACAGCTGTGGTCGAAACCCCAACTGACAGTTTGTATGGGAAAACTGACAGTCAGTTTAGTACAAAAAGTTTTGGCTCGAAAAACACACTCTCTGGACAATTGTCAGTTAACACAAAGTGACATTCAAACTGATAGTCAGTTCAGCAAACTGACAGTCAACCTGAATAAAAACAGCTATAACTTTAAATCCAGAAATCCAAAAGAGGTGTTTAATAGCTCGTTAGAAAGATAGTTTTAAGGGCTACATTTTTGTTAACAGAAGCAAAAAACCAGATTTGCCTAGATATTTCTAGAAATTTGAAAAACTCTTCTGCTGTCAAAAACTCAACTGAAAATCCAAATCTTTCAAAATCAAATTCAAGTCAAATCTAACCAAAAAGATGCAATGCAATGACCTAAGTTTCTCGGTTCATGTTGGAGATATAGAGAGGACTTGCAACCCCTCTTTATAGTACGGTTAAAACTAAAAACAATTTTCCTAAACAGATCGACTCCAAACACTGAGATCGGTAAAAAATAAAAAACAATATTACCTTAGGTCTTTTGCGTTTTTGTGACTTGTGTGTCGACTTTATTCCTTTCGACTTGTACTTTTATTTCTTTTACGTTTGGTTCGTCTTGTTCATCTCGCATATCTTCCCAACGGAGTTCTGTATCAAACAATCTCAAAAGCACAGTCAGTCTGAAACACTTAGTTTTCATTAATCATCAAAATTAGGGTTAGGCATGAAGGCCTAGATGCAACAATCTCCCCCTTTTTGATGATTGATGACAACAAGTGTTCGATAAGAGACTAAGAAATGAAAAACTCCCCTGAGAGTATGCATCATATATGATAAGTACAGAGCATAAAACAAATCACATCACATCAATGCATATCTCAGAACATAAACTAATCATAAGCTGACTAGAGTATCAGAGCATCTCATAAAATCATCATATATAAACTCACTGATATACATCACAGATAAGCATCATCATATATCATCATCAAATATCACGACATTATATTAATATGTATCAGAGCATAGACCCATACATCATCATGAACCAGAAAAGACATAGAATATATATATATATAAACCAATATCCAACCATATCCAACCAATATCTCCATGATATAAAAGCATATAACATCCAAAGTACTATAACATCCAAAATACTTCTCCCCCTTTGGCATCAAGCACAAAAAGGGAGGCAATACACAAAAGTAGAGCCTAATGCTCATCATCTGAGGAAAGCCCTAACACGGCTGTATCTCTGGAGCCTGCTGGAGATGCAGTCGGGTCGAGTCGGGTCGACGGCTGGAGACACCGGAGGAGTAGCAGCTGCAGCTGAAGAAGCTGGTGCTGGTGCCGCTGAAGCTGGAGCAGATGGTCCTGGAGCAGCTGGTCCTGAGGATGAGCTCGGGGAAGAGGACGCAGGGCGGGCCCTCTTGCGAGGGACTGGAGAGGCTAAAGCAGGCAGGCGACGTAGAATCTCCTCTTGATGAGCAAGAAAACGAAGCAGCATCTGATGATGCTCCGCCTGGGTGCTGAGGATCTGCTGCTGTACCTGAAGAACCTGCTGGAGCAAAGAGGGAGAGGCCGAGGAAGATCCAACACCGGGGTCTGCAGACGGTGCTGGGGCAGACTCCTGAATTGGAGCCTCATCCTCTGACTCCCCCGTAGCATCATCATCTGATGCGGGAGAATCAGGGCTAGCAGCCGCTGCAGGCTGGGCACCGAGACGGCAATCAGCTTGACCAGGAGGATAGAAAAGAAGAGGGTGATGGGGCCACGGGAGCTCAGCGTCGACGGCCCGGATATGCAAAAGCACCACCATGATATACGGAGTGTATATCAACTGACGGCGTGGAGAGAGAAGAACGTGCTGAATCTCACTGATGATGAGAGCAGCAACGTCGAAAGGCTCCTCCTGAAAGATAGAAATCAGGACGTGGAGGGCCAGATAAGTGACTCTAGTCCTGTCGCCGGACATAGGGATTAGAGTGAGGCGAAGAATCCACAGAGCCAAGTCAACATCGCGGCGTAGGCCGGCAATGTGACGGAGCTGGAAGGGGCCGGAATAGAGCATGGCCACCTCCCGACTCTCGAGATCAGGAAGGGTGTGGAGCTGGCGGCCAGAAGGAGGGCGAACCAGTCCAAGTGCTGACTCAATCTGCTCCTTCGTGACGGTGTAGACCTGGAGGCCCGTCATGAAGGTCATGAAGTCGCGCTGAGGGGAAATGAAGATAGTGGAATAAAACTGGCGAATGGGCCCCTCGGCCCAGTGAAGAGAAGAATCAGCGATGAGGTTGCGGATCCCTACGGAGCCAAAGAGGTATGCGAGGGTGACGATGCCTGTGCGAGAGGCGATCGTACCCCACGACAGAGAGCGGTGCGTGAAAATGGGTGCGCGGCTGTACACACTGTTAAACAGGTCGAGGTGCAAGTTGTTATAGCAGGTAACAACGTTGCACGAGTCGCGACCAGTGGGACGCGGCAGCAGGTAGGGGTTTGTGGAGCGGAGTGTGCGAAGGCGGCTAGCGTGCCACCGGGAGTAATCCACGGGGACACGCTCAGGTGGAGGTGAAGGCGGGGTCTCGGTCAGCTGACCCGATGAACGCTGGCTGTTTGCCGCGTTCTTCCGTCGGGCAACACGACGAGAGGGACCCGGCTGATCAGACATGACGAAACCGAAAATAGAGAAGAGAAAGGAAAACAAGGACCTGAACAGAGGAGGCTGAAACGGGATCAAGACGACGACCGCGAGCACTTCGAGGAGAGGCACGGCAAGGAGGCACAACAAATCCACGACGAGGAGATGGACCACGGCAAGGCACGGCGATGGTGGCGCGGTGGAGGCACGACGCGAAGAACCGGCGGCTAGGTGCGGCTAAATGGCGGCGAGAAGAGGTGAAGGTGCGGCGAGGTGATGGTGCCGGCGGTGAGGGAACACCGGCGACGAGAAGTAGGGGCACGGGGCACAAGGGAGCGGCGAGGCGGTGCACGAGGAGGCAACGGCGGGGAGGAGGAGGCGAGGAGACGCAAAACAGAACAGGGTTTTAGGGTTCGGGACCCCGCAACTGACAGTCAGTATGATATACTGACAGTCAGTTTCAAACCCAAAGATCTAGAACTGACAATCAGTGTATCACACTGACAGTCAGTTCATAGAACTGAGTTTTGAAACTGACAGTCAGTTTGAGTCTCCGATTTAGACCAGGAGCTACGACCAAAAGTGATGCACATAACTGACAGTTAGTTTGTGAAACTGACTGTCAGCATGGTCAACAACTTCGACCACAGGCTAAAAGCATGCTCCTAAGCACTGAACTGACTGTAAGTTAGATGAACTGAATGTCAGTTTGGTTAATTTCTACCAGAAACAGATTAAGACCAGAGAGGGAATAAAATAATATAATTTAATATAATTTAAATACATTTATCACATCAACTAGCATTTGATATATCAATAATGTTTAGTTCACCTCTTAGAAAGTAAAATCTAGATTCATCTAAGGGTTTGGTGAAAATATCTGCTAGTTGCATATCTGTTCTGACATAATTCACATCAATGTCTCCTTTTGCCACATGATCTCTAATAAAATGGTGCCGTATTTCAATATGCTTAGTTCTAGAATGCTGAATAGGATTATTTGCAATTTTTATGGCACTTTCATTATCACACATGAGTGGCACTTTATCAAATATACTTCCATAATCCAAAAATGTCTGCTTCATCCATAATAATTGAGCACAACAGCTGCCTGCAGATACATATTCAGCTTAAGCTGTGGAGAGAGCTACAAAATTTTGTTTCCTAGATGACCATGATACTAATGATCTCCCCAACAGCTGACAGCTACCTGATGTGCTTTTACAATCAATCTTGCACCCAGCATAATCAGAATCAGAATATCCAATTAATTCAAAATTTGCATCTTTCGGATACCAAAGACCTAAATTGGGATAGCATTTTAAATACCTAAGGATTCTTTTAAGAGCAATTAAATGACATTCCTTAGGATCTGACTGAAATCTAGCACATAAACACACACTAAACATGATATCAGGCCTAGATGCAGTGAGATACAAAGACCTATAAAGTTTAGAATCGACCGATTTTCTACTTTTGTCCATGTCTAGATGTCCATTTGTCGCCATGGGGGTTTTGATTGCCTTAGCGTCTTCCATCCCAAAGCGCTTGAGCAGGTCCTTCACGTACTTCGTTTGACTCACGAACGTACCGTTCTTGAGTTGCTTGATTTGAAGTCCAAGGAAGAAGCTCAGCTCACCGATCATAGACATCTCGAATTCCCCAGACATCATCCCTCCAAACTCATGACAGAAATGTTCATTAGTAGATCCAAAGATAATATCATCAACATATATCTGACAAGTGAACAAAGCTTTTTCAATTTTCTTAGTAAACAGGGTTGTATCAACCTTCCCAATTTTAAAACATTTCGATAAAAGAAAGTATCTAAGTCGCTCGTACCAAGCTCGAGGAGCTTGTTTGAGACCATAGAGAGCTTTAGACAATTTAAATACATGGTTTGGAAATTTTGAATCTTCAAATCTAGGAGGTTGTTCAACAAATACTAGTTCAGATATCTCACCATTTAAGAAAGCACTTTTAACATCCATTTGAAATAGTTTGATATTGAAACATGATGCATAAGCAAGAAGAATACGAATAGCTTGAAGTCTTGCTACAAGTGCAAAAGTTTCTCCAAAGTCTAAACCTTCGACTTGAGTGAAACCTTGAGCAACAAGGCGAGCTTTGTTTCTAATTACTACTCCATTTTCATCTTGCTTATTTCTGAAATCCCATTTTGTTCCAATTACATTATGATCCTTGGGTCTACTAAAGTCCAAACTTCATTTCTAGAAAAATTGTTAAGTTCCTCATGCATGGCATTTACCCAATCAGGATCATTTAAAGCTTCATTAACATGTTTAGGTTCTAAAGAAGACACAAATGAATGATGCTCACAAAATGCAGCAATGCGAGAGCGAGTTTGAACACCTTACTGACGTCACCCAATATTTGATCTAGAGGGTCATCCTTGGTGATTGTTTGATGTTGCCTTGGTGCTTCTTCTTGTACTGCTTCTTCTTGACTTGGTTGTGGAGGATCAACATGAGATGATGATACATTTTGATCGTCATTCTCAATGATCTCATCATCTTCTTGATCATCTTCTCTTGGCTTGATGTCTCCAATGGTGATGTTCTTCACGGCTTCTTGAAGATCTTCACCTGAAACTTCACAAGAGACTTGCTCCTTTTGAGAGCCATTTGTTTCATCGAATTCTATATCACATGATTCTTCAATACAACCAGTATTTTTGTTAAAAATGCGATAAGCTTTGCTAGTGGTGTAGTATCCGACTAGAAAGCCTTCATCTACTCTCCTTTGAAATTTACCACCAAAATTTCTTTTCTTAAGAATATAGCATTTGCAACCAAAAACTCGAAAAAAAAGAAATGTTTGGCTTACGCCCAATAAGAAGCTCATAGGGAGTTAAATTCAGAAGAGGATGCAGATAAAGCCGATTTATAGAATAGCAAGCGGTATCCACGGCTTCGGCCCAAAAGCGAGTAGGAGTATCATACTCATTTAGCATAGTCCTTGCCATTTCTATAAGTGTTCGATTTTTCCTTTCTACGACTCCATTTTGCTGTGGAGTGTAAGAAGTAGAAAATTCGTGTTTGATTCCAAGAGAGTCACAAAAATCAAATAGAGTTGAATTAATGAACTCTCCACCATGATCACTATGGATTTTCTTGATAGAAAGTTCGAATTCAGTGGAAACACGTTTTGCAAAACTTTTGAAAACATCGGGGGTTTCAGATTTTTGAGAAATAAGGAAAACCCAAGTATATCGAGTAAAATCACCAACAATCACAAAACCATAATTGCTACCCCCGATACTTTGGAACTCAGAAGGTCCAAGTAAATCCATATGCAATAGTTCCAAAGGTTTGCATGTTGAAAGAACGCGCTTAATCGGATGTGAAGTAGCTACTTGCTTGCCAGCTTGACAGGCGCTATGTGAGACCCCCATTTGAGGATCACCTTGGTAACCGCCCAGGTAGGTTACACACAGCAGGATGTCACATGAGCTCCAAATCACACAAGCATAGTAATAACATTAAACAAGTATCAGGCCAACATGGCCAATATTACATAACCAAAGCACCGAAAATGGCGCTAAGTAGAGTTGCTAAGAAAATAACTAGTTTATCAGAACCAGAATCGGTATCCAAGTACCGAACACACAGCATAAAGCACAAAGCAACGAAAAAAAGCTTGATTTCCATCCGCAGCGGGGTTGGAGTGGCTCCTCCCACATCTGACTTGACTTGGTGCGCAATCCTTCTAGAACGTGGGCTCGTCCGGGGCACTTCCATCTTCTGCCGGGAACTCATAACTGAAGGAATCGGGATCCTCGAATCCCTCTTCTACAGTTGGAAGTAAATGCAAGGGTGAGCACTTGGTGCTCAGCAACACTCATTCCGGGGATTATTGTAATTGTACTTATATGAGGGTGAAACATATGATTCAGGGGTTTTAGTTTCATATGGATAGAGATATATAGATTTCCAAGTCATTTGTTCAGTAAAACAGCACTTTGTCATGAAAATAGTACTTTAAACATTAAACACATTTTCAATAAAAACATTAGATGTAGTGGTCTCCCATGAGTCACTACTTTGTTAACCGCATTATGAAAACATTCCAAAATATTACTTGTGCTATAACCCATGGATAACATCCACTACGAAAAGACTCCTGAACCTGGGAGTACAGAGTATCCGATACTTCTTTTACGCTTTGCAAAGGTGTACCTCTTTTTAAATCCACTGGTTCACTCGGCTTTCAAGTCGGATCAGCTTCATGTGACTTAAACACATGTGACAAGGCCGAGATCACACAACGCTTTACAATCCAGTATTAACAGTATCCCCGCCCGGTAAATAGACAATTAAGTCTCAAGTACCGTTGTGGGTCTTCCCCACTGCCTTACTTCCTAGCCTCTCTGGTCTATGTTCCCTCAGGACACATAGCCTTGGTCTATGTCCACGCGAGACATACGACCATTTAAGATTACAGCCGCTCACGGCTTAATCAGGTCTAGGGCGCCTTCCTTCATTTACGCCTTTTCCTCTCATCATTTTTCTGACTCACATCACTCATGGCCGAACCTTGGCCTTCCAGTTTCCACGCGAGAAACCAGATCGTCAAACCATGCAGGGAACTGTTAATACCAAAAAGCTACTAAGTTGTGCCTGTCCCATACCAGGCAAGTGGTTGGTACGTTTACAATTCGTATAGAGACACAGCACAAGGTTCTTGTCCTTATGAATCTATAGTGAGGAACATTCACATTCCCTGGTGCGCACCGCACCCTCTCCATACAAACCAATCCTCACTACTGATCCCTTTTATCAGTTTTCTTGACAAAACGGTTTTGATCATAACTTCTCATGTATTTGACCATTTCAAGTTTAATGTGAATATTCAGTGTATGAGTCCTAGGGTGACAAAAGCATATATATACAGGTTCAATAACAAAAGGGGTTTCATAATCCATTAGGTAATATCTATTCATGTCATTCAAACATACTTGTACTTCAAATAAGCATGCATAGTAAGAAACAGTGAATATACTTCATATGGAAAATATTGGGTGAGACATGATCAAAGGAATGAGACTTGCCTTGCAATGTTGGGTCTAAATATTCAGACGGGTCTTCAAAGGCTTCTTCCGCTCCTTCAGCTTCTGACTCTGCGGCAATCAAATAACACACAAACACATACCACATAAGCATACTGAAAATAGTTTCTATAGAAAGTATTAAGTAAATAAGTCATGCATGCAGGGGAAAAGGTTAGGGCAAGGTCACAAGGGCTCTGGTCGAAGAAACGGCTAAAAAGGATTGAACGTCGAAGGGTCGACATTCAGTTCATGGCTTTGGCATAACTTCAAACTGATCTTAGGATGGTTTTCTAGAGAAGTGATAGTAGAGAAAGTTGTAGAACACAACTCCAGGAATCTAAAGGACAAGGTGGCATTTCAATTGCTCAACCAGAAGGGGTCAAACAAGGCTAATGCCAGTGGCTGACATGCACTGACATAGTGCTGGACATGGCCAGAAACTAGGACATGGCTTAACTTTTGATCCAGGGCTCCAATTGATGCACCACTTTGTCTGGGAGGTAGGCCTTACTAACAGGAACAATATACTCAACAGGGACAAGAGCTGAAAGTGGCCGGAGGGTGGCCAAATCCGGTGAGAAAACACGGTGGCCTGGACATGAACTGAGTTACTGGACAGTGATCTTGGCATAGGCATAACTCACAATCTAGGCAGATCCAGGTGTCGAGCTAGTGGAAGAAATTGCTCAGGGAGGTGAGGCGAAGCTAAGGGACAAAGTTTCAGGGGCTAGATCGGCCAGGAACGAATTCCGGCGACCGGCGCTGGAGAAGATGACACTGGAGCTCGGGAATTTTTGATACAGGGCGAATGAGCTCAATTCCAAGCTTGGGAATGATCTCTAGGGCACAACAAGGCTACTGGAGGGGTTAATTTTATTGGAGATTGGCCGGAGAAGCATGGCGTCGAAGTCCGGCGAACGGCCGAGGTTCCAATTTGGGATTTCTTCGATTTGAGCTCAATTGGGGATTCTGATTCTACAGGCTTGCTCTACTAAGCTTACTGATCAACTTTTTCTACAGGATTGAGGGTTAATTTGGGCTGAATCGAACGGCATTGGGGAAACAGGGCAAATCGGGAATCCGGCGATCACCGGCGATGGGGATTGATCTGGTGCAATTGGCTGCTATGACACAGAGAGGGGAACGAGGGGAACTCACTGGTGAACTTGGATTGGAGAAAGGGGCTGTGGAATGGGCTAGCACCGTGAGCTCACTCACTGGCTCGCCGGAGAAGAAAGCGAAAACGGCGAGAAACTGGAAATTTGGCTAAGTCCTGAGGTTGTGCTTCTTCACAGCACTGAGGGGGGGTTTAAATAGGCACGGGGACGGAGCTTGCGAGGGAAAACGCGACAGCGGTTGCTTGCGCCGGGGAGAAACTTGTCGGGCGCAGGCGCAACGACGGCGACGGTGACGTGATCGCGCTCAGGCGGTGCTGCAGCTTTGCCAGTTGCCTTGGGACTTCGTCCGGGACGGCGCAGATGTGGAGGCGACAGTGTAGCTCTGGCAACGACACGTACACGCATGCAACTGCCACGGCAACGGGAGCGCGCGCGAAAACAAAGCTCGGGAGCGCGGCCGTTTATCCGCTGGGCAAGGCGACGCACTGCTGGCACGTGCGCACGGGGTGGCACAGCAACTCACAACACAGGCGACAAGAGGCGGTGGCCGGCGGCGAACAAACACGGCGAGAACACGGCGCGGCAACGGTGGCTCGTGCACTGGTCGAAAGCAACGACCAGGGCTGGTCGAGAGGACCTGAAAAGAAGTTTGGGCCGTTCTGTAATTTCTGAAACTTGTTCCAGGGGCTGTTCTGTGAGGAAAGTTTGAATAGGACTTGGGCCTGTTTGCAAATTTGGAGATTTGAGGGTCCGATCTGAAATCTGATTTCGCAGCTAAGTTACAAAAGATTATTAGAACTTATCTGGCCAAAGTTTGGTAAGATCGGGCAAGATCTGAGGGGTTTCGACAAAGTTGGGGAAAACAGTTTAGGGTAAAATAGGGTAATTAGGGTTTTAAAATGGCAAGGCTTGAAACTCAGCTTTAGGGTGAGATTTTGGAGATGGTCCCGAAGGGAAAAATGCTCTGAACAACATTTAGAAGGGAATGGCTGAAGCAGATTAGGGTTTGGGGTCCAGATGTGGATTTTGGCTATTTTAGGGTTTGGCAAAAACAGGGGTGTTACACGCTACATGGTTTATCCTTTTCGAAATTCACATCCTTTAAGCCAACAACCAAATCACATTTTAAAAGTTTTCTCAATTGATGCATTCCAACATGTGCAAGTCGTCTATGCCATAGCCAACCTTTTGAGGTTTGAGAGACAAGACATGTTGAAAGAGATGCATCTTTTGAATGAAAATCAACCAAGTAAAGATTTCCAAAATGAAGGCCTTTAAAAATCAAAGAGTTGTCTTTCAAACTTTCAACTAAAACTTCTTTGGGATAAAAAGTGTAGTGAAAACCAAAATCGCAAATTTGTGCAACGGAAAGCAAATTAAAATTCAGAGATTCAACAAGCAAAACATTTGAAATTGAAAGATCGTTTGAAATCGCAATTTTACCCAAGCCTACCACATTTCTTTGACGGTTGTCGCCAAAGGTGATCTTTTGATTTTCGCTTGAGTTGTCTTCAAGTGAGGTGAACAACTTCTTGTTACCGGTCATGTGTTCGGAGCATCCACTGTCTAGCACCCAATGCCTCCCACCGGTCTTGTAGTTCACCTGCATAAAAAGAATCAAGTTTTTTTAGGTACCCAAACCTTTTTGGGTCCTTCAATGTTAGCAATCAAAGCTTTGGGCACCCAAATAGATTTCTTCTTTTTGTTTAACATGGGTGCACCAACATACTTTGCTATAGCATAACCTTTCTTCAACTTTTGAAGCATGTAACAAGCATCAACATAATTTGGAGTCATTAAAGGACATGCTTCATGCGAATGACCAGTTTCATGGCATTTAAAGCAAAATGTGTTGCATGCTTTTACAAAAATAGTTTTAGTATTTGGTTTCTTTCCTTTCTTTAGAAAGTATCCTAATCCTTCTTTTCTAAATGAACATTTTTGTTTACTAAGTATGAGATCAAGAGATACTTTTCCCTTATAGCAGTTTTCTAGACCTTTTCCAAGTTTTTCAACTTGTGCCTTAAGTTCATTATTTTCGTTTAAGATGGTATCATTTGAATCGCATGGTATATGATGGCTACTAGAAGGAGTACCATTTAAATGACATGAAGTGGAAACATCTACCTTAGATGAAGCATTAGTAATATCTTTCATGAGCATGCTTTCATAAGAATCTTTTAGCTCAGAGTATTAAGTGTGTAACGAAGAATGTTCTTCTTTAAGCGCTCTATACTACTTTTTAGTAGCTCCATAAACTTCATTTAACTCGGTGATCATTTCAACTAGTTCTTCATATGAAGGATCGGAAGAATGTACCTTTTCATCGCCCTTAGCCATAAGACAAAGGGGTGAACTAGTTGATGTGTTGCAGAGAGCTAGTCTGGCTAGCTTCTTGGAGCAACCTTCTTCATCGTCGGAGTCGGAGTCAGGGCTCTCTCCGTCGGACATCCATTCTCCGAAGCATGCTTCTTTGGATGCGTCATTGCTCTTCTTGAAGAATTTCTTCTTCTTGTTCCATGTCTTGTTCTTGTTTGGACATCATGATACTATATGTCTCTTTTCATGACATCCATAGCAAATGATGTCCTTGAAGTTGGTTTGCTTTGGTCCCTTGGGTCGTGTGTCAATGTTGACACCCTTCTTGTGTAACCTGCGAAGAAGTTTCTGAGTATTCTTTACCATGAGTGCCAGATCTTCGTCGGAGGAGCCATCACTTGAATCTTTCTTAGTGTTGGCTTTGAAAGCCAATGCCTTCTTCTTTGTCTTCGAGGGTTTGGCTGCTTCCTTCTTCGCCTTTTTGTGCATCACATGGGTGATGAGGTTCCCATAGAGATCAGTCGGTGTTGTGGTCGACAAGTCGGAGTTTGTGAGAACCGTCACCAGAGTGTCGAAGTTTTTTGGTAAAGCCCTGAGCATCTTTCTCACAATATCAAGGTCAGTAAACACAACTACGAGCCCCTTGAGTTCATTCACAATATTATTCAACCGAGTGAACATGGAGTCCACGGACTCGGTTGACGACATTGTGAAAGTCTCATATCGTTGCCTCACCATGAGCAACTTTGCCTCTTTAACTTTTGTAGTGCCCTCGTAAATTTCTTCGAGGGTGGTCCAAACCTTGTGAGCAGTCGTGAGATTGCTTACACGGTTAAACTCATTTAAAGATAAACCGGCAAAGAGTGCATTTTTCGCACGGGCATTTAAATGCAGTTTTCTCCTGTCGTCCTCAGAGTGACTTGCCAGATCATCTAGAGGAGTTAAACCAAGTATAACAATATCCCATACGTCAAGTCCCATGGCCTCTAGGAAGACCGACATGCGCACTTTCCAATAGGGATAGTTTGTCCCATCAAAGATAGGCGCACGACTGGTATGACCAAGAGAGAAACCCTCATTAGACGACATCCTCTCTCTAGGCGGTAAAACCTAATGAATCGAGAGACCGTGCTCTGATACCATGTGTAGATCAAAGATGCCGACTAGAGGGGGGGGTGAATAGGAGGCTTTAAAACTTTTTAGATAAGAGCAAATATTGCAGAAGATCAAATAACAATTAAACAATAAAGAGGAGAAGACAAACACAATCAATTTTTACCGAGGTATCGGAGACTTGCCCAGTCTCCACTAATCCTCGTTGAAGCACTCAGGTCAATTGAGTTTTGCCTCAATATCCACGAAGGATATTATCCACTATAGGTTGCTCCTTGTCCACTCCGGAAAGGCAAGAACCGATGCCTTGTACAACTTTCCCGAGCCTCTCTAACAATCTCCGAACTAGAGAGGTCAACGGCCACGCCTCTGAACCGTCTAGGTGAGGGCGCCCACCAAGAGTAATAGGTAGCAAGATCTTCTCTAGACCTCCAAATACGCACTAAGAAACTACAAGTATGCAAATGCAATGAACTGGAATGCTTGGTGGATCAGAAAACACTCGACTTGATCAACAGATCAAGATTTTGTGTAGAAAACTAAAGCTCAAGAGTGTATAAGAATGCAAGGCAGCTTGTTGTACGAAACACATGCCCAAAGCCCCTATTTATAGCCTCAAGGATCAAAAGAACCGTTGGAGCTAGGGCTAAAAATCAGTAACACAAACTGACAGTCAGTTACGTACACAACGGCCGACAAAATTTACAGATAAAAAATAGCTAGCCGTTTGTGGTCGTATATGGAAACTTGAAACCCCAAACTGACAGTCAGTTAGGCGAACTGACAGTCTGTTCGACCAAAACATCAACCAGTTTAGAAGAAAACTCAGATAAAAACAGCTGTGGTCGAAACCCCAACTGACAGTTA
Organism: Pharus latifolius; assembly: GCA_019359835.1. Lineage (NCBI taxonomy): Eukaryota > Viridiplantae > Streptophyta > Magnoliopsida > Poales > Poaceae > Pharus > Pharus latifolius. The sequence continues at coordinate 16,988,256 of CM033328.1, read as the reverse complement.
GTATGGGCAAACTGACAGTCAGTTTAGTACAAAAAGTTTTGGCCCGAAAAACACACTCTCTGGACAATTGTCAGTTAACACAAACTGACATTCAAACTGATAGTCAGTTCAGCAAACTGATAGTCAACCTGAATAAAAATAGCTATAACTTTAAATCCAGAAATCCAAAAGAGGTGTTTAATAGCTCGTTTGAAAGATAGTTTTAAGGGATACATTTTTGTCAACAAAAGAAAAAACCAGATCTGCCTAGATCTTTCTAGAAATTTGAAAAACTCTTCTGCTATCAAAAACTCAACTGAAAATCCAAATATTTCAAAATCAAATTCAAGTCAAATCCAACCAAAAAGATGCAATGCAATGACCTAAGTTTCTCAGTTCATGTTGGAGATATAGAGAGGACTTGCAACCCCTCTTTATAGTACGATTAAAACTAAAAACAATTTTCCTAAACGGATCGACTCCAATCACCGAGATCGGTAAAAAATAAAAAACAATATTACCTTAGGTCTTTTGTGTTTTTGCGACTTGTGTGTCGACTTTATTCCTTTCGACTTGTGGTTTTATTTCTTTTGCATTTGGTTCGTCTTGTTCATCTCACATATCTTCCCAACGGAGCTTTGTATCAAACAATCTCAAAAGCACAGTCTGTATGAAACACTTAGTTTTCATTAATCATCAAAATTAGGGTTAGGCATGAAGGCCTAGATGCAACAGAGCCTACTATGCTTTTGTTTCAAAGAAAATATAGCCCTGAAAACTTTATATTGGCCTGGTCGGACATTAATGTAAATTATGGCATCAAACCTTTGTCACTCTGAATTTCATAATATATGTAAGATAAGTTATGTATTGTTTGAGTTGTGTTTGTGATGCAATTGCTCAGGGCAACCTATCCTGGGCGGTTGCTACGGGCCAAGTTACGGGCCTGACAATATTGACTTGATATATCATATCAATGGTCTGTGAAACTTGACTATCAATCAATGATTGTATTGACTTATCTTGTATTATTATTTCATGTAATGCCAAAAGTCAGGGATGTTTATAATAAGTATCACTGATACTGCTGTAAATAAATTGAGACAATTCATATATCATTATAAAGAGTTCCACGAACAAGTCACATACTTGTTGATCAATAAAAGTGATACTTTATTTAAGAAATACAATAAGAATTCATAAACATATCATGATACAACCATCTCCATGATTGCCTCTAGGGCATATCTCTATCAGCAAAAGTACCGAACAGACATGTAAATGTCATCTTCTCTTAATCAATGGGATGAATTGGGGTTTGAAAAAACCCGAATACCCATCAAGAAAACAAAAATATGAATGTTTGGCTAATCTTTCCAACATTTGATCAGTGAGACGTAATGGAAAGTGATCCTTCCTAGTGGAGCTATTTAATTTGCGATAATCAATGCATATGCGCCATCCAGTAACAAGTCTAGTAAGGATCAATTCATTGTTAGCATTCTTAACCACAATCATACCCCTTTCTTTGGAACCACATGAACAAGACTAACCCAATTACTATCAGAAATAGGATATATGATACCCGCATCTAATAGTTTAGAAATTTCAAGTTTAACAGTTTCCTTCAAGTTAGGGTTTAGTCTACATTGGCGTTCAATGGAAATTTTTGTTTCATCAACTAGAGAGATCCTATTCATACAAATTTCAGGGCAATTCCTTTGATATCATCACTTGAATAATCTAGGGCATTGTGATGCCCATGAAGTAAAGAAATCAATTTTTCTAGTTGCGAATTGGTCAAGTTTGCATTAACAATAACGAGTTACATCTAATCATCATCCAAAAACACATATTTTAGCATAGAACGAAGAGTTTTAAGTGTGAGTTTACCTACCTTTTCCTTACTTGAGGCGTCGGAGTCATAGATGTCCTCTTTTGATGGTTCTTTTGTGGGTTCATTTTTGGTTTGTTTGTCTTTTTCGCTGCTGTCCGGTTTTTCATTTTCAAGAATTTCATCCTTTTCTTCTTCCAAAGTGAGTCAAAGTAGTGATTACTCTTCCATGACTTCTTCTAGAATGTCCATGCTGCAAAGTTTTTTCTCATACATAGGGCAGTTAACAAGATTAGACATTTTAAACAAAATTTTCTTGTCCCCTATAAGAAAAGTGATTCGTCCCTCATGAACATCAATGAGGGCACCTGCTGTCCAGAGCATTGGTCATCCTAATATTATAGGTATAGCAACATTTTCATCCATATCAAGAACGACAAAATCACTAGGAAGATAAAATTTACTGACTTGAAGAGGCACATCTTCTAGGATTCCTTCCAGATGCTTCACCAAGTGATCGGCAAGTTGCAAAACCATGCATGTAGGTTTGATCTCACCCATGCTCAAACGTTGTGCGATGGTAAGAGGCATCACACTCACATTTGCACCTAGGTCGCAAAGAGCTCGATTGACATGTACCGTACCTATGTTGCAAGGGATGGAGAAGCTTTATTGATCCTGCAGCTTTGCCGGCATCATGTTCAGGATTAAAGCACTACAATTTCGGTCAAAGCAACAGTTCAAAATTCACTCAAATCTCTCTTTTTAATGAGTATGTCTTTTAAGAATTTTCCATAAGAAGACATTTGAGTTACCAAATCAGTGAAGGTACAGTGACATTGAGTTTTTTCAAGATTTCCATGAATTTTTCAAATTTCTTATCGAGGTTTGTTTTAACATACCTTCATGGGAAATATGGAGTTGGATTATAAACACATGTTACCTGATTTTCTCCACTTTCCTTTTCTTTTGGTTCAGTATTCTTGTCGTCATTCACACTGGCGGTAATGGTGCTTCCGTTGTTTTACTTGCCGGTGGTGGTTCGGTGGGTGGTGTTTGTTCTAGTAGCTTTATTCCACTCCTTAGGATCATTGCATTAAAAATAAGAGGGTTAGAACAAGTTATAGAATTAATTTGTTCAGAACTACAAGGATTAATTGGTTGAAAAGGAAGAGAGTTATTGATTTTCGATGTAGGATTCACCAATTGTGCGATTTGTGTCTTGAGCATGCGGACGTGAGTTCCTATGGAGTCCATCTTTTGGTTCATGGATGTTTTTTCCTTCTCTTGATTTGCTAGAAAGTTCTCTAGCATGCGCTCCACTGTCAACTGCTCGAGTTGATGTTGGTGTGGCGGTCGGTATGGTTGCTGATTTTGTGGTTAGTACGGTGGCTTTTGTGCTTTATATGGGGGGTTTTGTTGGTGTAATTGCTGCTGTCCAAAACTTTGTTGTTGATGTTGAGGTTGCTTATTTTGTCCCGACCACACGGAATTTTGGTTGTTGCACCATTCGGAGTTGTAAGAGTTAGGAAAGGCGTTACCTTACCGTTGTTGCGCACCCCGAAAAGTGTTCACCTGCTCCATGGATGGGTTAAATTGGCATTCATGACCATGATGCCCTGTATGCCGCACAGTTCACATATAGGTGGAATGGCACTAACAGAAGAGTTAGCATGTGATCCATGAATAGCTAATTTATGAATGAGAAGAGCTATCTGCTCAGCTAATTGACCCATTACACTTACATCCACGTTGTTTGTCGAAGTTTGTTGAGCAGCTCATTCAGTTCCCTAGTGTGTGTAGTTTTGAGTTTGTATGCTTCATATACACTTTTGTTCATCAGTGCGCCACCAGCTGCGACGTCAACAGCCATCCGTGTGTTGGAGTTCAGCCAGCTATAGGATTGTTAGCTATTTCTAAGCCTCCATGGTCATGATAGCGCCATATGGTCACACATAATTGTGGCCGCGGCTCTCCCCATGGCAGCCAAAGGCCAGAAGGAAGAACATTGTGGAATCCAAGGGCATTCTAGATATAACTCAAAAATCATGTTTGTTTCATGCAAAATCAAGTCATTCGTTATCTTAAACCTGTGTTTCATGCTGTGTCCAAGGACAGTCTGGTCGCAGAGATAATCCCTACGACCATACTCTCTCACGGACGCAAGGACCAATCTTAGCACTATGGTCGCAGTACTATGTGATCACTTCTACATATTACCTCATCACGATCCTTATGGTTATTCCCGAGATAATCATAAGTCCCTGCTAAGGTAACCATTGAAGAATGTAACGCAGTTCCACGACGACTGAGCCAAAACTGCCAAACTGCCACGTACCCGTGGTCTACGACAACTACCACACCCCACAACCTCGCAGCTACCACCTCGGGGCAGTTAGGGAAGATCGTGGGGCGTGCCTCCAGGAGAACAACCGGCAACCGCTTTGGCAAGTATAAGAAGGCCTTCAAGGGAAAGGATTAGGGGACAGAACGACCGCAGAGAGAAGACTAGGCTTAGCAAAGATAGGATTAGCTAGCTACATATTGTAAACCACCACGTCTTAAGAAACTATCTGATTGGCCTCATATCTTCTAACTCCCTTTCTTGCAATAAGATCGGTGGAAGGACTCAGAGTTCCAATCGTCGATAGTTGGCACCCACCGTGGGGCCATGAAGACATTTTCATCAGGATTCATTGTATTCATGGATCATTTCCCTTGCTTACATGATTCTGAGAATGAATTCGATCTCGAGGATCACGTAGACGCAATGGATAAATATGCCGTCCCCATCAATGGTGATGACGTTACCCTCACAGTTTGTCTTGGGGAAGCATCATCCTCGATCCCAACCATGTCTGCTGAACAAGAATCAGATCAGGCAGTTCACTTGCCCTCAATGGAGGATGAGCATGTGTAACAAGCGATTGCCTCAGACAACTTGGAAGAGGATGATCTTGACATCCGTTTGGAGAATTTCTCCCCCAACAACCTGAAGTCTCTCTTTGATTTCGAGTCATACTCAGACAAAGATGAGATACTTTCTTTACTTGCGAACTCAATCCCTAGAGAAATCACTACACTTTTGGAGGAAACTCCAGAGCAATGAGACGCTAGGCAGGAGCGAGAACGCAAACAGAAAGAGGACCAAGAGCACGAATAGTGCGAGGCTGAGGTTCGCAAGGTCACGGAAGATCTTCTACGACTAGCAATGACTCATCGAGGCACTATATTCCGTGACCTCGGTCCTGGAACGTCTCGACAACCCTCTTTGAGAGGTCGCGGGCGTAATTATACTCTCATTCCCTCTCTGAACTGTTCACCACCGGCAGAGGCGACCTCACCGGGAACTCCACCGGCACCCGGGCGAAATCCAGAAGATCGTCTCCGGAGGATTGCTTATACACTCCGCAATCCACCCTCTAGCCTCATGAATGATGACAGGATTATATTCACAAGAGTTCTTGCAAATAATCTTGATGAGGTAGCCCTCGGGTTTACACCAGAGGCATCCTCATGTTCGATGACCAGAGGACAGGCCGGTTAAATCCAATGTCACAAGAGACGTAACACTACACAGTCCCGACACGACAAAACCAGACGTATACGTACTTCTTGTGACCATATTGGCATACCAGTACACTCCTATTTGGGACCACGTCGTGAACCTCCCCAGGTCGTCAACTTCCGCGACCAAGGCATTAGTCACAATGATCAGCGACCGTGCAGTACGTGCGTGGGCTGCAAAGCTTTTCACTTGGACTATAGAATGTGGTCTAGCCTGATAAGTTTAAACCTGGTACGATCGAGAGATGCGATGGGACTCAAAATCCAATCGAATTTCTCTAGATCTGTGTTACAGCCATCCAAGTAGCCGGGGGAATGAGTGGGTCGTGGCACATTATTTGCCAACAGTCGTAGAAGGTCCGGCACGGACCTGGTTGTTCAACCAACAAGAAGGATCGATCTACAACTGGGAGATGTTGTGTGACGCTATCCTCAGCAACTTCAAAAACTGCTATGAAAAGCCTGGCAAAGAGGATGATTTTTATCGCTTGTGCCAGACCTCGACAGAGACACTTCGGCAGTTCATCAAGAGATTCGTAGGAGTGAGGAATACCATTCCTAACATCTCTGATTCTTCTGTCATCAGGGCTTTCAAACATGGTGTTAGATACTGACGGTTCACAGAGGACTTGAGTATCCATCCCCTATGATCAGTGTCAACCTATTTGACATGGAAGATCATTATTCCGATGCAGTGGAAGCTATAGAATGGAATAGAATGGTGGACAAGAGTAACTTGCCTCCTCAACCGGGCCTAAAAACTGACAAGAAAGATGATTCCACAAAAAAAAATCTTATTTCTCTGCAGGTGGACGATCTAAGAAGCCAAACAGGAATGGAGCAAGCCGATTTCACGAGCTCGCAGTCTTGGACAAGCAACCACAAGACAAAGGTAAAAAGGTTCCATTCAAATCTGCTAAGCTTCCTTCTAGAGGTTGAACTCGTGACCGCCCGGAGAAATCAACTAACATGTAGGGAAAAAAGAAAAGGTGTCCATTCACAACTCCTTTGGACACGACCTCAAGAATTGCTGTGCCTAGTAGAAGAGCCTGGATGATTTCTATCAAGGAATCGAACCCATGCCTACCATACCAGGAAATGGACAATATTGAGGAACCAAAGATGGCGATGGCGATGAGGTAATGCCATACCAGGTACCTAGCAATCATGTTAATTTCATGTTTGGTGGTTCCTCCTCTTATTACTCTAAGCGTCAATTTAAAACTGTTCACCGCAAAGTAAACAGTGTTACAGCTCCATTAGGAGAGCGTCAATTCCCCTGTTGGTTGGAGACTTATCTGACATTCAACAGGGAAGATTGTCCCAAAGGAATGTCTAACCCTCGATGACTCCCGTTGGTGATTACCCCCATTATTAGCAATGCTAAAGTGGGACCCATATTGGTCGATGGCAGAAGCTCGCTCGATCTGTTATTTGCCAAAACTCTTGACAAGATGCAAATACCTCGCTCCAAGATCAAATAGGTGGCCCACCCATTTTTTGGGATTATACCTAGCTCCACGATGATGCCCATTGGGCAAACAGTGTTACCTGTAGCACTCAGAGAGCTAAAGAACTTTCAAACAAAATTAATTACTTTTGATGTAATTGATTTTGATTCAGCTTACAATGCCATCTTTGGCAGGCCATCACTTGCTAAGTTCATGGCGGCGACACACTACGCCTACCAGTGCGTCAAACTACCAGGTCCAAAAGGCGTTATCACAATTAGAGGTAGTCAACATATGGCTCTAACGTGTGATCGCATTTCTTTGGAGTTGATCGATCAGTTACCACTATGGGATGTCAAGCTATTGGCCAAAGAACATGATTCAGTCAAAACGACTCTGCGACCAGATGAAAACGGAAGCAAGTTCCCCTGCTCCCATACGAGCCGACCAAGACTGTTCAGATTGGAACCTCACTGGATCCAAAATAGGAACTTGTGCTCGTTACTTTCCTTCGAGCTAACACAGATGTGTTTGTGTGGAATCCATCCGACATGCTTGGAGTCCCAAGAGAAGTGATTGAGCACAGACTAGCAATTCGGCCTAGATAGCTACCAATAAAGCAAAAGCTCTGACACTTTGCTCCTGATCGTTAAGAAGCCATCCGTGCAGAGTTGACTAAACTCCAGGATGTTGGATTCATACGTGAGGTTAACCATCCCGAATGGCTCGCGAACCCGGTCATGGTCCTCAAGTCCATTGGTAAGTGACGTATGTGCATCGATTACACCAGTCTCAACAATGCCTGCCCGAAGGACGACTTTCCCCTTCCCACATCGATCAGTTGGTCGATTCCACATCGGGTTGCGAACTGATGAGCTTCCTGGATGCTTACTCAGGCTACCATCAAATTAGCACGGCAGAGGTAGATGAAGAGAAAATTGCCTTCATCACACCCTTTGGCACCTACTCTACGTTAGAATGCCATTCGGGCTCAATAACACTAGTTCCACATACCAGCACTTGATGCAGAAGACCTTTCTATCTCAGTTAGAGCGTAATTTAGAAGCTTGCGTAGATGATTTGGCTGTAAAGAGCTTACAAAGCTCTAATCATGTAAATGATCTCACTGAGACTTTCTGTAATTTGAATAACATGGAATCAAATTGAATCCTGAAATGTGCTCCTTTGGAGTTTTTCTGGAAACTTTTGGGTTTTCTTGTTTGTTCACGAGGCATTGAAGTTAATCCCGATAAATATGGGCCATTGAGCAAATGCGATCTCCTTCCTCAACGAAGGAAGTCCAAAGCCTAACTGGTCAAATGGCGGCCCTAAGACGTTTCATATCGAGGTTAGGCAAACGTGGTTTACCTTTCCTTAAGATACTACGTAAGCACAATGGTTTCCAATGGTCGGATGAAGCAGAAACAGTCTTCCAGGAAGTCAAAAAGTACTTATCTAGTGCTCCAGTGTTGGTCTCCCCGAACGCGGGAGAACTATTACTCATTTACTTAGCCACAACCCCATGCACGGTCAGTGCAGTATTGGTCGTAGAACAGGATGGCGTGCAACGACCGGTCTACTACGTTAGCGAAGTGCTCAATGGACCAAAGGAGCATTACCGAGATGTCCAAAAACTACTTTATGCTCTCTTAATGGCTTCCCAAAAGCTGCGACATTACTTTGAAGTGCACAAGATATCCGTGCCATTGTCGTTTTCATTGGGGGACATACTTTGTAATTCGGAAGCAACTGGTTGAGTTGTGAAATGGGTAGTCGAATTAAGAGTGTTCGACTTCCACTTCACTGCTCACGTGGCAATTAAATCTCAAATTCTTGCTGATTTTGTGGTCGAATGGACTAATCCCTTCCCACTCCCGCAAGAACCGACAGATTTGTCCACAAACGACCTTTGGATGATGTACTTCGATGGATCTCGCGGTTTCTCGAACTCAGGGGCTGGAGTGATGATGAAACACGGGGTGCCCGATCTTCCGTCAGGTAGATGATAAGTCGATTTGGTGGAGATCTCGACGTTGACAATCCGGCTTCCGATCAGAACTAATCGAACCCAGCAATCGCTACACCACTGCTCCGTTGGTTACAAACCATGCCAAGACGCGGTTGACCTCGCCAAGAAGGCTAATTCCTGCAAGAGAATCGAGAGCACAAGAAAAAACGTAGAAGAAGAAATCTGGAAATTACAAATCAAATTAAATTAAGCTCACAAGTTGGGGTTCCACAAACCGATCTACACGGCGAAACTGCAAAGGCAGAATAATCTAAGCAAAACCCAAGTCTCCCTGTGATGGTTACGGAGTATGTATATGAGAGAGAGAGAGGCGGCAGCTAGGGTTTAGGTCGCAGCCTAACTAAGATACATGGGCCGAAGGCCCAAAAAGAGGTGACGCAGCACCAGTCTGACTCTGTCTCACGCGAACTGTTTGGATGATTCCTGGTGACTTGGAAATAGTTTGGCAGCGGGACCATATGAGTTGGAAAGCTTATCTCCTAAGCTTTCCATGAAGTGGTAGAACGTCGAAAACGGACTTCGTACATGGCCTGGGCGTCCGTTTGAAGACAGACGTGTCGCTGCAGTCCGAACCGGCGTCCATCTTAGGATCAACTCGAACCTTGGCTCGTCTCAGTGCGTCGTGACATCCTTGCTGATCCAAACCATGATTCCTGAGTACAAGAACAATATCATTAGGTAGTAACTCACCCCCTATTTGTAGTTTCACATAACCTTAGGAACGAGCTCACCTGGTAATTTAGCTGACATGTGCGTGCCCTTGTAATTGGTCTTTGCACAAGCGGTGTTGGAGAAGTTGACGCATCCATAGGAGTGATGTCCTCATCAAGTGGTTTTAATCACGCCTCAAGGTGACCAACTCCAGTATGTCATACAACTGCACTTTGTCGTGACTAACAACGCAGCAGAGTATGAAGGTCTTCTCGCTAGGCTCCGAGCTGCCAAATACCTTGGAGTCCATCGGCTAGTTGTGAGGGGAGACTCACAGCTAGTCATAAACTAGGTAAACAAGGAGTACAACACCTCCAACGAGACAATGGCTCGTTACCTAGGCGAAGTGAGGAAATTGGAAAAATACTTTAGGAATTTCGAAGTCCAATTCGTGCCGAGAAGAGACAATGCTCTCGCCGACTAGTTATTGAAACTTGGGTCCTCACATGCATTCGCTCCGGCAGTAGTGGTCCTCGAACACTTAAAATATCCCTCGATAACTGAGGTGATGACTAACGTCGCCGCTCTCGAGCAATAAGCAGATTGGATCCATCCATTGAGGATCTATCTTGCGCATGGGACCTTGCCTGAGGACGAAACCGATACTGATCGATTAGTTAGAAAAGCAAGCATGCACAAACTAGTCGATGACACCATGTACAAAAAGAGTACACAAGGCATACTCATGCGTTGCATACCTCAGCAAGAAGGCAAACACTTATGAGAGATATCCACGAAGGCATGTGCGGTGCACATGTCTCCTACCACACACTGGTTGGAAAAACTTTTCAACAAGGGTACTACTAGCCTACGGCACTGAACGATGCCAAACACCTAGTCAAGACATGCCCCCAATGTCAATTTCATGCTCGGCAAACTCATCAACCAGCATATGCATTACAAACTATCCCATTAACATGGCCATTCGCCATATGGGGCATAGATATTTTGGGACCAATGCCCCAAGCCGTCAATGGATACAAGTTCTTGTTCGTAGCCATTGACACATTCACCAAATGGATCGAGGCTGAACCAGTCTGAACCATTACCGCTACTTCGGCACAAAAGTTCTTTCACAAGAACATCGTAACATGATTTGGTATCCCGAATCACATCATTACAGACAATGGTTCCCAGCTCATCAGTGGTCTTTTCCTCGACTATTGCGACGACATTGGTACCAAAGTTTGTTTTGCCTCCATTGCTCATCCACAAAGCAACGGGGCAGTTGAACGCGCCATGTCGCGCCCCCGCCCTGGGGACAACGACTACTCCTGTGGAGACCTAGCTCACTGCAGCTAGTCCCCTACATACATACCCTTGACTTCCCAGGATAAGTCAAGCACAGGAATACATTGCAGCAGAGTAACTTACAAAATATTTTGAGTAGTATGGCCTGCTGGCCTTAATACAACATAAAGAGATTACAATACCTTCACGGCATACATGGTTTAGCTCAAGCAAAATAACAGATACATGACGGAAGTTAGGTGAACCCCCACAGCAAGAAGTTGACAGCAGAACAACACACATCAGGGCTCTGGTGGAATTGACTCTCCTCCTTCTGGATCCAAGAAGTTCTCCAAGCCTTCATCTTGATCACAGAGCACTTCATCTATTTGATTGTAGGTTGCAAGGGTGAGCACTTACGTACTCAACAAGTCATAGGTAAGAGTATATATACATATAGTAGTAACGATATGAACCTATGCTAATAAAGAAGTGTGGATGGTTGTAAAATAGTCTTTTCCTTTATATCTCATCTCATGGCAGCACTTTTCATAGCATAGCATTGCTATTTATGTTCCACTATTTATAGTACTACCGCGACACGTACGACAGCCCACGGCAACACATGTCATTTGGGTAATCTTGACTTATCAAATTTTATTTAGAAAACATAGTTGCGCCACACCCCGTGGATTTAATCCACCGCAGCAGACTCCTATAAACCTGGGAGCTCAGAGTATTCGAATTCGTTTTTAACTCTGCAGAGGGATACCAATTTACCCACGAGATATTCCACTTTAATGCCCATCCTATCAATATGATTAGACCCTTCCTCACTGCATAATGTGAGTGGCAAGGTGGAGATAACAAGAACTTTTATTATGTTTCACTCACAATTCACCCCTGACCCTGTGGTCGGACAAACCACAGTTGTGGCGGGCTATACCCCCACCCTGACTGCATCTCCCAATTACTGGGTCAGCGTGCATCATCACATCTAGTGATATGTGTTGGAGCCGCACTCCGTGCCAAATCGTGCACAACTTTCCATCTCATGCAGGGGTTTCATGTGTGATCCGCATACTTACTTGTTCAGGCCTGTCCCATACCAGGCTTGCGGTTAGTACGTTTTTCATGCCACTAGATGCACAACACAAGGTTCTAGTCCTTATATGTCGGTGAACAGACCATCCACAGCCATGCACATTCAGTGCTCACAAATCCAGTGCCACCACCATTCCATACCAAAGTCTGGTCACGGCTACGGATTTTATTTCATGAATATACATAAATACACATATAATAGTTCATCACTCATTACTTAGTCATTTCACAATTCACATCCCAACAGGCATCCAACCTAGTACTACCAATTCATATCTCAATCATTCTTTCACATGCAATACTACTTATATTCAAGGTTATATTATAGCAACTCATAAAATATAGGTTCAAGTTGTTCAAGAATATGACTTGCCTTCCGCGTCGTAAATATCAATAGTTGGTGTCGGGTCGAAAGTGAAGTCCTCGAACTCAGCTTCTGGATCTACTCAGCAACAAATCAAACACACAATGATTATTAACTATATGAAAATATTTTATGATCTATATGCGATACGCTTTAAAAGAAAAACTGAACAATGCTCGAGATGACTGAGATTACAGGCTGAACTGAGTCAAAGTCCTAGGGTTTCATAGAATCTGGGCTAAGATTGAGTATTAGAGGTTATTAGGGTTTCAAGACATAAGATTTGACATTCAGTTCACGACTGGTTTGCTCAAATACAGCGAATGTCAGCAAGTCGACATTCGGTTCATGGTCTGACATGGCTTTGGTTAGCTCTAAAGAGCTCTTCTCAAGATGTGGCAGTTGAATGAGATGTAGAGTATGGCTCTACAAATGTAGAGGACAAAATAGAATTCAGTTTGCACAACCAGAAGGGGTCGAACAGGGCTAATGCCACCGATTGACATAGGCTGACGTAGGCTTGGCATGAATAGAGATTAGGGCATAACTGTGGAATTGATTCAACGCTTTAGTTGCTTCACCAACTATGTCTAGGAGATAGGCGAAGACAACAGGAATCTAATGGTGGCGGTTTCGATCACTGAAGCGGACCGACGGCGGCGAATGGCAGCGAAGAAACACGGTAGCGACACGGCACAGCACAACAACTGGACAGATTCTTGGCATAGCCTTAACTAGTGATCTTGGGCAGAACCAGAGGTCAATGTAGTGAAGAGATATGCTCAGGGAAGTAACGCTGATCTTCTAGACAAGGTGGCGACGACGGCGGTGGCCGGTGGCGACCGGATGGCACGCTGGCGGCACGGCAGCGAGGGGTAAAACTACTAAATTGCGATTTGGTGCTGCGCTACTAGAATCTGGAATTACTGCTGCTAGCTGAGGTTATTTGATGTTACTTGAGGCACTGGATTTGGCTGAAAATCGATCGGCGGCGAGTGGCGGTGAACTGCACCGGAGAAGAAGAAGCTGATTTTGGGCGTTTCTCACACAAAGCTCTGGAGATCGATTCTTCGTGGTGAGATCAAGAGGGAGGTGGGTGGAATCTACTGGAAAGGCCAATTTGGCTGGAAGAATGGCGGTGCGGCCTGGCGACGTGAACCGGTCACCGATGGCATGCGAAAATTGGGGAAACTCCAATTCAGGCCTGAATTGAAATCTAAATGCACAGGCTTGCTAAGAAGACTCTATTGATCAATTTACTCTACTAACAAGGAAGCTAATTCGTACGGAATCGAAATCAATGGCCGGAACAGGGCAATTGTAATCTACGGCGATCACTGGCGTTGAGGTCCACTGGAGCTCAATTAAATGCTACAGAACAAAGAGATGAGCGGGAGACTCTCACTGGTTGAAGCAATTGGAGATTTTGTGCAGCGAATCGATCTGGCGTCACGCTCCTCCCTGGCGGCTCGCCGGAGAAGAAGACAAAGATGAAGAAGATAACGACTTAGTGGCTAAGTGAGCTCTGGAGAACAATGGTAAAGATAAAGCTGGTTATGGACGAGCTTAAATAGGCACGGGATGGATTTAGTGAGGCTGGAGACTGTGGAACTTGACTTGTGCCGGTGAAGCGTCTGGTCGAAGCAACAGCGGCAATGACGAGACGATGATAGCGGTTCTACAACCGCGTTTGGTCAGCACTTTGGAACTTGTTCCTGGCCGGTGCAAGGCAGAGGTGACATGGCTAGCACGGCGTGGGGATGTGGCGCGAAACTTTTGACGAAGCTGTTGCTGGAGCGCGGTCGCTGCTGGCCGCGTGTGCGGTTGCCACGGCGATGGCTCTGGCGCGGACACGTGCGCGCATGCAGGCACAATCACACACGGGCACAAGCGAGGGTGGAGCTTGGCCAGCGGCGATGAAACACGGCGAGGCGGGGCACTGGTCGAGGGTGTGCCGGTGGGTGTTGGTCGAAAAGGGTTTTGGACCCAATTGCAATTTTCTGAACTTTGGCTTGGACTGAATTGTAAATTATGGGATTTAGGCGATTAGGGTTGCTTTTGACTTCACAGATCTGGCAAACTTTATTCCACAAGGTTTTTTAGCAAGGATATTGGGCAAAATCTGGAGCATTTGAGTAGTTTTCGGATGAAACAAAAACAGGATAATTAGGGTATTTAAATCTGGGTTTTGTCAAAACTGAATTCCTGGGACTTAGGGTAAGATTTTGATATCGTCAGAGAAGAAGATTTTGTATTTAATAGTATTTAGGAGGTGTTCCCTGAATCAGATTTGAATTTGGAGCTAATTTGAAATATTTAGCCTTTTCAGGTTTTTGGAAAATCAGAAAAGTACTAATCTGTGATACTTTATGGACTGATTTGCGAAAATGGTCTTAATGGTGGAATCTAACTGCCAATTTCTTGGATTAAGGTATTGACATACCCTTGATCATAGTCCAAGAATAATTTGGTCTAGATTATGTCAAAATCTGATTAAATCAGAGTTTAGGGTATTTAGGGTAATTAGGATATTTAATTAAATTCTGTTTTCGAAAATAGAAAGGGTTGACAAATCTGGGAGTTAGAGATGGAATTGAATCTGACTTCTGAAGACTTTTATACTCAGGATAAATAATAGATCAAATCTGGAAAGTCATATCTTGATTTGGATTGACAGGGAAGATTTTGAGATTTTAGGGCTTATAATAAAATAAATATGGGCTGATTTTGCTGATCTTGAAGAGACATATGCATGCATGACTTTTTATGAAAATAATTTTCACCCCAAACCCAGGGTGTTATAGATCTACCCTCCTTAAAGAAATTTCACCCCGAGATTTACCTAAGACAAGAAAAGATAAGGATAGGTTTGCTGAAGATCCTCTTCCTTCTCCCAAGTGGCTTCTTGCTCTGAATGATTTTCCCACTGAACTTTACACAACTTGATCTTCTTTCTTCTGAGCTGACGTTAATTAGTGGTTAGGATTCTGATTGGGTGCTCAAGGTAAGTAAGATTCTTCTGCAGTGATATCTCTTGTGCTTCTATCTGGTCAGTAGGCTACTTTAAACATTTCCGGAGTTGAGAGACATGGAACACATCATGCACTCCTACTAATCCCAAAGGTAATTCCAATTTATATGATACTTCTCCTTTTCTTTTGATTATCTTAAATGGTCCAATATACCTTGGAGATAGTTTTCCTTTCACCTAGAATCTCTGCAATCCCTTGAATGGTGTGACCTTGAGATAAACAAAATCTCCTGGTTTAAATGATAATTCTCTCCGTCGATTGTTTGCATAACTCTTTTGTCTGGATTGTGTTGTCCTCAACCTTTCTCTGATGAGTTTGACATGAGCTTCTACCTCTTCTACTATCTCTGGCCCTATGACTCTTCGTTCTCTTGGCTCATTCCAATGCAATGGGGTTCTGCATTTTTGTCCATATAAAGCTTCAAAATGGTGCCATCTGTATACAAGCTTGATAACTGTTATTGTATGTGAACTCTACAAATGGTAAGCATTTGTCCCATGATGTCCCATAATCTAGTATACAAGCTCTTAAGAGATCTTCCAAGATTTGATTTACTCTTTCTGTCTGCTCTCCTGTCTGTGGGTGATATGCAGTGCTGAAGTTCAACTGAGTTCCTAGAGTTTCATGAAGTCTGTCCCAAAACTTGGATGTAAACTGTGCTCGGCGATCTGAAACGATCTTCTTAGGAATGCCATGCAATGCCACTATTCTTTGCATGTATAACTCGGCCAATTTACTGCCGTTGTAGATCTTTTTGACTTGTATGAAGTGAGCTACCTTAGTGAGTCTGTCCACAATAACCCATATGGAGTCATACCCTCCTTGAGTTTTAGGAAGTCCTGTAATGAAATCCATACCGATTTCTTCCCATTTCCATAGTGGTATTGGCAAAGGTTGTAACTTTCCTGCTATCTTTTGGTATTGTGCTTTAACTCGCTGGCATGTGAAATATCCTCCCAAGGTGTGCTAGGAACAGGCAGAGGCATATCTAAACCATGTGGATTAAGTCGTGACTTAGCTTTTTGACATGTAATGCAGTGTGCAACGTAGCGCTCGACGTCACACCTCATCTTCGGCCAATAGAAGTGAATGGCCAAGATGTCTTCCATCTTCTTAACACCAAAGTGTCCCATTAGACCTCCTCCATGCGCCTCCTGTAACAACAAAAGATGAACAAAGCTAGCAGGAATGCATAGCTTGTTAGCTCGATAAACAAAGCCATCATTTATCACAAATTTATTCCAGCTTCTTCCTTCTTTACAATTCAGCAATACATCTTTAAAATCAGCATCATGCGCATATTGCTGTTTGATGGTTTCTAATCCGAAAATCTTGAAGTCAAGTTGAGATAACATAGTGTGACATCTAGACAAAGCATCAGCAATAACATTCTCCTTCCCTTTCTTGTGTTTAATAACATAAGGAAAAGATTCAATGAATTCTAACCATTTTGCATTTCTACGATTCAAAATGCTTTGGCTTCTAATATGCTTGAAAGATTCATGATCAGAATGGATAACAAACTCTTTCGGCCAAAGGTAATGTTGCCATGTCTCCAAAGTCCGAACTAAAGCATATAATTCTTTATCATAAGTTGAATAATTCAGACTAGGTCCACTTAACTTTTCACTGAAATAAGCAACAGGTTTACCTTCTTGAATTAACACACCTCCAAGTCCAATTCCACTGGCATCACATTCAAGTTCAAAAGTCTTACCAAAATCAGGAAGTTGGAGCAATGGTGTGTTCGTAAGCTTCTCTTTCAAGATGTTGAATGATTGTTCTTGTGCATGACCCCAAACAAACGGAACTCCTTTCTTTGTGAGCTCATGCAACGGTGCAGCAATGGTACTAAAATCCTTGACAAAATGCCTATAGAACTGAGCAAGTCCAAGAAAGCTTCGCACTTGGGTGACCGTTGTTGGAATTGGCCAACTTTGAATAGCTTCCATCTTGGCTTCATCAACTTCAATGCCCTGTGAAGTAACAACATAACCAAGAAATGAAACTCGATCGGTGCAAAAGGTACACTTCTCAAGGTTACCGAACAAATGTGCATCACGTAAAACCTTAAAAACATCATGCAAATGTTCAAGATGTTCATCTGAGGATTTGCTATAGATCAAAATGTCATCAAAGTATACCACCATAAATTTGTTGATGAAAGGATGCAAAACCTCATTCATTAATCTCATGAAAGTGCTTGGTGCATTAGTTAAACCGAAAGGCATCACTAACCACTCATATAATCCGAATTTAGTTTTAAATGCTATTTTCCATTCATCTCCTAATTTCATGCGAATTTGGTGATATCCACTACACAAATCAATTTTAGAGAACACAACAGAGCCACTCAATTCATCAAGCATATCATCTAACCTAGGAATAGGATGACAATATCAAATTGTTATGTTATTGATAGCTCTACACTCAACACACATACGCCATGATCCATCTTTCTTTGGAACCAAAAGAACAGGAACAGCACATGGACTAAGGCTTTTACGTACGTACCCTTTGTCAAGTAAGTCTTGCACTTGACGCTGAATCTCTTTAGTCTCTTGTGGATTGGTTCGATACGGCGCATGGTTGGGCAACGAGGCTCCTAGAATTAGATTGATTTGATGCTCAATCCCTCGAATTGGAGGCAGCCCCGGTGGTACGTCCTTCGGAAATACATCAGCAAACTCCTGCAAAACGTTAGCAACAGCAGGAGGCAAAGAAGAAGGCATGTCCTCAAGTGAAAACAAAACTTCTTTGCAAACTAAAGTATAGCAATCAGATGCATTAGGGTCAATCTCAGTTATTTCAGATTTGGTAGTAAGCAAAACAGAACCTTTCAACTTAATTTCAGCATGGTTAGAACTAGGTTCGTTCTTTTTCGGTTGAACAAGTGGTTTAGCTACGATCTGATTTTCAGCTTTGTTATTCTTCTTTTCTCTATTAGCTCTCTCCAATTCATCCTTTAAAATTGCTTCAGGAGACATGGGTAGCAACGTGATCTTTTTTTGTTTAAACATGAGAGTATATTGATTAGTTCTACCATGATGAAAAACATCTCTATCATATTGCCACGGTCTACCTAACAATAAGGAACATGCTTGCATAGGTACGACATCGCAATTAGCATAATCATGATAGGAACCAATAGAAAAGTGTACTCTCACAATGCGAGTTACCCTCATCTTACCATAGTTGTTGAACCATTGAATGTAGTAAGGGCGAGGGTGCTAATTCGTAGTCAAGCCAAGCTTCTCGACCATGTCCATGCTCGCTAAGTTGTTGCAACTTCCTCCATCGATGATCGTATATGGCATGATCGGTCCTTGACAACGAACTTTGTTTTCAACAAATTGTGATGTTGATTCTGTTCAGCACGCTCCATTTGTGCACTAAGCACACGCTTCACAATGATGCTCAAATATCGATCATTAATTTCAGCACCATATTGTTCATGTTTAGCTTGTTGCCCTTCACCTGCATGGTCAGTTGCAAGCATAGTATATTCCTCTTCAATATCACTAGCTGAAGTGTACTCACCATCATCCTTTATGAGTAGGGCTCGCTGGCTAGGACAGTCATGCATGATATGACCGAATCCCTTACAACGGTGGCATTGTGTTTCTCGTGCTCTACCGGTAGAAGCAATCGATGATGAACTTTGTGCGGGGGCTTGGACTGTACTCTTACTCGTCTCGGTCACTCGTGAGGGTATTGTGGAAGCACTAGGACGTCGGTTGTTGCTGGAGAAACTCGGTGCAGGTGCTCGGCTCGATGTGTTGTATGGAGCTTTCGGTTGCGCACCTCCGAAACTCCCTCTCGGCCTCAACTTCCGTCCCTGTACTTCTCTCTCTGCCTTAAAAGCGAGATGAAACAGACGAGTGATAGAGTTTTATTCTTTATAATCAAGAATGTCCTGAATGTCTCGATTTAAACCTCCCAAAAATCTAGCCATTTTAGCTTCATCGGTTTCTTCTAAACCACAACGTAACATACCAGTTTGCAGCTCTTGATAATAATCCTCTACAGAATTACTACCTTGGTTCAGACATTGCAATTTATTCAGAAAATCATGAACATAATATGAAGGCACAAATCTATGTCTCATGACTCTCTTCAAAGCAATCCAAGTTCTAGGTATGTTCTGGTTATTGCGACAATATTCAGTCCACCAAACAGATACAAATTCAGTAAACTCGCTAGTAGTAGCCCTAACTTTCTTATCTTCAGAAACTTCAAAGCAAGCAAATTTTTGTTCTATAGCTAATTCCCAAGTGAGATTGGCATCAGGGTCATACTTTCCAGTGAATGAAGGTATAGTCAATTTAAGCTTACCGAATGAGTCATCATGACCACGTACCTCTCGTGGTGGAATTCTTCTCATACCGTTGCGATTGAAACGAAGACGCCGATGGTCACGATAATTGTTGATATTGAATCCTCCATCGGACTCCGTATCAGCTGCATATTGATTTTCTTCGGCATTGAAATCATCTTCGACCTCATCAGTCCATGCTTGGCGTCGAGGTACATTATTGGCAATAGCAGCAATAGGGGCAGCAGCCGGGGCAACGGTGCTTCTTTCTGCTCCAATTGCTCCACTCGAGTGGCGAGTGCACCAAGCGCTTCGTTATTGCGGTCTAGAATCCCTTCGATACGCTCAGTGTGCGTATTCAGCAAGCGGTTGAAGTGTTGTATGATGCCCTTCATACGAGGTGTAAGTGGGTCGTCCTCCTCCTCACTTTGATGACCCGAACCTAATATGGTTAGTAGCAAACAAGGAAACAAAATCACAGTGATATATCCTTATCAACTACTAGGTGTAGGTGGCTCAAACTCTCTCACAATCAATCTTCTTATCAAGCTCTTACTGATTCTTACCAAGTAGCAGGTGGAGATTGGCTGCTAGTAACAGTCTCAAATGGTCCAAAGATTGGTTAAAGCGATTGCAAGCGATCGGTACCTGTACGTCGGTAGAAACTGTAGCTTGGATAGGCTCAAGTATGTAGCAAAGGTTAGCAATGATTAGTTCAGAGAATGCAAAATTGAAAGTTGCTCAAAGTACTAGTCACTAGTATGCTGGTCTAGGCTAAATCAAACTAGAGACGCGAGTGAGGGCACAAAGGTAAAAAGCTTAGATTTTTCTTTTTCTTTTTTTTTTTTTGACGTCGGCACCAGCAAGTTAGCAAAGTTCACGAATGGCTATGGGGAGGCTGTGGCGACGATATGGCACAATGGTCGAAAAAGTGGAAAATTGTAGGGGTAAGTCGGTAATTAAAAGTTTTATACTCTTCTAATGGTAATTAAAAGTTTTATACTTCCCATCTTCTAACTATAACTAGTACTATCCCGTTAGAACATAATACATTATTCTAACGGTATGTTCGGAGTATACTGTTAGAAAAGTTTTATACTCTTCTAATGGTTAACTAATATTGGCCGTTAGAAGATAGAAATATCTTCTAATGGCATAGTGCGAGGGACCATTAGAAAAGAGTTAAATGTTCTAACGGATATTACTAGTTAACCGTTAGACTATGTAGTGCTTTTCTAACAGTTCTCTCAGAAAAAATAGTTAGAACATTTTACTATATTCTAACAGTTTAGAACGGTTAGAGTAGTGCTAGTATTGCTCTATTGTGCCTATCACTAACGGTATGAAAACCGTTAGTAAAGGTGTGTTTTGAACCGTTAGAAGAAAGCATTTTTGTTCTAGTGGCAGTAAGATAGAGCAAGCTACCAATCATTGAACGATATGGAGTAAGATTTACAGGATTACGTTCTTCATTCATATCGAGATGGCCGTTGGATGCCATTGGAGTCTGGATTGTTTTGGCATCCTCCATGTCGAAGCGTTTGAGAAAATCCTTAACATAATTGCTTTGACTTACAAATATGCCTTCTTTGATTTTCTTGATTTGAAGTCCTAGGAAGAAGCTCAATTCACCATTCATGGACATTTCTAACTCCTTTGACATTGTTTCACCAAAGGCTTGACAGACTGATTTGTTAGTAGAACGAAAAATGATGTCATCAACATAAATTTGACATACAAAGAAATCATCTTCAATAATTTTGGTAAACAGTGTACTGTCAATTTTTCCAACTTTAAAACCTTTTGAGATGAGAAAATCTCTTAGGCACTAATACCAGGCTCTAGTAGCTTGTTTGAGATTGTAAAGAGCTTTTCAAAGTTTGTAAACATGATTTGGAAACTTTGGGTGTTCAAAACCCGGAGGTTATTTTACAAACAGAAGTTCAGAACTCTCACCATTTATAAAAGCACTTTTGACATCCATTTGAAATAATTTGGTATTGAAATTGGATGCAAATGGAAGTAAGATGCGAATGGCTTCTAATTTGGCAACAGGGGCAAAGGTTTAATCAACATCTAATCCTTCAACTTGTGAATAACCTTGTGCCACCAATCTAGCTTTGTTTCTTATGACTATTCCATTCTCATCTTGCTTATTTCGAAAAACTCACTTTGTACCAATTATGTTATGATCGAGTGGTTTTTCTACAAGTTTCCAGACATTGTTTCAAGCAAAGTTATTTAGTTCATCATGCATTGCATTTACCCAATCAGGATCTGCTAAATCCTCATTTATGCCTTTGGGTTCAAAGCTAGAGACAAAAGATGCATGCTCACAGAAAAATGAAATTCAAGAACGAGTTTGGACGCCCTTACTGACATCACCCAAAATTTGGTTTAAAGTGTGATCTTTGGTGATCATTTGCTGAAGTGTTGGGTTGTGTGAAGCTTGTTCATCGTTCTCTTCAGTCTCTGGTTTGAGGTCTTCTCGAGCGGCATTAGTCTGTGTGATCGCAGGTTCTCGAGCTGCATTAGCATCTGTGGTCGCAGGCCCTTGTATGACATCAACATTCGTGGTCGCGGGCTCTCGAGCAACATTGGCTTGAGTGGTCACAGGTGATTTATCTTTTTGACCAGATGACCTTTGTTCTTCATCTTTGGGCTTGATATCACCAATGGTCATTTCTTTCATAGCTTCCCTGAAGCCATTGTCCCTACATCATTAAAATCTTCATGCTCTCCTTGAGAGCCGTTAGATTCATCAAATTTAACATTGCAAGATTCTTCAATGCATTCAGTTATAGTGTTGAAAACACGATAAGCTTTACTAGTGGATGAATAGCCAACTAGAAAACCCTTGTCAACACGTCTTTGAAATTTTCCAAGATGCATGCGCTTTTTAAGAATATAACATTTGCAACCAAAAACTCAAAAATATGAAATGTTTGATTTTCTTTCAATAATCGGTTCATAAGGAGTTTTGTTCAAAAGCGGATGAGTATAAAGACAATTGATGGGATAACAAGCCGTGTATACTGCCTCTGCCCAAAATTCGGTAGGTCTCTTGTTGATGTGATGCGGGCGGTCCGATCTTTCGATGAGAGCAACAACTATCAATTTGTGAAGACTACTCTCACGATCCAGCTACCAACCGTACACGACTGATATGCCCTGGCAATCGCTGAACCAACTTCGGATTGTTATCGACCGAACTAGAAGCACGATCGACCTAATCACGAAGATCTATTCCTACAAGCAATCGAAGAACAAGCAAGAACAAGATAAACAAGCAATCTGAAATTGCAAATATAGATTGAATCACAAAAAAGAGTTGGGGTTCCGAATACAGATATTGATGTTGATCTAGCCGACCAAGAAGAATATCTCAATAGCTTCACGAAGGAAAGACTATGACTAAATAAAACCCGCAAGACCCTAATGGTTCGGCCGGATTATATAGAGGAGGTAAAAGAGGTCGGTGGCCAAGTAAGAAAACCTGAAACCGACATGGACTCTTTCCCTATTTGGACTCTAACTCGATACATGGGCCTTGACCCAACCAAATGGTGACGCAGCACCAACTAGGCCCAATCAGAATCTGGTTGAAAATTGTTTTGCCAATTTCTGGTGATCCAGAAGGAATTTGGACGTGGGGCTAGATCCATTGGAAAGATCTCGTCGTGGGCTTCTCTGTGGACTATAAGAACATCCCAATTGGACTTCTTATGAGGGAGTTATGGTCATTTGAAGGCAAGCTGCTCCTGGATGGCCGAACCGGACTCCAACTCGAATCCATCCCGGACTCCAACTCGACTTGGGCTCCTTGCTGGTCCTCTTTGGTCCTCTCCATGGTTCCTAAGCACAATATTATCACTATTAGGTAGTAAACCATTCTCAAAATCATATATATATAAACTTAGGAACGAGTTCACCTGGCAATGCGACAATCGGGTTTTGCTGCGCGTTATTGGTCCTTGTGTAACAAGCGGAGGATTATAGTTGGTGCGTGTATCTGAATAAGTGATGTCCTCATCACTTGTATTCATCGAGCATTGTTCTAGCCATTTCGATTAGTGTTCGATTCTTCTGTTCTACGACACCATTTTGTTGAGGTGTGTAGGGCATAGAGAATTCATGTTTGATTCCAGACTCATCACAAAAGTCAATAAAATCAGAATTTTGAAATTATCCACCATGATCACTTTGAAGTTTCTTGATGGAGAGTTCAAATTCTTTGTTAGCTCTTTTTGCTAATCTTTTAAAACAAGAAGGGGTCTCAGATTTGTGAGCTAAGAAGAACACCCAAGTAAATCTGGAAAAATGATCAACAATAACATAGCAAAATCTACTACCTCCAATGCTTTGATGTTTAGCATGGCCAAACAAATCCATATGTAGAAGTTCAAGGGATCTAGATGTGGATAAAACATTTTTAGCTGGATGAGTACTAGCAACTTATTTTCCAGCCTGACAAGCACTACAGAGCTTGTTCTTTTCAAACTTCACATCTTTAATTCCCAAAACCAAATCCCTCTTTAGAAGCTTGTGCAATTGATGCATTCCAACATGAGCTAATCTACGGTGCCAAAGCCAGCCCAAAGAATTTTTAGCTACTAAGCAAGTTGAAATGCAAAAGCTTTTAGAACTGAAATCAACCATATAGAAATCTCCATCACGAAAAGCTTTAAAAATAAGAGATTTGTCTTTGATGCTTTCAATGATAACTCTATTTGGTTCAAATATGCAGCGAAGATCCAGATCACAAATTTTTGCAACCGAAATAAGACTGGAATTCAAAGATTCGACAAGCAACACATTTGAGATGGAAAGGTTGTCTGTAATTGCAACTTTACCTAGCCCAATTACCTTTCCTTTGCTGTTATCGCCAAATGTCATTTTGTCCACATCACTGTTTCCTTGGTCGAATGAGGTGAATCTATTTTCATCACTAGTCATATGTTGAGTGTATCCACTGTCGAGCACCCAATGTCTTCCACCGGTTCTATAGTTAACCTACAACAAAGATTTCAGGTACGTTTAGGTACCCAAACTTGTTTGGGTCCTTGGGAGTTAGTGATGAGTGTCTTAGGCACCCAGATTTTCTACTTGCGGTCATTCAGGAATGGTGCCCAACAAATTTAGCAAAAATTCGACCATTCTTAGATTTTCTAAGCATGTAATGAGCATGATGATCTATGGTCGAAACTTGAATAGCAAATGGGCATGATTTGGGCAGATTTCCTATATCATGGCATTTGTAACAGAATTTATTGCAAGCTTTGACAAAAATATTTTTAGTTGTTGCTCTCTTTCTTTTATGAGGATCATATCCTAATCCTTCTTTTTTGATAGAACATTTCTGCTCACTTAGAAGTTGATCAAGGGTTTCTTTACTTTTAAAGCATTTAACAAGACCCTTGTTCAGTTTTTCAACTTGAGCTTTCAAAGCTAAATTCTCTAGTATGACATCAGAGATTTTATAAGAATTTGATAATTCAACACTCTTGTCATCTAGGTCATCACAAGTGGTCGAAACAAAATGAGATATGACACGTGATGACTTTTCTAAGATATCACAAGTAATGCCTATATCGACCTTGGACTTTGAGATAATAAGATCTTTAAGCAGTAAAGCTTCATGCGAGTCCGTCAATTCATCATATAAATTATTTAGTGAGGAATTTTCTTTTCTTAGCATCTTGTTTTCCTTTGCAAGTTTGCTAAGAATCTCATTTTGTTCCATCACCATTTCAATAAGCTCATCGTAGGAGGGTTCATAGTCTGATACCTTTGCATCATCACTTGCCATAAGACAAAGAGATGATTGGTCGTTTGTAGACCTGCATTTTTTGGTTGCAACTCTTGCCATCTTCTTGGAGTTGGATGGTGCTTCATTGTCGGAGTCAGAATCTTCGGATCCTGAGTACCATTCTCCAATGCATGCTTCACCCTTTCCTTTCTTGTTGTAGAGCTTCTTAAAGAGCAATTTCTTGCCCCTTGATCCTTTCTGGTCGTCTCTCTTGTGGTGTGATCATTGATTATCACTTCTTCTGTTCGGGCATTTGGAAGCATAATGCCCTTTCTCATGACACTCATAGCAAGTGATGTTCTTGAAAGACATCTTCTTGCGAGATCCTTCTTTGTGGAATTTGTTGAGCAGCTTTCTTGTCTTTCTTACGAGAAGGGCCAGATCACTGTCAAAAGATTCATCTGAGCTATCATCTTGATCTTTGATCTCTTCGACCTTGGCCTTGAAGGCCATATTCTTGTTCTTTGAGCTCAAGGCTTCTTCGACCTCTTTTCCTTCCACCTTCTGCATCTCATGAGTGATAAGAGTACCCGGTAGCTTGGTGGGGGTCATAGATGATAGGTCCCCATTGATCAGCATGGTCACAATGGTGCCGAATCTTGATGGCAATACCATAAGCATTTTTCGTACCACATCAATGTCCTCGAACTTGGTACCTAAGCCTTTAAGATCATACTAAATACTTCAGAAATTTTGAAGTCTAATGCATTCCGAGAAGACATAATACTCTCGCCGACCAGTTATCGAAACTTGGGTCCTCACACGCATCCGCTTCAGCAGGAGTGTTCGTTGAACACTTAAAATATCCCTCAATCACTGAGATGACCGAGGCGATGACTAACGTTACTGCCCTCGAGCAAGAAGCAGAATGGATCAGACCATTGAGAATCTATCCTGCGCATGGGACCTTTCCCGAGGATGAAACTGATGCTTATCGGCTAGTTAGAAAAGCACGCATGTACAAACTGGTTGAAGGAACCATGTACAAAAAGGGTACAGAAGGCGTACTCATGCGTTGCATACCTCAGCAAGAAGGCAAATCCCTTCTCAGCGAAATTCATGAAGGCATGTGCAGCGCACATGCATCTTACCGAACACTAGTCGAAAAGGCTTTTCGACAAGGGTATTACCGGCCTACGGCACTAAATGATGCCCAACACTTGGTTAAGACGTGCCCCTAGTGTCAATTTCATGCTCAGCAAACTCATCAGTTGGCATATGCATCACAAACTATCCCATTAACATGGCCATTCACCATATAGGGGATAGATATTCTGGGCCCAATGCCCCAAGCCGTCAATGGATACAAGTTCCTGTTCGTAGCCATTGGCACTTTCACCAAATGGGTCGAAGCTGAACCATTCCGAACCATTATCGCCGCTGCGGCGCAAAAGTTCTTTCACAAGAACATCGTGACGCGATTTGGTGTCCCAAATCAGCTCATAATAAACAATGGTTCCCAATTTGTTAGTGGTATTTTTCTCGACTATTGTGACGTTGTCGGGACCAAAGTTTGTTTCACCTCTGTTGCCCATCGGCAAAGCAACGGGGCAGTTGAATGTGCCAATGGGCAAATAATTCAAGGGTTTAAGAAGCGCGTGTTCGACCACCTTAAGATAGGCTCGGGGGCTTGGGTAGACGAACTCTACTCCATTCACCCAATAGAGCAACGGGAGACACGCCCTTCCAACTAGTTTTTGGTGCCGAAGCCATGTTGCCAACTGAAATACAACTTGGCTCTCCTCGCATGACCAACTTTGATACCACAAATTCAACCGAAACACAAGAAGACAAACTCGCTCTTCTGGAAGAAAAGCGCAATCAAGCATTTTTTAGGTTTGTAGCATGTTTACAAGCTCTGCATAAATATCACAGCAAAAGGGTGTGACCACGTAGTCTTCACGTCGGAGACTTAGTTTTGAGAAAGATCCAAAATCAGTCTAATCGCAATAAATTCTCCCCCTTGTGGGAAGGCCCCTACACTGTGGTCTCAATGCCACGACCTGGATCAGCTCGATTAGCTATGGAAGATGGCAGAGTTTTGTCTAATACTTGGAACATCGACCAACTGTGCAAGTTTTACGTGTAAGTTTCGCTTTCCTTTTTTCATTATTAATACTTTTTGACTTATGTCACAGTTACATTCCCATTTTACCTTCTCTGGGTCCACTCGGGGGCTAATCACCCTGAGCACCTTACTATGATGATTAAGCGGATTCGCTGGCCGATCTCATGGTCGCATCTAGATAAGACATTTCTTTGTAAGCCGTTCCTCAACGCCTTAGAATCTTACTAGCATGATTCTGATCATTCAGGTAGCTGTCAGTTAGTAATAACCTTATGACTTTGCATTAACGTGCTCTGTAAGCCGATCATTCGATGACATCTAGATTACACATCCTTTTGTAAGCCATTTACTAGTTTGTCAACAATCATTTTAGCCGTAAAATCCTAATCCTGCGATCATAATACTATGGCCCCAGTATCATCGATCGCAGGAGGGGGTAGGGGAATATAATTGTAACATTCAGTTTTAAGTTCAAGAATTTTACATAGTTTTTGTTAATTCTACTAATCATGTGTATTTGCAAGGTACAATAACTAAATAAAAATCATTATATTTGAGTAGTCATTGTCAACCTCTCACAAGGTACAATAAGCAACAATACATCAAGGAAGGCTGAGATCATGTAATAGTTTTTCTACCAGAACCTTCATCTCAGCCCTAGTCGCATCCAGTTGATCCTTGCTGTCGAAAACAATGTTTTCCACCGCTGGCCCCAAGTCCAAATCTGGACCATGGTGGTCTCTGAGTTTGCAGAGTATAGCAGAGGCCACTTCAGTGACATGTGTCTTTAGTGCCTCTTTGCTGTGGGGACCCTCATTTGAGGAATCCAGTGGCAATTGCCCAGGTTAGGTTGCACATAGAATGATTCATGACAAGCTCACAACCACACAATACATTATACTGCAACACAGGTAATCAAGACGAGTACAAGGTCACAAGGACCAATACTACAATACCATAGCATCATGAAGGATGCAATTTAGAGTTGATACAAGTTAAGAAGTTTGATCGACACATAGGTTGGCACAAAAGAACAGAACGCACAAAGTAATGAACAAAACGACTGCCACAGTCTTCAATGTCTTCAATAGCAGTGGCACAGCATGGGCTCCTGCCACATCGGGCTCCACTAGGTGAATGACCCTCTGGTAAGCTGAATTGTCGGGGGCATAGGAGTTGGGATCAACGAGTCTTTCCTCTAAATTTTATGTGCAAAAGTAAGGATGAGCACGTTGTCCTCACGGTGCTCAACAAGTCTCAATTAATGAATGCAGGTATATAGATGATGGGGAATTCCAAGAAACAGGCTCTTTGGTTTACAGGTATGAATAGAATAGATTTTCAATCAAAAGTTATAAGGAAAGGTTTTAATTTCAAAAGCGAAACTTTAAAAATCCAAAACTAGGCTTTAGAAAATGTTATGTGTGGCAGTCTTCCTTGAGTCGCCACTTTTAACCAATATTACGAAAATCTTCCAAACCCTACTTGTGCTACATCGACGTGGATAGAATCCACAGCGAGTAGACTCCAAAACCTGGGAGCTTAAACTATCCGATGCTTTTTGTAAGTTTGCAAAGGCGGACCACTTTAATCCACTTGATCACCCAGCTTTCAAGTCGGTACCTCTTCATGCGACTTTTATGCATGCGACAAGGCTAAGATCACACAACAGTTCGTAAGCCTAGCATTAACAATTCCCTGCCTGGTAAATAGAGGATTTAGTTCATATTACCGTTGTTGAGCGCACCCCACAGCCAAATCTACCTAGCCTTGGTGTATGGTCCCGCGAGACCAATAGCCTAAGAATCCAGTCGCTCATGACTCGGAATCCATTCCTAGGGCGCATTCCTTCCAAACTGCTGATTCACTTACTCACTCTCACAACTCACGACCTTCTGTGGCCCACCAGTTTCCCTCGAGAAACTAGACCGACAACCATTGCAGGGAAAAACTAATACTGAGAGAACTACTTTGCCGCACCCATCCCATACCAGGCAAATGGTTAGTATGTTTTTCATGCCGCTTGGAAGTACAACACAAGGGTCTCGTCCTTATGAACCGTTAGTGAGGAGCGAACCACATTTCCGTTGCGCACACAGCGCCAACTACACAAATCATCTTCACTATCGATTCTAACTTATAGTTTTACAAATAAGGTTTTAAACACACTTTTCATATAGATGACCATTTAGCATTTAGCACATATATTCAAGCATAAGCATAACTTAAGCACAACATCCTAGGGAGACAAATGAGTGCATAGGATATATGAACATGAAGGACTTCAAAGAATTTAGGTCATATCTATTCATATTCGTCCAACATAGAATTTGGAAAATGAATCATGCATATACTTAAAATAGTAAATAACATAATTTACTTAAAATACTAGGACATACATGATCAATGAGAAAGAGACTTGCCTTGCAAAGCGGGGTCTAATTGCTCTAAGGGGTCTTCAAACACTTCTTCTCCTTCCACTCCTAGTTCTACATGTAGGCAAATAATAATACAACAAATAAGCATACAAAAATTACTTACCATAGAAAATTATATGTAAAAGTATAAATATGCATGCATGCGAGGTAATCTAGTTAGAGATGATCCTGAGAGGAAGAAAATACTCTGGGCTTGGCTATGAGTACATGATTTGGCTCAGCTTGGGCCTGGGTTGGTCGTAATTGGCTCTGAAGGACTTGAGATTGGTAAGGTCGTGATCCTCGAGGATCTCAGGTCGCAAGGTCACAGTCCAAGGTCGCAATTAGTCCATGGTCACAGCCCATGGTTGCAGTCAGTCCATGGTAGTCGTAATCAGTCCATGGTCACAGCCCATAGTCGCAATCAGTCCATAGTCGCAGCCTGGCTTAACTCTCGTTAGTTAGACTTGAACGTTAGACTAAAACTCAGAAAACGCAAAAATGGGCCTGATACAGTGCTTATATCTGAAAGTTATCAACACAACAATTGTAGGAAATTAGCTGATCTATAATTCTTTCAACAGGCTCAAACAGTTTTGAGGCCATCTAAGGGGACCAATTTTGCAAAAATAGAAAAGCGGTGGGGCTGAACTATTTCATCGATTGCTGGAGTTCTATTGATCGAAATACTGATTAAAGATGCCCAAAACAAAGCTAAGTGAGTTGCGAACACACAGCAACAAGAATAAGAGAAAATGGTGTAGTAACGAGAACAAATTTGAAGTTTAAAGGGAAGCTACTCAAGAACCAAAAACAGAGTGGTACTCACCGTTGTCGAAGAAGAAGACTTGGAAACTCCAGTAATCTTTGGAGGTTTTTTGGTGAGATTTTTGTACAAGAGTAGATGAAGGATGGATATATGAATGGCTTCTCTTAAGGTTGATCAAGGAAAATGAACACATAAGCAAGATCGATCAAGTTTCATACCTTCTCAGGACTTAGGCAAGAAACAGGGATGAATAGGCAGCACGAGGAAGAAGAAGACTGTTGGAGAGGTTCTTATAGGCTGCTAGAAGATGCTATACAAGAGAATGAGACAAGAGAGGATCAAGCGATGTCTGGTCCACAGAGATTTTACTTGGTCTCAAGGAAGGTCAGCTCGACGCTGGTTGGGTGCTCTCATGGTGGTGTGACAGGAGGGAGTTCAACACTCTTCCCTGTGCTGGTCACTTGTCTCTCTCTCACAGCCAACATGCATTGATTAGAAGAGGTGTTTTCTATTTTGGGGCTTCTTGATTGGGCTTCACTTTGATCAAAACGCCAAAATATGGCTAGTTTGTGGATTGGTGTACTTCCTTTTTGACTGAACACTAGAAAAAGATTGAATCAAACACTTGAAGCTAGAATGTTGCAAATTTCACATGAGCACTCGAACAGGGACGATGGGATCCATTTGTTTTCTCTCTAATTCGACTAGTACTCGGCTAGACCAATGACTTTGTTTTGACCAGTGAGCTAGTGTTGATCGCACAGCTCGACCATCGACCAAACATGATTATTTCAAACAGAATTACTGGTTTAAGACAATTTGAACAGGGGCAATCAATAGGTCGAATATTGGGCTGGAAAATAGTGGGATTTTGAGTTGAAATTTAATCTAGAGAATTTTAGAGAATTCTAATTAGAGATTTGGAGGATTTTTCTAGGATTGATTTGAGGTGTGGTCGAGATATCTGAGGGATTCAATAGACATGCATTGACTAACATATTAAAAAATAGCAAAAATCTGGGGTGTTACAACCTACCCACCTTAAGAATAATCTCGTCCTCGAGATTCTAACTAGTTCAAAAATAGGTAGGGGAAGGTCTGACGCAACTCTTCTTCTTTTTCCCATGTTGACTCTTCTTCTGTGTGATTGTTCCACCGAACTCAGCAAAACTTGATGGTTCTTGATTTCAACTTCCTTTCTCTGGCCTGTAATATCTTAACAGGGTACTCTTGATATGACAAGTATGGTTGAACTTCATATTTTATAGGAGATACTTGCTCCGCTGGTTTCTTTAGACATTTCCTCAATTGAGATATGTCAAAAACATCATGAATTCCCGTTAGTTCAGGTGGAAGCTCCAATCTGGAAGCCACCTCTCCTCATTTTTCCAAGATTTTATATGGTCCAACATATCTTGGTTTTAATTTTCCTTTCATCTAAAATCGACGGACTCCTATTATGGTGTCACTTTGAGGTACACATAGTCGCCTTCCTCAAAAGACAACTCTGTTCTTCTATTGTCGGCGTAGCTCTTTTGTCGAGACTGGGATGGCTTCAATCTTTACTGTATAATCTTTACATGAGATGTGGCATCTTCCATGAGTTGTGGTCCCAAAAATTGTCTCTATCCCACCTCGGTCGAATACAATGGTGTGTGGCACTTCCTTCCATCGAGCACTTCAAAAGGTGCCATATGGAAACTTTCCTGATAGCTATTGTTGTAAGTAAACTTTGCATATGGCAGGAATTGTTCCCAAGAAATTCCATAATCTAAGGCACACTCTCTCAACATGTCTTCTAGAATTTGATTCACTCTTTCTGTCTGGCCTCCAGTCTGAGGGTGGTAAGCGGTATAAATTTCAATTTTGTAACCAAGGCTTCCTGTAGTTCTCCCCAAAATTTAGACAGAAACTGCGCTCCTCTATCTGAAACAATTGCTTTCGGTACTCCACGCAGAACAACAATTTTGGTGAGATACAGCTTTGCTAGCTTATTGGTCGCGTATGAGTCTTTACTGGTAGAAAATAAGCTCTTTCATCAATCTGTCAACTATAACCCATAAAGAATCATAACCTTTTTGGGTTCTTGGCAATCCAATTATAAAGTCCATTCTGATTTCATCCCATTTCCATTCGGGGGTTGGTAGAGGTTTTAGTGGTCCTGCAGGTTTTTGATGTTCTACTTTCACCCTCTGGCAGGTGTCACAAGATGCTACGAACTCAGCTACTTCCTTCTTCATTCCATTCCACCAAAATTGATCCTTTAGGTCCTTATACATCTTTGTACTACCTAGGTGGTTAGAGTAAGGGGTATAGTGAGCTTCATGCAATATTAAGTCCTTGATTTCTTTGTCGTCTGGGTCACAAATTCGATTGTGAAACTACAAGATTCCTTGCTCAACCTCTTCGAAATTGGTTGCACTTCTATGCTTTATGTCTCCTTTCAGTTTTTGAATATCCTGGTCTTTTTCTTGAGCCTTTTGAATTTGATTCTTTAGCCTGCAATCCACCTTCAAAGTGGCAATGGTTCCTTTCTCAACAAATTCCAAGTTTAGCTTCCCGAAATCTTTAAGTAATTGGGCTGGTACTTCTAGGTTCTTTGCTTGATTGCAATAGGATTTTCTGCTTAAAGCATCCGCTACTACATTTGCTTTGCCGGGTGGTAGTGTATCCCAAGGTCATAATCTTTGATTAGCTCTAACCATCTTCGTTGCCTCATATTCAAATCTAGCTGTGTGAAGATATATTTCAAGCTCTTGTGGTCAACATAGATCTCATATCTATTTCCAAACAGATAGTGTCGCCAAATATTCAATGCATGAACAACAGCGCCTAATTCCAGATCATGTGTGGGATAGTTTTCTTCGTGCGGCCACAACTATCTTGATGTATAAGCCACAATTCTTCCTTCTTGCATAAGAACACATCCTAGGCCTTGTTTCGATGCATCACAATAGACTTCAAAGTCCTTCTTGTTGTCTGGCAACGTGAGAATAGGTGCAGTTGTCAATATCTTCTTTAGCTCTTTAAAACTCTTTTCACAATCCTCAGTCTAGTCGAATAGAACATTCTTTTTCAGTAGTTTGGTGAATGGCTTAGTGATCTTGGAAAATCCTTAATAAACCTTTACTAATAGCTGGCTATGTAACACCCCTATTTTTCTCAAATCCTGGCTTGCCTCGTCTCTCTCTATTTCAAAATGAGATCCCAGTTGTGCTAGTATCTTACCCCAAAAAGTTGGCAATCAAATTCTTTCGTTCAGATCTTTTTCACAAATCAGCCCAAAAGTATCACAAAGTAGTCCTTTTTAGATTTGTCAGAAGCCCAAAAAGACTAAAAGTCTCAGACCATCTCCAAACTTTGATTTGATTTAGTGAATATCTCCCCTTTACTTTTCTGAACAATTTTCCCTTCTGGAAGAATATCCAAATCTTATCCTAAACCCTAATTTTTAGCCTCGCCACTTTCCAAAACCCTAATTACCCTGTTTACCCTAATTACTATGTTTTCGATTTTTGTCAAAACCACCAAATCTTATCAGATCTTACCATTTTTTTTGCTAGATGAGTCCAAGTGATTTAGTAACACTCATCTGCAAAATCAGATCTCAGATTAGCCCTCTAGATCTCCAGATTTGCAAATAGGTCCAAGATCCCGAACAAATTCCTTGCAGATCAGTCCAAAACAGTCGCGAATCAGTCCAAATCTTGCAACCAGGCCCCTGTACCATTTTCGACCACGACCAGGCATCGTTCGACCGCGCCCCGCCACCTCGCCTCGCTGCAGAGCTCACCGCCGGCGAAGATCCCACATTGCCACCACCACCGCCACGTAGCCACCACATGTGCGCACCCGTGCCGCCACCGTGGAGCCACCTCAGCCGCGCCTGTGCCGCGATTTCCTTGCGCGCACACAAGCTCCAGCTGCAGCAAACCAGCGCCACGTTGTGGCCATGTTGTGGCCAGCTCTCACCTTGTCGCCTCGACACCGCCTGCGCCTGCACCGTCCACTGCTAAAGCAGCATCGCCCTGCTAAAAGCCTGCACTGCCACGCGCCAGTGCCTCGCCATCATCGCTGGCACAAGTCCCCGCTGTGTCCGGTCGGTTCGCGGTCGAATTCATTGCCGCTGTTCCCCAAATTGCCGACCAGCAGATTGCTCCAGCATCTATAAATACCCCTCAGTGCATTGTTTCAGCTCCCAGCACCAGAAAACAACCAATTTCCCAGCGCCGCCGTGAAGACTTTCTTCTCCGGTGAGCTGTTTTTGAGGCCACCATCGCCAGAGCTATTCACAGCCCCTCACTCCAATCCAAGCTCACCTGTGAGTTCCTCTCATCCCCCTGTCATAGCACCCAATTGCACCCCGACGAACCTTAACGCCGGTGATCATCGGAAAAGCCCAAAACCCGTGTTTCCCCAATGCTGCCTGATTCAATCCAAATCAGCCCTCGTGCCAGTAGTAGAAATTGATCAGTACACTCCATTTAGCAAGCCTACCAATCTGGATTTCGAAATTGAGCTAAGATCATAGCTTTCCCCAGTTTGCGCGCCACCACTGAGTCGGCTCTCATCGCCAGGCCACGCCGGCGATCCTCCGACCAAATTAACTTCACCAATAGTTTCCACACTTCACCCTCTCACTCCCTGAGCAAGGAATCAAGTTCAGACCCTCTGTATCGAAAGCCCCCAATGTCCAGTGTCATCTTCTCCAGCGCCAGTCGTCGGAATTCTTCTCCGGCCGATCTAGCTCCGGAAACCTTGTCCCTTAGATAGATTCCAGTACCCTGAGAAATATTGTCCACTAGCTCGACCTCTGAATCAACCTGAATCAAGAGATACTCCAATGCCAAGATCACAGTCCAGTAGCTCAGTTTATGTCCAGGCCACCGTGTTTACTCGCCGGATTTGGCCGCCCTCCGGCCACTTTCTACCCTTAAGACTGTTGAGTATTTTGTTCCTGTTATCAGGGCCGAACTCCCAGACAAAGTGGTACATCAATTGGAGCCCTGGATCAAACGTTATGTCAAGCCCTAGTTTCTGGCCATGTCCAGCACTACGTCAGTGCATGTCCACCAGTGGCATTGGATGATTTAGACCTGTTACACTTGAGAAATTGAAATGCCACTTTGTCCATTAGATTCTTGGAGTTGTGTTCTACATCTTTCTCTTCTGCCACTTCTCCATAAAACCTACCTAAGACCAACTTAAGGCTATGTCTAGCCGTGGACCGAATGTAGGCCTTTTGACATTCAACTCCTTTTGAGCCCATCTCTTCAATCAGCACCCACGTGACTTTGTCCAAATCTTTGCCCTTGCATGCATGATATATTTACTTATTATTTTCTATTGCAACTATTTTCTGTATGCTTATGTAGTGTATGTGTTGTATTGCTTGTGTCCGCCACAGAGCCCGAAATTGAAGGAACGAAAGAAGTCTTCGAAGATTCGTCCGAGTAACTAGACCCAGCATTGCAAGGCAAGTCTCAACTCCTTGATCATGTCTCGACTAATATTTTGAAATGAAGTATGTTAGTTGTTTTCAACGTAGATGCATGCCTTAAATTCAAATGAGAGTATGTTCAAATAATGTGGTTAGATATAACCTAAATGATTGTGAGGCCCCTCTTGTGATTGAATACCCATGCACCCTTGTCACCCTAGGATATATGCTTAGGATTATGCTTATGCTTGAAGACTTATGCTAAATATCAAATGGTCGCTTATATAAGAAACATGTTTGAGAACCCTTTTTGTGAAAGAAAATGTGAATTAGAATTGATAGTGAGGATGGTTTGATTGGTTGGCTGCTGTGTGCGCATTGGGTATGTGAATGTCTCCTCGCTATTAATTCATAAGGACAATAACCTTGTGTTATGCCTCTATGCGGCATGAAAAATGTACCAACCACTTGCCTGGTATGGGACAGGCACAACTTGTTAGCTTTTTGGTATTAACAGTTCCCTGCATGGTTTGTCGGTCCAGTTTCTCGCGTGGAAACTGTTGGATCTAGGTAGATTTTAGTATCTAGCTTTTGATGATTAATGACGATTTGGATAAATCCATTGTGATTAAAGTTAATCTGAAGATGTCAGTTTTTGATGATCAAATGACAAATTAGATAAATCCTAATTTAGCACAAGTGAATTGAATTGATTATCGGTAAACCCTGAATTGAATGTTTCCTCAGTTACGGGTTTGATATTGATGCATACGTAGAGGGGGAGCTCAGTGGTTGCATCAAGCTTGTGCAAATTGATTGATCAATATGTTATATGACAAACCTTGAGACTGATGACTCCAGTTGTGAATTTTATGTCGATGCACATGTTGAGGGGGAGCTCATCACTTTGGTCATCTAGGTTGATTGATATCTTGACATGAGTAGTATAGATCATGTGCGTATGTGTTTATCATCTATGATCTATATGATTGTATTCTATCTCATACTCATTTGCTACTCGTTGAATATGGTTGTGTTATTTCACTGGAAAGAGAAACTGTCGAGCCAACTCCTGTGTGGAGTAGTTTCTCTGGTGGTGATTAATGACGACCTATATTTGAGACTAATATTGTGTATTGAGTGTACGTATTGTAGTCTCAGTTTGATTGCAGGATAAAAGTGAGCAAGGACGTGAGGAGGATGAAGACGATATGAGACATCCCGAGCAAGGTCACGCATAGTAAGGACGAGCCTTGCGATGACGAGAGAGCTTCACGAGGTCGAACTCCACCTAAGGTAAAATCCAATATTAAGGATTGTTTTCTTAGGGTTTTACCGGTCTCGGTGTTTGGAGACAGACCGGGTTGATAGGTTTCTTTTTACTAGTTTGACCGTACTATTAAGAGGGGTCAAAAACTAGTAGCTTGAATCTATCTAGTGCGGAAGCTCAGATGCATTCATATCATCTTGCACTAGTGTCTTGCATTGCTAGTGAGTCTAAGTGTAGTTCATGTGCATTAGATTAAATGTTTTGAAAATTGCACTTAGTCGTGATCACCAGCTGTTTAAATCAGTGTATTTATCTAGAGCTGGTCGTGGTCGTATTTGCATATTCTGATCGTATCAGTGTTGATACGTGGTCGTGGTCGTGTCGATTGTTTGGCGGCTTTCTGTTTAGGGTTTGGGTGTGGTCGTAGGAGTTCGGACTAGTCGTACCAGTCTTCGGCTCACTTGCGTACGCTCGACCAAACCCTATCGACCACCTGTTTTTGATCGGATGTCGGACCTGTGTGGTCGTGGTCGTTGCTGAGTGACAGCAATCACATCCGCGAGAAAACGGCAAAATCCGTATGTGCAAATACCCCAAATTGCATTTGAGATGATTTTTGGATTGAACATTTTGACAGCAGGAAAGTTTCTGAGTTTTCCTGTTGTCAAATTTGTAGAGCTCTAAGTTATCTTTCCAACAAGCCAAAAATCACCTCTATCGGATCTCTCGATCAAAAGTTATGCTTGTTTCACTGTCAGTGTGCAGTGGCCGGACTTTGTCCGAAATGGCCGGACATTGTCCGGCCTGTACAAATTTTTTTGAGCCGAGAAATGAAACAGAGACAAATGCATCCGTCCGGGGCTATCTGTCCAAAGTGGCCGGATATTGTCCGATATGGCCGGACAATGTCCGGCCTTCACAAAAAATGCCCCCAACGGTCTCTGACACGTTGTGCAACGGGCATTTTTTTTTTTATATACTAGCCGGACAGTGTCCCAAGTGGCCGGACATTGTCCGGCCTGTACAAAAATGACGCATCTGGTTGCAAACGGCTAGTTTTCTTTGAGGGCTATAAATACTTTGTGTTTGCCTTCATTTGTGGGTGCTCAAAGACTTCATTCTTCAATTGAAAACCTAGCCAATTGAGTTGCATATGTGTTATTGCATTTAGAGGCTAGAATTGAGCCCAAATCTAGAGTGATTTGTGAGAGAAAGCAAAGTGTGTGAATTTAAGAGTGCTTAGTACATTTGAATCACCATTGGCTTGCTAGTGTTAGAGTGTTGAGCATATCATTTGCATATTTGAGCTTCTAGCACTCGATTTGTTCAAGTGAGCGTGTCTGGCTTGTTACTCTTGGCGATCACCTTCGCCTAGACGGTGCCGGAGGAGAGTCGCGATCTCTCCAATTGAAGTTTGTCGGAGAGGCAGGCAAAGGATTGTGAAAGGTGTGGTGCTCGCCTATCCGGTGTGGAGAAGGAGCAACCCTAGTGAGATATCCTTCGTGGATATAGAAGCGAGGCTCTGAGAGAGCGCTTCAACGAGGAGTAGGGGAGACCGGGCGAGTCTCTGAGACCTCGGTAAAAATATTGTGTCAATTGCGTATTTCATTCTTGCTTTATATTCATCTTGACACAATTGCTAAATTTACTTTTGTTACATGATTTGTTGAATTGTTTATATGGTTGAATGCAACTAGTTGATTGAATTATTTTAAGCCTTATTGTATAATCAAACTCAAACAATTATCTTGTTGAAATAGCTTAGTGGGGAAGAAAATTTAAAAGCCTCCTAATTACCCCCCCTCTAGTCGGCATCCTCGATCTTACAGAAACTGGTGGGGCGCAGTTCTTCCATGAGTGTTGTGAGATCAGAAAAATTATGAGAGGAAAAGGTGGAAAGAAGGAAGTCGCCCTATGCCTAGATTAAGTCGTGCGCGGCTGTAATCAAGAGGTCATATGTCTTGCAAGGACACAGACCAAGGCTAGGAAGTAAGGCAGTGGGGAGGACCCACAACGGTACTTGAGACTTAACTGTCTATTTACCAGGCGGGGATACTGTTAATACTAGACTGCAAAAGCGTTGTGTGATCTCGGCCTTGTCACATGCATAAAAGTCGCATGGAGCTGATCCGACTTGAAAGCCGAGTGAAGAAGTGAATTTAAAAAGAGGTACACCTTTGCAAAGTGTAAGAAAAGTATCAGATACTCTGTACTCCCAGGTCATGGAGTATGTTCGCGGTGGATTTATCCATGTAGTTCAGCACAAGTACTATTTGGAATGTTTTCATAATATGGGTTGATAAAAGTGATGACTCATGGGAGACCATCACACATAACAATTTCTAAAGTATAACTTAAGATTTCAAAGTATTGCTTTTGGAAACTAAAAGCTTTTCTTTATAACTTTAGAGTGAAAATCTACTCTATTCTTACATATAAAACCAAGACCTCATTCCTTGAGAACCCCTCATCTATATACCTGCATTCTCATGACGAGACTTGCTGAGCATCGTGTAAAAACATGATCACCCTTACCTTTGCACACAAATTCAGAAGAAAGGATCCATGGATCCCGATTCCCTTGGCCTTGAGCACCAAGAAGAGGAAGGAACCTCTCCAGGCGATTCGAGTTTCTAGGAGGGTCATGAGCCAAGTTGAGTCCGATGTGGTGGAAGCCCTTCCAGAGCCGCTGTAGAAGGAAATGAAGACCGTTGTGGTTGCTTTTTGTGTTATTTTTCTGTGTTCGGTACTTCGATACCGATTCTTGATTTTGAAAAACTCTCTACTTATGTATCAACTTTAATTAATGCCATCCTTGGCATTATGATATTGTAATAGTGGTCCTCGTGACCTTGTACTTGTTTTATCTACCAGCCTTATTGTTTAAAGTAAATCTTGTTGTTGTGAGCTTGTGATGTACCTTTCTGAGTACAACCCACCTGGGCGGTTGCCACCGGATTCCTCAAATGAGGGTCCCACAGAAGATGGTATCAGAGCAAAGGCTCGACTGTAGGTCGTGACCCTCCTATAGACATTGGCGTCCCTAGAATAGAAAATCGTTAGAGTATTTGGCTAAAATCTAATTATGAAAAATCTAATTTGTCTAAACAAAATATATTATGTATTTATCCTTTTTTATTATTTGAAAAAGCTTTAAACATTATTGCCAACTTTTAGGTGTTTTTGCGTTATGTCCCCTTAGACAACTTTCGTGCCTCAGTGGTAGTCTACGAGATCCCAGAACGTGGAGTTGGACCTGATGGACGCAGATAAAGATCAGGAGGAGGACTCAGAAGAGGTAGAGCCTTACGATTCTTCCAATGCCGACGTGTGATCCCAGACTTTCCCTGGTTTAACCTTTTGTGCCTAACCACAGCAGACGTTAGATCTTTTGTGTAGTAGTTGCTTGTCATGATGTGTGTTGGTTGCTAAATATTCCTGTAAGCCGTAGAGGCAAAACTATGTATTTTATGAAAAGTTAATTTATGAAAAACATCTTGCACTTTCCAATCCTTGTCTCACGGATTGATCTCAGCTTTCCGGTTGTACCCTATCTGTGTTTCCCTCCGAGTCAGCAATCATTTCTTTGACTGCCTATTAGAGCGGATTGGTTAACTCAAAAGGAAGATCTCAGGGAATAGAACCCGAGGAAGATACCACTGACATGAGAAACACATCTGGAAGAAGAGCCCGTACCAACTAAGATCAACCCGGATCGCCAACTTCCATGCTACAAGGAGGAAATAAAATATCAATGATATGTTGATATGGATGGAGCGAGAATGCCAATCAAATCCATCTGTAGAAATATTGCCTTTTATATCGGCAACCTAGGATTCCTAGCAGATTTGCTAGTTCTGAATCTTCAAGAGTTAGACATCATTCTTGGAATGGACTGGCTAGCCAAACACAAAGGTCAGATAGATTGTAAGAAGAAGACCGTCACTCTAACCAACGCCGAAGGAGAACAAGTCACATTCTGCGCAGAAAAGAAAAGAAAGATCTCCACTAATCAACCATATGGACAGCTTGAACAATGTTGAAGAGATCAAATTCAAGAAAGTCCCAGTAGTCAACGAGTACCCAGAAGTTTTTCCTGAAAGAATTCCCTGGAATGCCACCAGACTGAAATATAGAGTTTGCCATTGAGCTGAAACCTCGACCAGCCCATACGCAAGGAAACTTGCATGTATGACGAGCCAAGAATAGGAAGAGCAGAGAAAGCAAGTGAAAGAATTGGAAGAAAAAGGATTCATCAAAACAAGTTCTTCACCTTGGGGAGCCCCAGTGCTCTTCGCCAAGAAGAAAAATTGCAGTCTGCGACTTTGTATCAACTACTGGAAGTTGAATGATATGACAATCAAAAACAAGCACCCTCTGCCAAGGATCGACAATCTCTTTGATCAACTCAGAGGAGCAAAAATATTTTCAAAGATCAACTTGAGATCCGGTTATCATTAACTAAAAATTCGAGGAGAGGATATCCCAAAGACTGTATTCATGACAAGATATGGATTATATGAGTTTACAGTGATGTCATCCAGACAAACAAATGCACCGGCAATGTTCATGAACCTAATGGGTAAAGTCCTCATGGAATATCTAGACAAGTTCATTATCATGTTTGTGGATGATATTCTCATTTTTTTCCAAGAACGAAGAAGAGCATAATCAGCATCTAAGATTAGTGCTAAGGAGGTTAGCAGATCATCAATTGTACGCCGAGATTGATAAGTGTGCTCTCTGGTTGAAAGAGATTCCTTTCTTAGGCCACATCATTTCAGGTGAAGGAATATTCATGCATCCGTCAAAGACCCAACCTGCACCACAATATCAGCCAAATCTACAGTACCCAAGACCCATGACAGCCTCACAGAAGCAATTATCAGCGTGATTGTCCCCACACTGCTATCATTGTAGACAATTCGGTCACTATCGAGAGAAATCCCCTAGAGGAATCTGCCAGATCCAATAGCCAAGAGAAGAAGTGAAGGTCAACAACAGCCTGCAGTTCAGACGCCAATCCCAACGCCTGCCCCAATACAACAATATGGATGAGAAGCTCCAGCTGCAAGAGAAAGATTTCCAACTAACCATAGAAGAAGTTGAGGAAACCCAGCACCAACTCAAGGCAGACTCAACTATGTCACATCAGAAGAAGAAGGAGGCTCATCAGACAAAATTTTTTTGCTATTTAAAGTGGACTGAATATGACGTGTCTAGAGTATCCTATCGCTATTCGGTTTCCCGACTCTAGGATGCTAGTAAAGTCAGTGTGCGAAGGAGTAAAATTTAATATAAGCGAAAAGGAGTTCTCTGCTAAACTACTAGCACTAGAACTACAAGGTTGAGATGTTATACCTGGAATGAACTGGTTGTCGGAACATAAAGGACAAATGGATTGGGAGCGTAAGGCCGTTGCCCTTACTAGTCCTAATGGAAAAGAAGTTTTGTTCCAATCCTGAGAGGATGTTAGTAGAACACCCAACCCAAAATCTGCACAGTTCGAAGAAAGAGGTGAACCAGATCCCCGAAGTTGGAGGATACCCGAGGGTGTTTCCAAAAGAGTTACCAGAAGTGCCCCTGATCAAGGTTTTGATATCAATGTTGAATTGAAACCTGGGACGGCACCCGTATCAAAAACGCCATATCGGATGTCAGCCAAGGACCAAGAGGAGCATGCTGACCACCTACGAAAAGTCTTGGATAAACTAAGGGAGCAACAATTTTATGCTAAGCCGAATAAGTGTAAATTTGGACACAGGAAATTTCATTTTTAGGTCACCTGACGACAGTCGGAGGAGTACAAGTGGATCGAGTTAAAAGTCGAGGCTGTGAAAGAGTGAAAACAACCAGAATCAGTGACAGAGGTCAGAAGTTTTCTTGGATTAGCTGAGCACTATCACCGATTCATTTAAGGATTTTTCCAAGCTGGCCAAGCCGCCCACTAGTTTGTTGAAAAAGGATGTCCAATTTGAGTGGACAGAATATTGTCAGAAGAGCTTCGAAGAATTGAAACGAAGGCTAAACAACTACACCAATTCTAGTACTCCCTGATAATAGGAAGAATTTTGAGATGTAGCATGATGCATCTAGGCATGGACTAGGATGTGTCTTAATACAAGGAGGAAGAACAATCGCATTTGCATCGAGGCAACTGCAGTCGCATGAGAAGAATTACCCGACCCATGACGTGAAGTTAGCAGTAGTGATTCATACACTCAAGATTTGGAGACATTATCTGCTAAGGAATCGATGTGAAATATACTCAGACCACAAGAACTTGAAGTATGTTTTGCCCAGCAGAATTTGAACATGAGGCAACGTCGATGGCTATAGCTAATAAAGAACTGTGGCCTAGACATGCATTACCATCCTGGTAAAGTTAATGTCATTGCGAACGCCTTGAGTAGAAAGGTTTACTGCCGCACCATTGTTGCACCAGAGTTAATGGAGGATTGCATCGGCAAATGATTGAATCAGTAGATGAAGGTTCGGTGGCCATGTACGTTGTCAGTTACACCTACCTTAGAAGAAGAGATTCAAAAATCACAAGAAAGTGATGAAGGAATTCGGGATATCAAAGAAGATATGAGGATCGGAAAGGTAGTAGAATTTCGGGAAGATGAGCAATGCAATTTGGCATGATAAAAGAATGTGTGTTCTAGAGGTTAAGGAGATCAAGACACTAATTTTGAAAGAAGCTCATAACACTCCATACTCTATTTACCCCAGAAGCACTCGGATGTGTTAGGACTTGAAGAATCAATTTTGGTGAAGTCGCATGGACAGAGATTGCCGAATATGTGGTAAAGTGTGACACATGTCAAGAGGATGAATACCGAGCATCGAAGACTGGCAGGATTATTACAGCCACTAACCATACTAGAATGGAAATGAGAAGAAGTTGGAATAAACTTTATCACCGGACTTCCGAAGACTGGAATGGATATGACTCCGTGTGGATGATCGTCGACAGGCTGGTGAAAGTAGCACACCTCGTACTAATGCAGATGACTTACGAT
Organism: Pharus latifolius; assembly: GCA_019359835.1. NCBI lineage: Eukaryota > Viridiplantae > Streptophyta > Magnoliopsida > Poales > Poaceae > Pharus > Pharus latifolius. Next base: position 16,943,842 of record CM033328.1, on the reverse strand, counting down.
GGCGCCAAGATGGCAGAAATTTACATGACTAGGACTGTGACTCTACATGGTATACCCAAGAGGATTGTATCAGATCGTGGAGCACAACCCACTTCAAGATTTTGGAAAAGTCTGCATGAAGCCCCAGAAACAAGGTTGAACTTCAGCATAGCTTTGAACTTCAGCACAGCTTACCACCCTCAGACTGGAGGATAGACAAAACTAGTGAATCAAATACCGGAGAATAAGTCGCAAACATGTGTGCTCAAATATGGAGTTTCATGAGAGTTATGCTTGCCATACACAGAATTCACCCACAGCAATAGCTACCATACTAGTTTGCAGATGTTCCCACTTGAAGCTCTATACGGTTGCAAGTACAGAATGCCTCTACATTGGCCAGAAGTTGGAGAAAGGCAACTAATCAGCTCAGAAATAGCTAAAGATGTAGAAGCTCATGTACGAATCATTAAGAAGAGGCCGATGACTGCACATTCAAGACAAGAAGAGTTATGCTGATAACCGACAACAGAAGAAGGGAATTATCTTTCGAGAAAGGTGAATACATATATCTCAAAGTAACACCTTACAAAGGAGTATGTCGATTTAAGATGAAGGGAAAGCTAAGCCCAAGATACGTTGGACCCTACAAGATTCTAGAGAAACAAGGAGAGGTAGCATACAAATGGGAGCTACCACTCGAACTAGCAGGAGTTCATGACGTTTTCCATGTGTCTCAATCAAGGAAGTGTTTGAAGAAACCGACAGAGTAGATATCTCCCAAGGAAGTAGGAGTTCAATCAGACTCATCCTACCAAGAATACCCCATCAAGATACTTGAGGTCAGTGAAAGAAGATTGAAATAAAAAACCATTCGATTCTGCAGAGTTCAATGGAACAACCACTCAGAATAATAGTCAACATGGAAAAGGGAAGAAGGACTGCATCAAGATTTCTCTTACTTGTTTTCAGACCAACCAGAATCTCGAGGACGAGATTGTTTTTAAGGAGGTTAGGTTGTAACACCCCTATTTTTCTCAAATCCTGGCTTGTCTCGTCTCTCTCTATTTCAAAATGAGATCCCAGTTGTGCTAGTATCTTACCCCAAAAAGTTGGCAATCAAATTCTTTCGCTCAGATCTTTTTCGCAAATCAGCCCAAAAGTATCACAAATCAGTCCTTTTCAGATTTGTCAGAAGCCCAAAAAGACTAAAAGTCTTAGACCATCTCCAAACTTTGATCTGATTCAGTGAATATCTCCCATTTACTTTTCTGAACAATTTTCCCTTCTGGAAGAATTTCCAAATCTTATCCTAAACCCTAATTTTTAGCCTCGCCACTTTCCAAAACCCTAATTACCCTGTTTACCCTAATTACTCTGTTTTTGATTTTTGTCAAAACCATCAAATCTTATCAGATCTTACCATTTTTCTTGCTAGATGAGTCCAAGTGATTTAGTAACACTCATCTGCAAAATCAGATCTCAGATTAGCCCTCTAGATCTCCAGATTTGCAAATAGGTCCAAGATCCCGAACAAATTCCTTGCAGATCAGTCCAAAACCTTCGCGAATCAGTCCAAATCTTGCAACCAGGCCCTTGTACCATTTTTGACCACAACCAGGCATCGTTCGACTGTGCCCCGCCACCTCGCCTCGCCGCAGAGCTCACCGTCGGCGAAGATCCCACGCTGCCACCACCACCACCACGTAGCCACCACATGTGCGCACCCGTGTCGCCACCGTGGAGCCACCTCAACCGCGCCTGTGCCGTGATTCCCCCGCGCGCGCGTGCTCCAGCTGCAGCAAACCAGCGCCACGTTGCGGCCATGTCGTCGCCAGCTCTCACCTTGTCGCCTCGACACCGCCTGCGCCTGCACCGTCCACTGCTAAAGCAGCATCGCCCCTGCCAAAAGCCTGCACCGCCGCGCGCCAGTGCCTCGCCATCATCGCCGGCACTGTTGGATCAGGATGTCGACTAGAGGGGGAGGGGGTGAATAGGAGACTTTTAAAATTTGTTTTTGCAAATGAAAATCCAAATTAAGGTAAAGCAAGTAATAGTAAAAGATAAGAGATTGAAACCGATATATCCCGAGGTATCGGAGACACGCCCAGTCTCCACTAGTCCTCGTTGAAGCACTCAGTCCTTGAGTATAGCTTCAGTATCCACACAGGACACTATCTACTAAGGTTGCTCCTTGTCCCCTCCGGAAATGCGAGCACCAAGCCTTTTACAAGTTATCGCGTCTCTCCGACAATCTCCGATTTGGAGAGATCAGCGATTTCCGCCTCCGAACCGTCTAGGTGAGGGCGCTCACCAAGAGTAATAAGAAGCAAGGTCTACTCTAGGCCTCCAATGCACACCGAGAAAATATCTAGAAATGGGAATGCAAGAACAATATGCTCGATGTGGCTAATACTCTCACGACTCGATCAAAAGATCAAGTTTTAAGTAAAACGAAGAAGCACTAGTGAGAAAGTATGAAAGGCTATGTTGCTGTATTTGCTTGTGTTAAAACAGCAGCTCAACACCTCTATTTATAGCCTTCGTGGTCAAAAGAGCCGTTTGTGCTCGAGCTGAAAATTAGTAACCAAGACTGACAGTCAGTTTCACAAACTGACAGTCAGTCTAGTGTATCACCAGAAAGAGTAAAAACAGGATCACAACAGCTCGAACGTTGTGGACTAAAACGGTAAAAAGAAACAGTCCAAACTGACAGTCAGTTACAAAGACTGACAGTCAGTGTCCACAAAATCAACAGTGAAAAGCAACGGCTAAAAACTTTATAACCGTTGAAGCAGATAACAACAAAAATTTACTGCCCAAACTGACAGTCAGTGTGTCAAACTGACAGTCAGTCTCAGTTTCAGTAACACAGAGAAAAACAGAATAAAAAACCAACTCAAAAACTCTCTGTGGTCGAAACCCACACTGACAGTCAGTATACTCATACTGACAGTCAGTTTAGTACAAAAAATCTGAGACCGAAAAACATGCTCTCTGGAGATTTGTCAGTTTGCACTAACTGAAATTCATACTGACAGTCAGTTACCAACACTGACAGTCAGTCTAGCAAAGGAAAATCAGCTCAACAAAAAACATACTCTCTGGAGCTTAGTCAGTTTATCAAACTGACATTTATACTGACAGTCAGTTATCAACACTGACAGTCAGTCTGGATAAAAACAGAGAAAGCTCAAAATCCAGAGATCTGATTCAAATGATTTCAGTTTTGTTTTGAAGATATTTTCGAGAAGAACATTTTTGACAACAGCAACAAAAATTAGATCTTTTCAGATCTTTCTCAAGAAGTAAAAACCTCAACTGTTGACAAAATTCAATATATCAAAACAAATTGTCGAAAAACCACAGATAATGATATGCGTGCATTGACCTAGATTTTTCTCGGTATAATTGGAGATGTAGAGAGAACTTGCGTCCCCTCTTTATAGTACGGTTTAAACTAAGAATAAAATCCTTAAACCGATCGATCTTTATGCACCCTGAGATCGGTAAACCTAGAACTACAACATACCTCGATGCATCAGTTTAGTCCAGCAAAAACAATTTCTTTTTGCGTCTTCTTATGCTTTTGAACAACTTAAATTTAACTTCAACATTTTGATTACCAGCCCTCGCTTTTTGTGCATTTGTCTGAAATCTGCAACACTAACTCAAACACATAGTTAGTCCAAAAATACTTATTATCATCAACCATCAAAACACATCAGGGTTAGGCATGAAGGGCCTAGATGCAACAGGCACAAGTCCCTACTGTGTCCGGTCGCTTTGCGGTCCAATTCGTCACCACTGTTCCCCAAATTGTCGACCAGCAGATTGCTCTAGCATCTATAAATACCCCTCAGTGCATTGTTTCAGCTCCCAGCACCAGAAAACAACCAATTTCCCAGCGCCGCCGTGATGACTTTCTTCTCCGGCGAGCTGTTTTTTAGGCCACCATCACCAGAGCAATTCACAGCCCCTCACTCCAATCCAAGCTCACCTGTGAGTTCCTCTCATCCCCCTGTTTGTGTCATAGCACCCAATTGCACCCCGGCGAACCTTAATGCCGGTGATCATCGGAAAAGCCCAGAACCCCTGTTTCCCCAATGCTGCCCGATTCAATCCAAATCAGCCCTCATGCCAGTAGTAGAAATTGATCAGCACACTCCATTTGGCAAGCCTACCAATCTGGATTTCGAAATTGAGCTAAGATCATAGCTTTCCCCAGTTTGCGCGCCACCAGTGAGTCGGCTCTCTTCGCCAGGCCACGCCGGCGATCCGCCGGCCAAATTAACTTCACCAGTAGTTTCCACACTTCACTCTCTCACTCCCTGAGCATGGAATCAAGTTCAAACCCTCTATATCGAAAACCCCCAATGTCCATTGTCATCTTCTCCAGCGCCGGTCGCCGGAATTCTTCTCCGGTCGATCTAGCTCCAGAAACTATCTACCTTAGATAGATTCCAGTACGCTGAGAAATATTGTCCACTAGCTCGACCTCTGAATCGACCTGAATCAAGAGATATTCCAATGCCAAGATCACTGTCCAATAGGTCAATTTATGTCCAGGCCACCGTGTTTACTAGCCGGATTTGGCCGCCCTCCGGCCACTTTCTGCCCTTGAGATTGTTGAGTATTTTGTTCCTGTTATCAGGGTCGAACTCCCAGACAAAGTGGTGCATCAATTGGAGCCCTGGATCAAACGTTATGTCAAGCCCTAGTTTCTGGCCATGTCCAGCACTACGTCAGTGCATGTCCACCAGTGGCATTAGATGATTTAGACTTGTTACACTTGAGAAATTGAAATGCCACTTTGTCCATTAGATTCTTGGAGTTGTGCTCTACATCTTTCTCTTCTGCCACTTCTCCATAAAACCTACCTAAGACCAACTTAAGGCTATGTCTAGCCGTGGACCGAATGTCGGCCTTTTGACATTCAACTCCTTTTGAGCCCATCTCTTCAATCAGAACCCAAGTGACTTTGTCCAAATCTTTGCCCTTGCATGCATGATATATTTACTTATTATTTTCTATTGCAACTATTTTCTGTATGCTTATGTAGCGTATGTGTTGTATTGCTTGTGTCCGCCGCAGAGCCCGAAATTGAAGGAACGGAAGAAGTCTGCGAAGATTCGTCTGAGTAACTAGACCCAGCATTGCAAGGTAAGTCTCAACTCCTTGATCATGTCTCGCCTAATATTTTGAAATGAAGTATGTTAGTTGTTTTCAAAGTATATGCATGCCTTAAATTCAAATGAGAGTATGTTCAAATAATGTGGTTAGATACAACCTAAATGATTGTGAGGCCCCTCTTGTGATTGAATACCCATGCACCCTTGTCACCCTAGGATATATGCTTAGGATTATGCTTATGCTTGAAGACTTATGCTATATATCAAATGGTCGCTTATATGAGAAACATGTTTGAAAACCCTTTTTGTGAAAGAAAATGTGAATTAGAATTGATAGTGAGGATGGTTTGATTGGTTGGCTGCTGTGTGCGCATTGGGTATGTGAATGTCTCCTCGCTATTAATTCATAAGGACAAGAACCTTGTGTTGTGCCTCTATGCGGCATGAAGAACATACCAACCTGTCGACGATTCGGACTCGGAGTCCTCAGCCGAACTTATGCAGAATTTGTAGTTGTGAGACCTTTCAAGATGACCCTTCGGGAAGGTATGCTGAACAATAGTGAACAGGAGCACAGAGAGTTTAGACAGGTTCGGGCCCTCGATGGTGGGAGTAAAAGCCCTACGTCCTGTTGAGATTTCACTAAGTGTGGTAAAAGGTTTACAAATAGAGGGAAAAGTCCTCACAGGCGAGGATTTTCCCTGTAAGAGTGTATAAGGATAAACCAAAGAAGGCTTACTAAAATGCTATATGAGGTGTGCCGTAGACTTGGCTAACTTGGATGATTTTGGGTTTCTTGATCTTCCGATCTCTCGGTTGATGTTTCGGATGATCCCCCTCCTGATTGATGCTCCATGCCATCCTTTTGTACTGTTTGAAAGGGTGCCATGTAGAGGAAACTGCATCAAACGGTTGCACGGACGGTTGGATGCGGTTTTTTGGAACTGCTCTTAACCTCCACGCAGGTTAAACACGTGTTATTCACGGATAACTGTATGTGTTAACCTTCTGACGGTTGATTCTCCACGTGTAGGAATCTTCGGGATACTTAGAATATCCTGTTGTATGGGCAACCGAATAAATAGATCTCAAGTATCTTGATCGGTAGATGTTCTGACCGCGGGATATTAGCTGACCGCGCAATACCCCGAATGTGTAGTTCGCGTACAGCCTACGAACTTCTGACCGCGCAAGGCTTACGGTCTGACCGCGTAAAGCTGCGACCTGATCGCGTAAAGCTTACGACCTCATGGTGATGCCCCTCAGAATAGCTTGAATTTGCATCACCAGATACATGTCTGGTTCGAACCTGTCTTGAACCAAAAGTTTATTAGAAGTGACCCGGGTGTCAATCCTCGTCAGCTAGCCCCCAAATTCGAAGAAAACGAAGAGACGTGTTTATTTCGAATTTTTTAAAAAACCGTGCATTGGATTTTTAACCCGGCCCTTTAACTTCTCCACTTAGTGGCGCACTAAGTGAAAACGGTTGGTTTTTCAAGACGGGTTCTGACATTACGTGACGGGCAATGATAGCGCCGTAGAATTGTTTTTATCTCGAGGTAAAATTGTAAATGTCTTAACAAAACCCGAGGTATCTGGGAGGCGAACCGTCGCCCTGGTGGCTATAAATACCAGACCCCTGGACATGTAAAGATCTACAATTTCCCTCTCACGTCTAAGTCTTTTTCTTGTTATCCTGCCTCCTTCCTTTTCACATACCCCTCCCAATGGCAGATCATGAAATCATCGAGATTGAGAGCGATGAAGGGGAAATTGTCGAACAAGGGTCTCAAACGAATGAAGTCCTGTCTCCCTTAAGGAAGAAACCCAAGGTTGACGAAGGATCTTCTAGTGGAACAAAGGTGAAGAACGTAGCGAGTTTCTTTCTTCCTTCAGTTCCTTTGACCCTCCCCGTTCATGCCTCTCGGCAAGTTAGGCCTTTATCCTTAGGAAAAGATCCCTTCACATCCAACTCTCCCATCCTTTTGGGTGATCAACATCCTGGTCGGCAAGCGGTGACTATCCCTCGATCAGATGATGTCCGTATTGGGTTGGCGAAGCAATCTTCTTCTGGGAAGGTTGCTCTTCCACCATATGATGATCTTCCTCCCAAGATGGGTGTATCAACGGGTTATGCACCGGGACAGGTAACAATTCTTCTCCCTTTTTGCTGATAATTTTAGTTGCTATGACTAACTTTTGCAAAATGCAGGAGGTAGGAGGCCCCAGCGATCAGCCTTCTGCTGCTCCATCTCTTCCTTCCGGACAGACCCTTCTGGAAGAGAAGAATGCCCTGGAGAAGAAGACCGAGGAGATGGCCTCGAAGATTCTGCGTTTAGCAGAATGTTTTGATCGATCCCGAGAAGAGGCGCACCATTTCCGTCGAGAGAGGGACTTCGCTCAGCAACAGCGAGAACTCTCTGACTTGATTAGGGACAATAGTGCGTCTGTTGTTAGGGACGATATAGATAGACTTAGGGTAGTTGCTAGTTCCCTGGGGGTTGTCAGTGTAGATCCTACTGACAACAACATGTCCCTTGGGGAACTTTGTAAACTTCTTTCGGAGCAAGTCGATGTTTTGATCGACTGCATCCCTTTTGTATGTAAAGAATGTAAGAAATAAAAGTTCTTTATTTCTCATGAAATGTTCTCCACATCTTCTGTGCGAAAATATAGCCATGAACTTTATGTTCGCGACCATTCATACACGGGAAATTTTAGTTATGCGATCAAAATCACTTTTAAGAAAAAAGCACCGCGACCTGCCCTGATTCCGCGATCAGTTTCAAAGCCGCGGTCAAAACTAAGGTTCGACTAGAGTTGGGACTCGGTCAGGATGTCACTTCGATTAGAATCGAAGTTTTAGCCTAAAACACGATTTCGATAAAACCATAACCCAATTAGAAACACTCCAGTACGTTAAAAATTGGGTTACATGATTTTTTCGAATAAAATGTTCAAAGTATAAAAAGGAAAAACGTCCTCTGAAAAGTACTGAAAATTTTTCAGTCCTTTTACGCTTTCAGTTTCCAAAACAAAGAAGTCTTTTTGTTTCAGATCCGACGCCTGAGTACTTTATCGGGTCCATCAGAGACAGCATCCATTATGGGAAATGAATAAAGCATTCAATGGAACGTTTGAAATGAACCGTTTACTCATTAATGCGTCACCTTGGGTCTATAAAAAGAGCAGATGTCTTCTCAAAGAAGCCACACAGCTAAAAACCCTCATTATTCCCGCCGCTCAAAACCCTCATTTTCTTCAGCCTTCATCTTCCCCAAATCGCCAGCTTCCCCTTTGATTCTACACCAAAGATGGCGTCCTGGAGCAGATCCATTCACCATTGAGGAGAGCCTGATGGCGTTAGAGAAGGAGGAGATCCTTTCTCCGCGGCTGCTCATTAACTGGCGACCTGCGGAGAAGGACCAAGAAACCCCAACTGTCCAAGAAGGCGAGTTGGTGGTTTTTGAGGAGTATTTGCGTTGCGGGTTCCGATTCCCTGAGAGTCGGTTCCTTAAGGATGTCCTTGAACATTACGGGTGGGAACTGATCAACCTCCACCCCAACGCGATGCTGATCCTTGCAGTATTCCAGCACCTTTGTGAAGCCTTCGTCGGAATATATCCCAGCGTGGATCTTTTCCGACGATTTTACTTTTCGGCGTGGTCGAAGAGTACCAACGCCGCCGGATGCATCTACTTCCGGCTGAGGGATAAAAAGGAGTATCCCTCCCCACCCCTACGAGATTCTGTGCATGGGTGGCACCAAAGGTGGTTTTACTGCTCTCCACCATCTGAAAGCAGTTTATGGTTTGAAAACTCGCGACCGGAGAAGTCGAGCGAGTTAGACATTCCCCCGGCGATGAACTCGGAGCTTTCGAAGCATGCCGAGGTGATTCTTCACTTGGTCAATGAAGGATTGACGGCTCGAGATATCATTCGAGACTTCGTGAAGAACCGGGTGAGTCCTCTGCGTGAAAGGGCTCATCCGGCGTGGGAGATTAGGTCCATGGGTGATAGCACCCTGGACTACAGTCAAGGTATTTATTTCTTTGGTGCTGAACTTTCTCCTTTTTGAATTGTACAAATTCTGACTTGAGTTTGGGAACAGTCCTGCCTTCATCCGAGATTGAAAGGCGGACCAACTCCCTCCTTAGGACCTACAATTCCGATGTAGAGGGCCCTAAGGGATCACCTCGCCCGCAGAGCTTGGTTCACGCTGGTGATGACCTCAGACAGGAGCGCCGAAAGGTAATTTCCTTGTCTAGCTTTGGCTCTGCAGGTCTTGTGTGTGTCCAGTGCTAATCTCTTGTAATGGACTGCGAAACAGCTCCTAGGGAAGTTTGCGGATGCGACGTTCCCAAGTGAAAATGTCGGCTCTCCGAAGAAGCCGACGGCGAAGAATGTGAAGAAAGTCTCTCAGAGACCCAGGACAAAGAGTCCTGCCCCTAAGAAGACCAAGCTGAACCCTGGGGAGGGGTCTTCACGAAGCATTCCTCGTCCCGCAAGAAAGACTGCGGTAAGATATCGCATTCCTGCTACTTTTTCAGGCGCGACATGGAATCACTTCTTCGTCGTACAGGGAGAGGGAAGCGAGGAGGAAGAGGATGACGTTCCTCTGATCCTTCGAAGGAGGAAGATCGCGGATCTTCCATCCAGCGATGCCCCAAGCTGCCCCGCAGAGACCACTACTACCGAAGAGGTGGTCGTGGAAGATCCTGCGACCACCGAAAATCTTGTGGTCGCGGGTGACCCTTCAATTCCTGAAGCTCCCGAGGTTTCAGGGTCAATTATTTCTGCTTCCCTGGTTGAAGGGACGACCAAGGTAAGGAATCTTTTTTGGCCGTTCCTTCTATGACTCTTTCTGCACATTTGTCAAGTTAATGTATATACAGGGAGGAGAGCTTCCCCGTGGGACCAATGGGGGTTCCGGGGAGGAAAATCCTCCTCCTCTGCGGACAGAGGAGGAGGTGGATGAACAAAGGCCAGCTATGATGGTTCCAACAACTCTGGAATCGCCAAGGCCTTCAGATGCAGCCCCACCAGTTAGCCCGGTGGCCCAGGTAAAGATCTTTTTATGTGTTTTTACCTGTTCCCTAAGAATATGCCTATAACATGACATTTCCAGGGGGGTGCTGCCTTGTTTACCATAAGGAAGGCAAGAACCGGAGACGGCTCTCCTTCGCAAGGGGAATTTTCCCAGAAGTCCCAGGAACGAATGGGATTTCAAATAAGGTAAGAGCTCTTACTTGACAGTAATCTTAAATAAAAGTTGCCTGACCCATTCTTCCTGTTAGGCAAAAGAAGACAGCGCCTAACCCTTCAACCGCCACTGGGGAGGTTGAAACTAGGGCTGATGAGGGAGCCTCTAATGAAGAGCGCTCTGCTTCCGTGGTTCAGGAAGTTGTCCGGACCGCGGGAGGTGAAACAAGTATAGGGACCGGGTCACAACCAGTGGCCTCTGGGGGTGGCGTCCGGCCGGCACTCCCGCCAACTATCCCTGTAGTGAGCACGTCGGAGGCTCTAGCGAGGATTCCCGCTGAACTGAATGATGCCGTTTTACAAAAGTTTATGAAGGTATAATAAGACTCTGCTTCCGTGCCAGAATTATACTTAGGACACCTTTGACCTTCTTCTTTGGCACCACAGGGATTGTCCTGGCTAACAAGCCATTCGCGTGTTGTGATGGCTAGTACAGAAGCCATTCAAAAAGAACGCGATAGCTTGCGCAGGTGAGTACCATTACCCTCTGGTTAACATGGGTACATCTTGGTTGTGACTGCCTTGATTTTGTTGCAGAGAGGTTGCATTCTTGAAGAAGGAGGTGGCCGGTTCAGTCTCAATGCTTAAGAAACAAGAAACTGAACTCAATAGACTTCGATCAGAGAATGCTGGTAAGCCGATTCCTGACTAGGAAGACTTGAATCCATAATATGCGAATAATCTTCTCTCTCTGTACAGCGCAAGCAGGTCGAATTACGCAGCTCAGTCGAGACAAGGAGATTCTTGAATCCTCGATTCGCCACACCGATCGGGCGATCAAAGAACTGAGCCTCCGGATCTTCGAAAAACTAAAGGCCGTGGCTGATCTTTTGAAGACCGATGTGGTAGAACTGAGGCAAGACAACCTCAGTATAAATGACTGGACATCGCTGCTTACTGCCCAGGCGGATTCACTGCTTGAGTATCTCCCTGGAGATACACGGCGACGCGAAGAGGCGATCAGAACCAGGGTTCGATCAGCCGCAGCAGCCGTACTCAGCAGGGTTCGACTTCACCATGGCCCAGATGCAGATCTGAACGCATTGGTGGGTCCGGTTGAGGTCGAGAGTGAAGAGCTGCTCGATGCAGTCATAGAGGAAGTCCAGCTCCTAGTAGATAGATTCCTGACTGAGCTGGGGATCGAATGATCCTTATTTTTGTAACCAAACAATTGTAATTACAATGCAATGTATGTAAAACTATTTTCTTTTCAAAAGAAAGTGCATATTCACATCATAAGTTTCATACTATAAGTATATTCCTCTAGCCCCCGCCTCTGTTTTGTGAATACTGGAGCCTTAGTATTTTAAGCAGAGGGGAAAACATAAGTATGATGACCAGGGATATGCGCTTCAAGCCGATGGTCAAGATTAAAGTAACATTTTAACCTTATTGCAAACTGGTAGCCACCCAGATGACCGAAGACTAGCCAGATAGTGCCGTGTGCGTTGAGAAACGGCTTATTTAGGAGCGACTTATCTGGAAGTGATCATGAGATCGACCAGCGAATCCGGTTAAAAAATGCTGTAGTAACCTAACCGCCGGCGATCAGCCCCAGGTCGAATTTGTATAATTTGGGCTTAAAGAAAACACTCATTGTATGAAAACAAGACATGCTTTTTATGAAAAGATGCTAATTGAACAGGGAAAAAGTGATTGGAATACTTACACGTAAAACTTGCGAAGTTGATCGATGTTCCAAGTATTGGACAAAATCCGACCATCCTCCATGGCTAACCGCGCAGATCCTGGCTGCGGCACTGAGACGACAGTGTATGGCCCTTCCCACTTTGGGGAGAATTTATTGCGGTTAGACTGGTCTTGAATTTTTCGTAAAACCAAGTCGCCAACGGTGAGATCACGTGGTCGCACCTTTTTACTGTGATACTTGCGTAGAGCCTGCAAGTATACCGCGGACTTGATCAGGGCGCGATCACGCCGTTCTTCCAGGAGGATGAGATCTTGCGATCGCTGTTCGGATTGATTGACCTGTTCGAATTGATTCGTGCGAACAGATCCAATACTAACTTCCATAGGCAACACAGCCTCGGCCCCATAGACCAAATGGAAGGGTGTCTCACCGGTGGCTCGACTAGAGGTAGTCCGTAGTGCCCATAGAACAGTATAGAGCTCGTCTGCCCAAGCCCCCGAGCGGGTCTTGAGGCGATCAAAAACACGTTTTTTGATGCCTTGCAATACTTGCCCATTGGCCCGTTCTACGGCACCATTGCTTTGTGGATGTGCCACGGAAGCAAAGCACACCTTGGTCCCAATCTGATCGCAGTAGTCTAGGAAGAGACCGCTAGCGAACTGAGAACCGTTGTCTGTGATGAGACGGTTTGGAACACCAAATCGTGCCACAATGTTCTTGTGAAAGAACTTTTGTGCGGCTGATGCAGTAATATTTCGTACTGGTTCGGCCTCAATCCACTTTGTGAACGTGTCAATGGCTAAGAACAGAAACTTGTACCCATTGACCGCTTGTGGCATAGGACCGACGATGTCCATTCCCCAGATCGTGAAGGGCCATGCGAGAGGAATAGTTTGCAATGCATAAGCAGGTTGATGAACCTGTCTTGCATGAAACTGACACTGTGGACACATCTTGACCATAAACTTGGCATCATCGAGTGCCGAAGGCCAGTAGAATCCCTGTCGAAAAACTTTTTCGACCAGTGTTTGGTATGACGCGTGTGCACCGCATACACCGTCATGTATTTCTTTCAAGAGGGATTTTCCTTCCTCCTGAGATATGCAGCGCATGAATACTCCTTGAGTACCCTTTCTGTACATAACCCCATCTATGAGTTTGTACAGACGCGCCTTTCGAATTAATCGATCGCTTTTGGTTTCATCCTCGGGTAGGGTCCCATGTTCAAGATAGACTCTCAATGGATGAGTCCAATCTTGTTCCTGACCGAGGTTGGCAACGAAGGCTATTGCCGGATCATCCTCGATCGAAGTCATGATCGAAGGATGGTCCAAGTGTTCAATGAACACTCCTGCCGGAGCGGATGAGCGTGAGGATCCAATTTTGGATAATTGGTCTGCGAGAATATTGTCCTTTCGCGGGACGTATTGGACTTCGAAGTGACTGAAGTGTTTTTCCAATCTCCTCACTTCCCCCAGGTAATGAGCCATTGTCTCATCGGAGGTGCTGTACTCCTTTTTTACCTGGTTTACGACTAGCTGTGAGTCCCCCCTCACCACTAATCGACGGACTCCGAGGAGTTTTGCTGCCCGGAGCCCTGCAAGAAGACCTTCATACTCTGCTGCATTGTTGGTGGCAACAAAGTGTAGTTGAATGACATACTTAAGCTGTTCGCCCTGAGGCGTAACTAAGACCACTCCAGCCCCCGAGTGTTGAAAACTACGGGGGCCGTCAAAGTACATTGTCCAATAATCGGGGTACTCCAGTTCCTTTGCCAACTGCACGGGTGGCTCAGGGTTGGGCCATTCGACCACAAAGTCGGCCAAAACCTGAGACTTAACCGCCGTGCGAGGGGTGAAATGGATCTCGAAGGCACCGAATTCGACCGCCCATTTGGCGATTCGACCAGATTTTTCTGGATTTCGGACAATATCCCCTAAAGGAAAAGAGGAGGGTACTGTGATCTTGTGTGCTTGAAAGTAATGTCGCAGCTTACGGGAAGCCATCACTAGCGCGTAAAGTATCTTCTGGACCTCAGGGTAGCGCTCCTTAGGACCATGAAGTACTTCGCTCACATAGTAGACGGGTCTGTGTACTCCTTCCCTTTCCGCGATCAGAACTGCGCTGACCACGTGTGGGGTGGCCGCCAAATACAAAAGTAATGGTTCTTCCTTTTCAGGAGACACCAATACTGGCGGACTGGAAAGATATGTTTTTACCTCCTGAAACGCTTTTTCGGCCTCGTCGGACCACGTGAAGTTATGATGTTTCCGCAAGGCTTTAAAGAAAGGTAGTCCCCTTTCGCCTAATCGCGATATAAAGCGACTTAAAGCTGCCATGCGACCAGCCAGGCGTTGAACATCCTTCATGGTCGAGGGCGACCTCATTTGTTCAATAGCTCTGATTTTCTCAGGATTAACCTCAATGCCCCTGGAACACACAAGGAAACCAAGAAGCTTCCCTGAAGAAACCCCGAAAGAACATTTCTCCTGGTTCAATTTTATTCCAAAGCGATTCAAGTTACAGAAGGTTTCAGCAAGATCGTCCAAATGAGATAATCTTTTGGTGCTCTTTACAACCAAGTCGTCTACATATGCTTCGAGATTACGCCCTATCTGGGAAAGAAAGGTCTTTTGCATCAAGCGCTGGTACGTGGAACCAGCGTTCTTGAGACCGAACGGCATTCTGACGTAGCAGTATGTGCCGAACGGGGTGATGAAGGCAGTTTTCTCTTCATCGTCTTCTGCCATGCTAATTTGATGATATCCTGAGTAGGCATCCAGAAAACTCATCAGTTCGCAACCCGCAGTGGAGTCAACCAGCTGGTCGATGCGGGGAAGGGGAAAGTCATCCTTCGGACAGGCACTGTTGAGGCTAGTATAGTCGACGCACATGCGCCACTTGCCATTTGACTTGCGGACCATGACCGGATTGGCGAGCCAGTCCGGGTGATTCACTTCGCGGATAAACCCGGCTTGTAAGAGTTTGTCTAACTCTTCTCGGATGGCTTCCTGTCGGTCGGTGGCAAAACGCCTGAGCTTTTGCTTTATTGGTCGTTGTCCAGGTCGAATTGCTAACCTGTGCTCAATTACTTCCCTTGGGACACCGGGCATGTCGGACGGTTTCCACGCAAACACGTCTGCGTTAGCCCGGAGGAAAGCAACGAGGTCGAGTTCCTATTTGTCATCCAGGGCTGACCCAACCCGAATTGTCTTGGATGGGTCATCTGGGTACAAAGGAACTTGTTTGAGTTTCTCATCTGGTCGAGGAGCAGCTCTGAGCGTCCCGGAGGGGAAGTTGATCGACCATCTCCAAAGATAGCCGGTCGCACGTGAGCGCCACGTTGCGACTTCCTCGGACCGAAATGACACCTTTGGGGCCAGGCAATTTCCCGCACTGATAAGCATAGTGCGTTGCCATCATGAACTTAGCAAGAGTCGGCCTGCCAAAGATTGCATTATAAGCTGAATCACAATCGATTACATCAAAAGTAACCAATTCTGTTCGGAAGTTATCTGGTTCTCCCAGAGTGACCGGGAGGACCACTTGTCCCAATGGCATCATGGAGGGGCCTGGGATTATCCCATAAAACGGATGGATTATGGGCTTGATCTTTGAACGAGGAATTTGCATCTCGTCGAGTGTCTTGACCAATAAAAGATCAAGGGAACTTCCCCCATCAATCAGGACCCTTTCGACTCTCGCGTTACTGATGATTGGGGTAATAACCAGAGGTAGCCTCAATGGTCGAGTTAGCCCCACAGGACAGTCAGCGCGATCGAACGTCAAAGGCATATCCGACCAACGGGGATATTGAGGTTCGCCAAGGGATGTCTCCGTTTGGTTAACCTCTCGGCAAAAAGTTTTAAACTGCCTTTTGGAAACGAAAGAGGAGGAACCTCCGAAAATGACATTAACATGATTTTGAGGTACCTGGTAAGCCATTTCTTCGTCTCCGTCGACGTCTCTAACCCTGCACGCCTGCTCTTTAGGCGGTAAGGTTGGCATTGGCCCAGCTCCTTGGTAGAAATCATCCAGCTGTTTCAACCAACTCCTGCAGTTTTTGAGGTCGTGGCCTGCGGAGTTGTGGAGTGGACACCACCTCTTGCCCTCTTGCGGATTAGTTGATTTTTCTGCTGGTCGGAATCCCGGCCGCCAGAAGCAGTTTTACTTTTAAAAGAAGACTTATTACCTTTGGTCGAAGGTGGTTTCTCCGCGACTGCGACCTCACGGTACTGTCTAGAGTGGTTCCTCTTCGACTTTTTTGACTTCCCACCCGGTGAAGACTCCGGCTTTTTGCTTGAATCTTCTTTCTTGGCGTCCTTGAAGCCTGGTTGGGGCGGTAGGTCCCCCTTATCAACCATTCGGTTCCATTCGACTGCCTCGGCTGCATCGGAGTATCGATCAGCCATATCGAACAGATCGGCCACTGATCGAGGAGGGTGGATAAGCAAGTCTTCAGTGAATCTCCGGTATCAAACGGCATGCTTAAATGCCCTGATTACGGAGCCATCAGATATGTTCGGGATGGTATTTCTTACCCCGACAAACCTCTTGACAAACTGCCGAAGCGTTTCGGTCGAAGTTTGCCGCAGTCTATGCAAGTCGTCCTCCTTACCCGGCTTTTGGTAACAGTTTTGGAAATTGCTGAGGATGGCATCGCATAGTATTTCCCAATTATAGATAGAACCCTCAGGCTGATTGAACAACCAGGGTCTAGCCGGTCCTGCGAGGACTGTTGGCAGGTAGTTGGCCATGACCTTGTCATCGCCTCCTGCTGCTTGGATGGCAGTAATATAGATCTGAAGGAACTCAGATGGGTTTTGAGTTCCATCAAACCTCTCAATGGCCCCTGGTCGAAACTTATCGGGCCAAACGACTGCTCGTAGGCCAGGCGAGAAAGCTTTGCAACCAACGTAAGGACCGTGAACCGTCCTGCGACTTTCGGTCGGGTTTCGAGCAAACTCACTTAATGGCGAGGTTACTCGGGGTCCCAAACGAGAGTGAACGGGAACTCGATCCCTACTACGAGAGTCCTGCATTCGCCGATATTTGTCCTGTCGGGACGGTAGAGGTGGCGGGTAACTCCGTCGGCCAGAGCCAAAATGAGGACCATCTCGTTCACGGGAATGTGTCACTGAGCGGGAAGAGGCTGTTGGGGTCGCCTCGGATGCGACCTCGTCCAGTCTTTCCGCCAGGATCCTGAAAAAGGCCGGTCTCTGTGCATCCGTGACCGTAGGAGGAAAATTACGCATGACCTCCGCGATAGATCGCAGTCGACCATGGGTACTTCTCCTAGGGGCACCAGGTGTTACTGTTTCTTCGTCCACTGGGAAATGCTCCGGTGGTAAGGAAGGAGTCTGGTCACGTCTACGACCACGCGACCATCGAGAAGAACTCGGGGCAGCATCGTAACGAGCCTGCGCATCTTGAAGAGCCTCTAGGGCAGTTCTGCGTAGTTCGTTGTTCTGTTGCTCGAGATCTTGCTCCTCCTTCTGTTTGCGATCTTGTTCTTCCCTGGCAGCCTGTTGATCGGGAGTTTCCTCCGACAACGCAGCAAACTGCCTAGGGAGAGAGGTCGCCGATGGGGAGAACATCTCGGTTTGTTCCGAGTCAGATTCGAAATCAAAGAGACGGTGGAGGTTATCAGGGTCGAACCTTCCTGGGCTAACTTCAGGGTCACCATCATATTTTCCCTCAGCGGGATCGTATGACGGGCCGGATTCATCACCTAGCACATTAAGAACCTCTGCGGGTTCTGACCTTGTGCCAGTTACCTCCTGGTCGATTAACATGACTTGGGGAGATGATTCAACCTGTGGAAGATTCTGGCCTTCGACCTCTTCCATCGGAACAGGATCGTTTGGAGAAGGCATGGGTATATGGGCATAATCCTCGAGATCGAAATCGTTCTCGGAATCATATGCTCCAGCCATGTTTTGGCGAACCTCCGAATTTCAATTAGGACGCCTTGAGAAAGGCCCCACGGTGGGCGCCAGCTGTCGACGATTCGGACTCGGAGTCCTCAGCCGAACTTATGCAGAATTTGTAATTGTGAGACCTTTCAAGATGACCCTTCGGGAAGGTATGCTGAACAATAGTGAACAGGAGCACAGAGAGTTTAGACAGGTTCGGGCCCTCGATGGTGGGAGTAAAAGCCCTACGTCCTGTTGAGATTTCACTAAGTGTGGTAAAAGATTTACAAATGGAGGGAAAAGTCCTCACAGGCGAGGATTTTCCCTGTAAGAGTGTATAAGGATAAACCAAAGAAGGCTTACTAAAATGCTATATGAGGTGTGCCGTAGACTTGGCTAACTTGGATGATTTTGGGTTTCTTGATCTTCCGATCTCTCGGTTGATGTTTCGGATGATCCCCCTCCTGATTGATGCTCCATGCCATCCTTTTGTACTGTTTGAAAGGGTGCCATGTAGAGGAAACTGCATCAAACGGTTGCACGGACGGTTGGATGCGGTTTTTTGGAACTGCTCTTAACCTCCACGCAGGTTAAACACGTGTTATTCACGGATAACTGTATGTGTTAACCTTCTGACGGTTGATTCTCCACGTGTAGGAATCTTCGGGATACTTAGAATATCCTGTTGTATGGGCAACCGAATAAATAGATCTCAAGTATCTTGATCGGTAGATGTTCTGACCGCGGGATATTAGCTGACCGCGCAATACCCCGAATGTGTAGTTCGCGTACAGCCTACAAACTTCTGACCGCGCAAGGCTTACGGTCTGACCGCGTAAAGCTGCGACCTGATCGCGTAAAGCTTGCGACCTCATGGTGATGCCCCTCAGAATAGCTTGAATTCGCATCACCAGATACATGTCTGGTTCGAACCTGTCTTGAACCAAAAGTTTATTAGAAGTGACCCGGGTGTCAATCCTCGTCACAACCACTTGCCTGGTATGGGACAGGCACAACTTAGTAGCTTTTTGGTATTAACAGTTCCCTGCATGGTTTGTCGGTCCAGTTTCTCGTGTGGAAACTGGTGGGGCGCAGTTCGTCCATGAGTGGTGTGAGATCAGAAAAATTATGAGAGGAAAAGGTGGAAAGAAGGAAGTCGCCCTATGCCTAGATTAAGTCGTGCGCGGCTGTAATCAAGAGGTCATATGTCTTGCGAGGACACAGACCAAGGCTAGGAAGTAAGGCAGTGGGGAGGACCCACAACAGTACTTGAAACTTAACTGTCTATTTACTGGGCGGGGATACTGTTAATACTAGACTGCAAAAGCGTTGTGTGATCTCGGCCTTGTCACATGCGTGAAAGTCGCATGGAGCTGATCTGACTTGAAGGCCGAGTAAAGAAGTGGATTTAAAAAGAGGTACACCTTTGCAAAGTGTAAGAAAAGTATTAGATACTCTATACTCCTAGGTCATGGAGTATGTTCGCGGTGGATTTATCCATGTGATTCAGCACAAGTAATATTTGGAATGTTTTCATAATATGGGTTGATAAAAGTGATGACTCATGGGAGACCATCACACATAACAATTCCTAAAGTATAACTTAAGATTTCAAAGTATTGCTTTTGGAAACTAAAAGCTTTTCTTTATAACTTTAGAGTGAAAATCTACTCTATTCTTACATATAAAACCAAGACCTCATTCCTTGAGAACCCCTCATCTCTATACCTGCATTCTCATAACGAGACTTGCTGAGCATCGTGTAAAAACATGCTCACCCTTGCCTTTGCACACAAATTCAGAAGAAAGGATCCGTGGATCCCGATTCCCTTGGCCTTGAGCACCAAGAAGAGGAAGGAACCTTTCCAGGCGATTCGAGTTTCTTGGAGGGTCATGAGCCAAGTTGAGTCTGATGTGGTGGAAGCCCTTCCAGAGCCGCTGCAGAAGGAAATGAAGACCGTTGTGGTTGCTTTTTGTGTTATTTTTCTGTGTTCGGTACTTTGATACCGATTCTTGATTTTGAAAAACTCTCTACTTTTGTATCAACTTTAATTATGCCATCCTTGGCATTATGATATTGTAATAATGGTCCTCGTGACCTTGTACTTGTTTTATCTACCAGCTTTATTGTTTAAAGTAAATCCTGTTGTTGTGAGCTTGTGATGTACCTTTCTGAGTGCAACCCACCTGGGTGGTTGCCACCGGATTCCTCAAATGAGGGTCCCACAGGCTGGCCCCAGGAAACTTCTTACTTTAGTCACCATTTCAGGTTTCTTCCATCCATGATAGCTTGAACTTTTGATGGATCCTTGGATATTCCTTTGCCAGAGATGATGTGGCCTACAAAAGAGATTTCTTTCAACCAAAAGGCACACTTATCAAACTTAGCATACAACTGATGATCTGCAAGCTTCTGTAGCACCATTCTGAGATGTTGAGTGTGCTTTTCCTCTGTCTCAGAGAAGATAAGAATGTTGTCCACAAATATGATGATAAACTTGTCTAAAAACTCCTTGAGGACTTTGTTCATCAAGTTCATAAACATTGCCGTTGTATTTGTCAAACCGAATGGCACCACAGTAAATTCATGCAGTCCATATCTTGTTATAAATGCAATCTTAGGGATGTCTTCTTCTCGAATCTTCAATTGATGATACCCGGACCTCAAGTCGATTCTCAAAAATATTTTTGCTCCTTTGAGCTGATCGAAGAGATCATCGATTCTTGGTAGAGGGTACTTGTTCTTGATTGCCATGTCATTCAACCGTCGGTAGTCCTTGGCAAACAGTACAGGGGCTCCCCATGGTGAAGAACTTGTTCTGATAAATCCTTTTCTCTCCAACTCTTCCACTTGTTTCCTCAATTCCTCTTGCTCCTTGCTCGTTATGCGTGCAAGCTTTCTCGCATATGGAGTGGATCCTAGTTTCAACTCAATTGTGAGCTCTATGTCCTGGTCTGTTGGCATTCTAGGGAGTTCTTCAGGAAAAACTTCTGGGTATTCATTCACTATTGGGACTTTTGCAAACTTAGCCTTCTCCATGTTGTTCAGACTGCACACTTGGTCATTCATAAGAGATCCTTCCGCATAGAATGTAACTTGTTCTCCTTCAGTGTTTGTTAGAGTGATTGCCTTCTTCTCACAGTCCATCTGGCCTTTATGCTTTTCTAGCTAGTCCATTCTGAGGATAACATCAAGCTTTTGAAATTCCAAAACTAGCAAATTTACTAGGAATCCTATATTGCCAATAATAAAGGCGATATCTCTACAGATAGATTCAACAGGCATCCTAGCCCCAGGAGATTGAATTAAGATAGGATACTGATATTAATCCAAGAGACAAGGATATGATCATGCAAAATGCCTTTTCATAAATTAACTTTTGTGGAGCACAAAGTTTTTGCCTCATCAGGCTTACAAGTCTCACCTAACAACCAGCACAACAGGTCACATCAACCACAACTTAGAACAACTACTACACAAAAGGAAAATCTATCATCTGCTGGGGTTAGGCACAAAAGGTCAGGCCAATGGGAAGTCTAGAATCACTCGTCAGCATTAGAAGAACCATAAGGCTCTGTCTCCTCGGGATCCTCCTCCTGGTCATCATCTGCTTCCATTGGGTCCAGCTCCAAGTCGTCGTCATCATCATCAGATGAGGTGTCACTGTCACTCTCAGCGATCTCCTTTCCCTTGCCGGCGGGGACCTCCCTCTTCTCCTCAATATTGGGCAACTTGGGTGCACGATAGTTGATGACAATAGCACTCGACGAAGGTGTGAAATTACCAAGGTAGTCCTTCAGCTTTTCCACGCTCTTACGGGCGGTGATCCTCAGTCTTGGGCGAATTCTCTTGATAGCAGATTCTTGAACCTCGTGATTAGAAACATTGGAATCTCGCTCTCCACTTGGTCCAACTAACTCCTGAATTCTCTTTTCCTTCTCTAGAAGATTGGCACGAGTTTGTGCAAGCATGCCCTCAAGATAATGGCGGTCATCACGAGCATGCTCATGCTCACGAAGCAAGCGGTTGTAGCCGGTCTGCAAGGCGTGAACAATATCTTGAGTCTTTCCCAAGATGGCATCTACCCGGTCGTTGGATGGAAGAACAACTCGGCGGTCCGACCTAGGAACCTGGTATGGCACGAAGCGAAAGGGGGAATCCAAGAGGTAATGGCTATACATCTGCCGAATGGTACCTACGGTACGAAAAGTAGTATCTAGAATGGCATCCTCCTCTTTTGCTCTACGGGCCTTATGTCTCACAGAACCCTTCCCATGCTCGAAGATTTCATAAACTAGCACTGAAGCACGGTATCCATATGGTCGTCCAACAACCTCATCCTATCGAACGCAACAAACTAACCTTTGGCTATCTGGAGCAGCAAGGAACTGAAGCATCATCCAAAGGAGTAGTGCCCACGAACCAAGCTCATCGCCATGAATGAACCTCTTGCCGAGAGCCATCGAGTGGGACAGAACACAAAAGCACCTAAAAGTTAAAATGAGATTTAAAAATTTTTCAAATAATAAAAAAGAATAACTTATGCAATATACTTTTCTTAGATAAATTAGATTTTTGCAACTAAACTTAGTCAAATTAACTAGTGATTTTTCTGTTTCTAGGGACGCCAAGATCTATCTAAGGGTCACAACCTACAGTCGAGCCTTTGCTCTAATACCATGTCTCTGGGGACCCTCATTTGAGAAATCTGGTGGCAACTGCCCAGGTTAGGTTGCACACAGAATGATTCATCACAAGCTCACAACCACACAATACATTATAGTGCAACACAGGTAATCAAGACGAGTACAGGGTCACAAGTACCAAAATTACAATACCATAGCATCATGAAGGACGCAATTTAGAGTTGATATGAGTTAATAAGTTTCATCGACACAAAGGTCGGCACAAAAGAACAGAACGCACAAAGTAATGAACAAAATGACTGCCACAGTCTTCAATGTCTTCAATAGCAGCGGCACAGCATGGGCTTCCGCCACATCGGGCTCGACTAGGTGAATGACCCTCTAGTAAGCTGAATCGTCGGGGATGGTTCCTTCGACATCAACGGCTTCAAAGCCATAGGAGTCGAGATCAACGAGTCCTTCCTCTAAATTTTATGTGCAAAAGCAAGGGTGAGCACGTTGTCCTCACGGTGCTCAACAAGTCTCAATTAATGAATGTATGTATATAATTGATGGGGAATTCCAAGAAACATGCTCTTTGGTTTATAGGTAAGAATATGATAGATTTTCAATCAAAATTTATAAGGAAAGGTTTTAATTTCAAAAGCGAGACTTTAAAAATCCAAAACTAGGCTTTAGAAAATGTTATGTCTGGTGGTCTTTCTTGAGTCACCACTTTTAACCAATATTATGAAAATCTTCCAAATTCTACTTGTGCTGCATCGACGTGGATAGAATCCACCGCGTGCAGACTCCAAAACCTGGGAGCTCAGAGTATCTTATACTTTTCTAACTTTGCAAAGGTGAACCACTTTAATCCACTTGATCACCCATCTTTCAAGTTGGTACCTCTTCATGCCACTTTTAAGCATGCGACAAGGCTGAAATCACACAACAGTTTTGTCGTGGTATTGCGAATACCCCGGCAGGTTTTGTGAATGATCCTAGCAAAGATTACGCGGCGCGGGTTGACCGGATGACCGGTCCTCCCCCGCCGGAAAAGCACAAGAAATGACACACGGGTTTATACAGGTTCGGGTCCCGGTGGGGGCCCTAGTCCTGTCGACGCGCTCCCGACTGGAGTCGGCTGGGGAGGCTCTCTCCGGGGAAGAGGCTTCCGGAGCACGTCTGTGAGTTTAGCTATTCCAATAAAAGAGAACCGATCCTTTACAACAGAGGGGTACAAGGGCTATTTATAGCCCCAAAAAGAAGCAAAAAACCTAAACTACCCTGGAAGCCACCGTCGAATTGAAGGGTAGGACCGTCCTTCTCCAGGTCAAACGCCTTGGATGCTTGACAGGTGGTCGCTAGTTCCCGAGGCACTCCTCGCGTGACCTGCATGTGACAAACGATTCGAGACTTTACCTTTAGGAGGGCGATGAGGCCCGGGACGGCGCCGGAGGCCAGGTCCCGGGGGCCAAAAGGCGGCGCCCGGGGAGGCCCCGGAGGCCACGTCCCCGGGCCAATGGCGGCGCCCAGGATGGCGCCGGAGGCCAGGCCCAGGGGGCCAAAGGGCGGCGCCCGGGGAGCGGCCGGAGGCCACGTCCCCGGGCAAATGGCGGCGCCCGGGATGGCACCGGAGGCCACGTTCCTGGGCAAATGGCGGCGCCCGGGACGGCGCCGGAGGCCACGTCCCGGGAGCCAAATGGCGGCGCTCGGGAGGGCACCGGAGGCCACGTCCCGGGGGCCAAAAGGCGGCGCCCGGGGAGGGGTTGGAGGCCACGTTCCCGGGCAAATGAGCCAAATGGTGGCGCCCGGGAGGGCACCGGAGGCTAGGTCCCGGGGGCCAAATGGCGGCGCCCAGCACGGCGCCGGAGGCCAGGTCCCGGGGGCCAAATGGCGGCGCCCGGGAGGGCACCGGAGGCCACGTCCCGGGGGCCAAAATGCGGCGCCCGGGACGGCGCCGGAGGCCAGGTCCCGGGGGCCAAATGGCGGCGCCCGGGAGGGCACCGGAGGCCACGTCCCGGGAGCCAAATGGCGGCGCCCGGGAGGGCACCGGAGGCCACGTCCCGGGGGCCAAAAATGCAGCGCCCGGGACGGCGCCGGAGGCCAGGTCCCGGGGGCCAAAAGGCGGCGCCCGGGGAGGGGCCGGAGGCCACGTCCCCGGGCAAATGGCGGCGCCCGGGACGGCACCGGAGGCCACGTCCCCGGGCAAATGGCGGCGCCCGGGACGGCACCGGAGGCCATGTCCCCGGGCAATCATGACGCAACTTACCTGAACTTAGTCCCGCGGAGATTTCCCCCGACAAGTTTGTAATCCTAGCATTAGCAATTCCCTGCCCAGTAAATAGACAATTCAGTCCATATTACTGTTGTCGAGCGCACCCCACAACCAAATCTACCTTGCCTTGGTCTATGGTCCCATGAGACACATAGCCTAAGGATCCAGTCGCACATGACTCGGAATCCAGGCCTAGGGCACCTTACTCGCACAACTCACGGCCTTATGTGGCCCACCAGTTTCCCTCGTGAAATTGTACTGACAACCATTATAGAGAAAAGCTAATACCGAGAGAACTACTTTGCCACGCCCGTCCCATACCGAGCAAATGGTTAGTATGTTTTTCATGCCGCTTCGAAGTACAACACAAGGGTCTCATCCTTATGAACTGTTAGTGAGGAGTGAACCACATTTCCATTGTGCACACAGTGCCAACCACACAAACCATCCTCACTATCGATTCTAACTTACAGTTTTACAAACAAGGTTTTAAACATACTTTTCATATAGTTGGCCATTTAGCATTTAGCACATATATTCAAGCATAAGCATAACTTAAGCACAACATCCTAGGGCAACAAATGAGTGCATAGGATATATGAACATGAAGGGCCTTCAAAGAATTTAGGTTACATCTACTCATATTCATCCAACATAGTAGTCAGAAAATACAGTATGCATATACTTAAAATAGTAAATAACCTAATTTACTTAAAATACTAGGAGAGACATGATCAATTAGAAGGAGACTTGGCTTGCAAAGCGGGGTCTAATTGCTCTAAGGGGTCTTCTGCTCCTTCCACTCTTAGTTCTATTCTCGCACGCAAATAATAATACAACAAATAAGTATACAAAAATTACTTACCATAGAAAATTATATGTAAAAGTTTAAATATGCATGCATGCGAGGTAATCTGGTTGGAGATGATCCTGAGAGGAAGAAAATACACAGGGCTTGGCTACGAGTATATGGTTTGGCTCAGCTTGGGCCGGGGTTGGTCGAAATTGGCTCTGAAGGACTTGAGTTTGGTAAGGACGTGATCTTAGAGGATCTCGAGTCGCAAGGTCGCAGTCCAAGGTCACGTCAGTCCACGGTCGCAGCCCATGGTCGCAATCAGTCCATGGTTGCAGCCCATATTCGCAATCAGTCCATGGTCGTAGCCCATGGTCATAGCCTGGCTTAACTCTCGTTCGTCAGACTTGAATGAAAAGACTAAAAATTGGAAAACAAAAAATCAGGCTGATACATTGCTTATCTCTGAAAGTGATCAAGAGAAGCATTGTAGGAAATGAGCTGATCTACAATTCTTTCAACAGGCTCGAACAGGTTTGAGGCCATCTAAGGGGCTGATTTTGAAAAAAAGAAAAGTGGTGGGGCTGAACTATTTCATCGATTGCTGGAGTTCTACAAATCAAAATACTGATTCAAGATGCCCAAAACGAAGCTAAGGGAGTTGTGAACACACAACAATAAGAATCAGAGAAAATGGTGTAGTAACAAGCACGAATTTGAAGTTTAAAGGGAAGCTGCTCAAGAACCAAAAACAGAGTGGTACTCACCGTCGTCGAAGTAGAAGACTTGCAAACACCGGTGATCTCTAGAGGTTTTCGGTGAGATTTCTGTGCAAGACTTGATGAAGGATGGATATATGAATGACTTCTCTTATGGTTGATCAAGGAAAATGAACACATAAGCAAGATCTATCAAGTTTCATACCTTCTCAGGACTTAGGCAAGAAACAGGGATGAAGAGGTAGCACGAGGAAGAGGAATATTGTTGGAGAGGTTCTTATAGGCTGCTAGAAGATGCTGGACAAGAGAGTGATACAAGAGAGGATCAAGCAATGTTAGGTCCATACAGATTTACTTGATCTCAAGGGAGGTCAGCTCAACGCTGGTTGGGTGCTCTCACGGTGGTGTGACAGGAGGGAGTTCAACACTCTTCCCTGTGTTGATCACTTGTCTCTCTCTCACAGCCAACATGCATTGGTTAGAAGAGGTGTTTTTTGTTTTGGGGCTTCTTGATTGGGCTTCACTTTGATCAAAGCACCAAAACATGGCTAGTTTGTGGATTGGTGTACTTCCTTTTTGACTGAACACTAGAAAAAGATTGAATCAAACACTTGAAGCTAGAAATCACATGAGCACTTGAACAGGGACGATGGGATCCATTTGTTTTCTCTCTAATTCGACTAGTACTCGGCTCGACCAATGACTTTCTTTCGACCAGTGAGCTAGTGTTGATCACACAGCTCGACCGTCGACCAAACTTGATTATTTCGAACAGAATTACCGGTTTAAGACAATTTGAACAGGAGCAATCTAATAGGTCGAATACTGGGCGGGAAAAGAGTGGGATTTTGAGTTAGAATTTAATCTAGAGAATTTTAGAGAATTCTAATCAGAAAATTGGAGGATTTTTCTAGGATTGATTTGAGGTGTTGTCGAGATATCTGATGGATTCAATAGCGATGCATTGACTGACATATTAAAAGAATAGCAAAAATCTGGGGTGATACATTTGCGCTTCCTCACAAACTCTGGAATATTGGCGACAAGAGAATTAGACTGTGTTGCCACCAGACTGCAGGACTCAGCAAGAGATAGCTCATCCTTCTCCGTATTGACAACTTCTGCATCAAATGACTCCGCAACTTCCTTCAATTTTCCCCAAGTACTCTTCTCAACGAGACTGCAGTTTCTGACAATCTCTTCCAAATTCTCCTCGTTGGGAGCTGACTGACGAGGATTGACATCCGGGTCACTTCTAATAAACTTTTGGTTCAAGACAAGTTCGAACCAGACATGTATCTGGTGATGCGAACTCAAGCTATTCTGAGGGGCATCACCATGAGGTCGCAAGCTTTACGCGATCAGGTCACGGGTTTCGTGCGGTCAGACCGTAAGCCTTGCGCGGTCAGAAGTTCGTAGGCTATACGCGAACTACACATTCGGGATATTGTGCGGTCAGCCGATATCCCGCGGTCAGAACATCTGCCGATCAGGATACTTGGGATCTATCTATTCGGTTGCCCATACAATAGGATATTCTAAGTATCCCGAAGATTCCTATACGTGGAGAATCAACCGTCAGAAGGTTAACACATACAGTTATCCATGAATAACACATGTTTAATCTGCGTGGAGGTTAAGAGCAGTTCCAAAAAACCGCATCCAACCGTCCGTGCAACCGATTGATGCAGTTTCCTCCACATGGCACCCTTTCGAGCAGTACAAAAGGATGGCATGGAGCATCAATCAAGGGGGATGATAAAAAAAAAAAACATCAACCGAGAGATCGGGAGATCAAGAAATCCAAAATCATTTAAGTTAGCCAAGTCTACGGCTCACCTCAGATAGCATTTTAGTAAGCCTTCTTTGGCTTATTCTTGTACACTCATACAGGAAAAATCCTCGCCTGTGAGGACTTTTTCCTCCATTTGTAAACCTTTTACCACACTTAGTGAAATCTCAACAGGACGTAAGGCTTTTACTCCCACCATCGAGGGCCCGAACCTGTCTAAACTCTCTGTGCTCCTGTTCACCATTGTTCAGCATACCTTCCCGAAGGGTCATCTTGAAAGGTCTCACAATTACAAATTCTGCATAAGTTCGGCTGAGGACTCCGAGTCCGAATCGTCGACAGCTGGCACCCACCGTGGGGCCTTTCTCAAGGCGTCCTAATTGAAATTCGGAGGTTCGCCGAAACATGGCTGGAGCATATGATTCCGAGAATGATTTCGATCTCGAGGATTATGCCCATATACCCATGCCTTCTCCAAGCGATCCTGTTCCGATGGAAGAGGTCGAAGGCCAGAATCTTCCACAGGTTGAATCATCTCCCCAAGTCATGTTAATCGACCAGGAGGTAACTGGCACAAGGTCAGAACCCGCAGAGGTTCTTAATGTGCTAGGTGATGAATCCGGCCCGTCATACGATCCCGCTGAGGGAAAATATGATGGTGACCCTGAAGTTAGCCCAGGAAGGTTCGACCCTGATAACCTTCACCGTCTCTTTGATTTCGAGTCCGACTCGGAACAAACCGAGATGTTCTCCCCATCGGCGACCTCTCTCCCTAGGCAGTTTGCTGCGTTGTCAGAAGAAACTCCCGATCAACAGGCTGCCAGGGAAGAACAAGATCGCAAACAGAAGGAGGAGCAAGATCTCGAGCAACAGAACAACGAACTACGCAGAACTGCCCTAGAGGCTCTTCAAGATGCGCAGGCTCGTTACGATGCTGCCCCGAGTTCTTCTCAACAGTCGCGTGGTCGTAGACGTGACCAAACTCCTTCCTTACCACCGGAGCTTTTCCCAGTGGACGAAGAAACAATAACACCTGGTGCCCCTAGGAGAAGTACCCATGGTCGACTGCGATCTATCGCGGAAGACTGGACGAGGTCGCATCCGAGGCGACCCCAACAGCCTCTTCCCGCTCATTGACACATTCCCGTGAACGAGATGGTCCTCATTTTGGCTCTGGCTGACGGAGTTACCCGCCGCCTATACCGTCGAAGAGGAACCGCTCTGGACAGTACCGTGAGGTCGTAGTCGCGGAGAAACCACCTTCGACCAAAGGTAATAAGTCTTCTTTTAAAAGTAAAACTGCTTCTGGTGGCTGGGATTCCGACCAGCCAGAAAAATCAACTAATCCGCAGGAGGGCAAGAGGTGGTGTCCACTCCACAACTCCGCAGGCCACAACCTCAAAAACTGTAGGAGTTGGTTGAAACAGCTGGATGATTTCTACCAAGGAGCTGGGCCAATGCCAACCTTACCGCCTAAAGAGCAGGCGTGCGGGATTAGAGACGTTGACGGAGACGAAGAAATGGTTTACCAGGTACCTCAAAATCATGTTAATGTCATTTTCGGAGGTTCCTCCTCTTTCGTTTCCAAAAGGCAGTTTAAAACTTTTTGCCGAGAGGTTAACCAAACGGAGACATCCCTTGGCGAACCTCAATATCCCCGTTGGTCGGATATGCCTTTGACGTTCGATCGCGCTGACTGTCCTGTGGGGCTAACTCGACCATTGAGGCTACCTCTGGTTATTACCCCAATCATCAGTAACGCGAGAGTCGAAAGGGTCCTGATTGATGGGGGAAGTTCCCTTGATCTTTTATTGGTCAAGACACTCGACGAGATGCAAATTCCTCGTTCGAAGATCAAGCCCATAATCCATCCATTTTATGGGATAATCCCAGGCCCCTCCATGATGCCATTGGGACAAGTGGTCCTCCCGGTCACTCTGGGAGAACCAGATAACTTCCGAACAGAATTGGTTACTTTCGATGTAATCGATTGTGATTCAGCTTATAATGCAATCTTTGGCAGGCCGACTCTTGCTAAGTTCATGATGGCAACGCACTATGCTTATCAGTGCGGGAAATTGCCTGGCCCCAAAGGCGTCATTTCGGTCCGAGGTAGTCGCAATGTGGCGCTCACGTGCGACCGGCTATCTTTGGAGATGGTCGATCAACTTCCCCTCCGGGACGCTCAGGTCGCCACCGTTGCCACCGATGCGATCAGGGCTACTCCTCGACCAGATGAGAAACTCAAACAAGTTCCTTTGTACCCAGATGACCCATCCAAGACAATTCGGGTTGGGTCAGCCCTGGATGACAAATAGGAACTCGACCTCGTTGCTTTCCTCCGGGCTAACGCAGACGTGTTTGCGTGGAAACCGTCCGACATGCCCGGTGTCCCAAGGGAAGTGATTGAGCACAGGTTAGCAATTCGACCTGGACAACGACCAATAAAGCAAAAGCTCAGGCGTTTTGCCACCGACCGACAGGAAGCCATCCGAGAAGAGTTAGACAAACTCTTACAAGCCGGGTTTATCCGCGAAGTGAATCACCCGGACTGGCTCGCCAATCCGGTCATGGTCCGCAAGTCAAATGGCAAGTGGCGCATGTGCGTCGACTACACTAGCCTCAACAGTGCCTGTCCGAAGGATGACTTTCCCCTTCCCCGCATCGACCAGCTGGTTGACTCCACTGCGGGTTGCGAACTGATGAGTTTTCTGGATGCCTACTCAGGATATCATCAAATTAGCATGGCAGAAGACGATGAAGAGAAAACTGCCTTCATCACCCCGTTCGGCACATACTGCTACATCAGAATGACGTTCGGTCTCAAGAACGCAGGTTCCACGTACCAGCGCTTGATGCAAAAGACCTTTCTTTCCCAGATAGGGCGTAATCTGATCCGGCAGTAGCCTTCGTTGCCAACCTCGGTCAGGAACAAGATTGGACTCATCCATTGAGGGTCTATCTTGAACATGGGACCCTACCCGAGGACGAAACCAAAAGCGATCGGTTAATTCGAAAGGCGCGTCTGTACAAACTCATAGATGGGGTTATGTAGAGAAAGGGTACTCAAGGAGTATTCATGCGCTGCATATCTCAGGAGGAAGGAAAATCCCTCTTGAAAGAAATACATGACGGTGTATGCGGTGCACACGCGTCATACCGAACACTGGTCGGAAAAGTTTTTCGACAGGGATTTTACTGGCCTTCGGCACTCGATGATGCCAAGCTTATGGTCAAGATGTGTCCACAGTGTCAATTTCATGCAAGATAGGTTCATCAACCTGCTTATGCATGGCAAACTATTCCTCTCGCATGGCCCTTCGCGATCTGGGGAATGGACATCGTCGGTCCTATGCCACAAGCGGTCAATGGGTACAAGTTTCTGTTCGTAGCCATTGACACCTTCACAAAGTGGATTGAGGCCGAACCAGTACAAAATATTACTGCATCAGCCGCACAAAAGTTCTTTCACAAGAACATTGTGGCACGATTTGGTGTTCCAAACCGTCTCATCACAGACAACGGTTCTCAGTTCGCCAGCGGTCTCTTCCTAGACTACTGCGATCAGATTGGGACCAAGGTGTGCTTTGCTTCTGTGGCACATCCACAAAGCAATGGTGCCGTAGAACGGGCCAATGGGCAAGTATTGCAAGGCATCAAAAAACGTGTTTTTGATCGCCTCAAGACCCGCTCGGGGGCTTGGGCAGACGAGCTCTATACTGTTCTATGGGCACTACGGACTACCTCTAGTCGAGCCACCGGTGAGACACCCTTCCATTTGGTCTATGGGGCCGAGGCTGTGTTGCCTATGGAAGTTAGTATTGGATCTGTTCGCACGAATCAATTCGAACAGGTCAACCAATCCGAACAGCGATCGCAAGATCTCATCCTCCTGGAAGAACGGCGTGATCGCGCCCTGATCAAGTCCGCGGTATACTTGCAGGCTCTACGCAAGTATCACAGTAAAAAGGTGCGACCACGTGATCTCAACGTTGGCGACTTGGTTTTACGAAAAATTCAAGACCAGTCTAATCGCAACAAATTTTCCCCAAAATGGGAAGGTCCTTATACTGTTGTCTCAGTGCCGCGGACAGGATCGGCGCGGTTAGCTATGGAGGATGGTCGGATTTTGTCCAATACTTGGAATATCGATCAACTTCGCAAGTTTTACGTGTAAGTACCACACCCCTTTTCCTGTTCAATTAGCATCTTTTCATAAAAAACATGTCTTGTTTTCATACAATGAGTGTTTTTCTTTAAGCCCAAATTATACAAATTCGACCTGGGGCTGATCGCCGGCGGTTAGGTTATTACAGCATTTTTCAACCGGATTCGCTGGTCGATCTCATGATCACTTCCAGATAAGTCGCTCCTAAATAAGCCGTTTCTCAACGCACACGGGACTATCTGGCTAGTCTTCGGTCATCTGGGTGGCTACCAGTTTGCAATAAGGTTAAAATGTTACTTTAATCTTGACCATCGGTTTGAAGCACATATCCCTGGTCATCATACTTATGTTTTCCCCTCTGCTTAAAATACTAAGGCTTCAATATTCATAAAACAGAGGCAGGGGCTAGAGGGATATACTTGTAGTATGAAACTTATGATGTGAATA
This sequence comes from Pharus latifolius, assembly GCA_019359835.1. Lineage (NCBI taxonomy): Eukaryota > Viridiplantae > Streptophyta > Magnoliopsida > Poales > Poaceae > Pharus > Pharus latifolius. The sequence continues at coordinate 16,911,078 of CM033328.1, read as the reverse complement.
TGCACTTTCTTTTAAAAAAAAAATAGTTTTACATACATGGCATTGTAATTACAATTGTTTGGTTACAAAAAATAAGGATCATTCGATCCCCAGCTCAGTCAGGAGTCTATCTACTAGGGGCTTGACTTCCTCTATGACTGCATCGAGCAGCTCTTCACTCTCGACCTCAACCGGACCCACCAATGCGTTCAGATCTGCATCTGGGCCATGGTGAAGTCGAACCCGGCTGAGTACGGCTGCTGCGGCTGATCGAACCCTGGTTCTGATCGCCTCTTCGCGTCGCCGTGTATCTCCAGGGAGATACTCAAGCAGTGAATCCGCCTGGGCAGTAAGCAGCGATGTCCAGTCACTTATGCTGAGGTTGTCTTGCCTCAGTTCTACCACATCGGTCTTCAAAAGATCAGCCACGGCCTTCAGTTTTTCGAAGATCCGGAGGCTCAGTTCTGTGATTGCCCGATCGGTGTGGCGAATCGAGGATTCAAGAATCTCCTTGTCTCGACTGAGCTGCGTAATTCGACCTGCTTGCGCTGTATAGAGAAAGGAGATTATTTGCATATTATGGATTCAAGTCTTCCTAATCAGGAATCGGCTTACCAGCATTCTCTGATCGAAGTTTGTTGAGTTCAGTTTCTTGTTTCTTTAACACTGAGACTGAACCGGCCACCTCTTTCTTCAAAAATGTAACCTCTCTGCAGCAAAATCAAGGCAGTCACAACCAAGATTCACCCATGCTAACCAAAGGGTAATGGTACTCACCTGCGCAAGCTGTCGCGTTCTTTTTGAATGGCTTCTGTACTAGCCATTACAACACGCGAATGGCTTATTAGCCAGGATAATCCCTGCGGTGCCAAAGAAGAAGATCAAAGGTGTCCTAAGTATAATTCAGGCACGAAAGCAGAGTTTTATTATACCTTCATAAACTTTTGTAAAACAGCATCATTCAGTTCAGCGGGAATCCTCGCTAGAGCCTCCGACGTGCTCACCACAGGGACAGTTGATGGGAGTGCCGGCCGGACGCCACCCCCAAAGGCCACTGGTTGTGACCCAGTCCCTGTACTTGTTTCACCTCCCGCGGTCCGGACGACTTCCTGAACCACGGGAGCAGAGCGCTCTTCATTAGAGGCTCCCTCATCAGCCCTAGTTTCAACCTCCCCAGTGGCGGTTGAAGGGTTAGGCGCTGTCTTCTTTTGCCTAACAGGAAGAATGGGTCAGGCAACTTTTATTTAAGATTACTGTCAAGTAAGAGCTCTTACCTTATTTGAAATCCCATTCGTTCCTGGGACTTCTGGGAAAATTCCCCTCGCGAAGGAGAGCCGTCTCCGGTTCTCGCCTTCCTTATGGTAAACAAGGCATCACCCCCCTGGAAATGTCATGTTATAAGCACATTCTTAGGGAACAGGTAAAAACACATAGAAAGGTCTTTACCTGGGCCACCGGACTAACTGGTGGGACTGCATCCGAAAGCCTTGGCGATTCCTGAGTTGCTGGAACCGTCACAGCCGGCCTTTGCTCATCTACCTCCCTCTCTGTCCGCAGAGGAGGAGGATTTTCCTCCCTGGAACCCCCAGTGGTCCCAGGGGGAAGCTCTCCTCCCTGTATGTACATTAACTTGTTAAATGTGCAGAAAGAGTCATAGAAGGAACGATCGAAAAGATTCCTTACCTTGGTCGTCCCTTCAACCAGGGAAGCAGAGATAATTGACCCTGAAACCTCGGGGGCTTCAGGAATTGGAAGGTCACCTGCGACCATAAGATCTTCAGTGATCGTAGGGTCAGCCACGGCCACCTCTTCGGTAGCCGTGGTCCCTACGGGACAGCTTGGGGCGTCACCAGCAGGGGACTCCCCGGTCCTCTTCCTTTTGATGACTAGAGGCACATCATCGTCCTCTTCCTCCTCGCTCCCCTCTCCCTGTACGACGAAGAAGTGATTCCATGTCGCGCCTGAAAAAGAAGAAGGAATGCGATATCTTACCGCAGTCTTTCTTACGGGACGAGGAATGCTTCGTGAAGACCCCTCCCCAGGGTTCAGCTTGGTCTTCTTGGGGGCAGGACTCTTTGTCCTGGGTCTCTGAGAGACCTTCTTCACATTCTTCGCCGTCGGCTTCCCCAGAGAGCCGACATTTTCGCTTGGGAACGTCGCATCAGCAAACTTCCCTAGGAGCTGGTTCACAGTCCATTACAATGGATTAGCGCTGGACACACACAAGACCTGCAGAACCAAAGCCGGACAAGGAAATTACCTTTCGGCGCTCCTGTCTGAGGTCATCACCGGCATGAATCAAGCTCTGCGGGCGAGGTGATCCCTTAGGGCCCTCTACATCAGCATTGTAGGCCCTAAGGAGGGAATTAGTTCGCCTCTCAATTTCGGCTGAGGGCAGAACTGTTCCCAAATTCAAGTCAGAAAACATAAATTTCAGAAATGACAAAGCACAGTGCTAAAAGGTTGAGTACCTTCATTGTAGTCCAGGGTTCCATCCGCCATGGACTTGATTTCCCAAGCAGGATGAGCCCTTTCGCGCAGGGGGCTCACTCGGTTCTTCACGAAGTCTCGGATGACATCCCTCGCTGTCAACCCTTGACCCATCAAGTGAAGAATCACCTCGGCGTGCTTCAGGTGCTCCACGCCCAGCGTCGGGGGAGCATCCAACTCGCTTGACTTCTCTGGCCGCGAGTTCTCAAACCATAAACTACTCTCGGATGGCGGAGAGCAGTAAAACCACCTCTGGTGCCACCCGTGCACCGAATCCCGCAGAGGTGGAGAGGGATATTCCTTCTTGTCCCTCAGCCGGAAGTAGATGCATCTGGCGGCATTGGTGCTCTTCGACCATGCCGAGAAGTAGAACCGTCGGAAGAGGTCCACACTAGGATATACTCCGACGAAGGCCTCACAAAGATGCTGAAACACCGCCAGGATCAGCATCGCATTTGGGTGGAGGTTGATCAGTTCCCACCCATAATGTTCGAGGATGTCCTTTAGGAACCGACTCTCAGGGAATCGGAACCCGCAACGCAAATACTCCTCGAAGATCACCAACTCGCCCTCTCGGACGGTTGGGGTTTCTTGATCCTTCTCCGCAGGCCGCCAATTGATCAGCATCCGTGATGGAAGGATCTCCTCTTTCTCCAACGCCACCAGAGTCTCCTCAGAATGGTGGTTGGATCTGCTCCAAGATGCCATTTTTTGAGGAAGATCGGTCGAAAAAGTCGATGATTTTGTGGAAGATGAAGGCAGGAAGATGAGGGTTTTGTGCGGCGGGAACTCTAAGGGTTTTTCGCGGCTGAATAGCTTCCTCAAGAAGCTATCTACTGCTTTTATAGACTCGAGGAGTCACGCTTCTGTGAGTAACGTTCCACTCAAGCGTCTTCTTAAATATTTTATTCATTTCCCATAATGGATATTCTATGATAAACCCTTTAAAGCGTTTCGGGTATTGGATCTGAAATAAAAAGACTTCTTTATTTCGGAAGCCGAAAGGGCTAAAACTCGAGAAGTCTGCTAAGGCTTTTCTGAGGGTTATTTACCTTTCTTTTTACTTGAACATTTTTGTGAAAAATATCATGTAACTCAAATTTTGACGTACGGGTATATTCTAACTGGGTTATGGTTTGGTTAAAACCATGTTATTTAACTTCGTTTCTGATCAAAGTAATGGTCTAACCGAACGTTCGACTCTAGTCGCAATTCAGTTCTAACCGCGGCCTTAAGTCTGATCGCGGCATCAGGGCAGGTCACGGTGATCTTTTAAGGCGCGATTCTGATCGCAGAACTGAAATGTCCTGTGTATGAATGGTCGCGGACTAAGCTTTTGGCCATAATTTCACACAAAAGGTGTTAAGAATGTTCATATGAATAAAAGAAACTTTATTTATTGCATTCTTTACATACAAAAGGAATACGGTCGATAAAAGCATCGACCTGTTCCGAAAGAAGTTTACAAAGTTCCCCAAGGGACATGTTGTTGTCAGTAGGATCTACACTGGCAAACCCCAGGGAACTAGCAACTACCCTAAGTCTATCTATATCGTCCCTAACAACAGACGCACTATTGTCCCTAATCAAGTCAGAGAGTTCTCGCTGTTGCTGAGCGAAGTCCCTCTCTCGACCGAAATGGTGTGCCTCTTCTCGGGATCGATCAAGACATTCTGCTAAACGCAGAATCTTCGAGGCCATCTCCTCGGTCTTCTTCTCCAGGGCATTCTTCTCTTCCAGAAGGGTCTGTCCGGAAGGAAGAGATGGAGCAGCAGAAGGCTGATCGCTGGAGCCTCCTACCTCCTGCATTTTGCAAAAGTTAGTCATACTAACTAAAATTATCAGCAAAAAGGGAGAAGAATTGTTACCGGTCCCGGTGCATAACCCGTTGATACACCCATCTTGGGAGGAAGATCATCATATGGTGGAAGAGCAACCTTCCCATCAGAAGATTGCTTCGCCAACCCAATATGTCAATCATCTGATCGAGGGATAGTCACCGCTTGCCGACCAGGATGTTGATCACCCAAAAGAATGGGAGAATTGGATGTGATGGGATCTTTCTCTAAGGATAAAGGACTAACTTGCCGAGAGGCATGAACGGGGAGGGTCAAAGGAACTGAAGGAAGAAAGAAACTCGCTACGTTCTTCACCTTTGTTCCACTGGAAGATCCTTCGTCAACCTTGGGTTTCTTCCTTAAGGGAGACAGGACTTCATTCGTTTGAGACCCTTGTTCGACAATTTCCCCTTCATCGCTCTCAATCTCGATGATTTCATGATCAGCCATTGGGAGGAGTATGTGAAAAGGAAGGAGGCAGGATAACAAGAAAAAGACTTAGGCGTGAGAGGGAAATTGTAGATCTTTACATGTCCAGGAGTCTGGTATTTATAGCCACCAGGGCGACGGTTCGCCTCCCAGACACCTCGGGTTTCGTTAAGACATTTACAATTTTACCTCGAGATAAAAATATTTCTACGGCGCCATCATTGCCCGTCACGTAATGTCAGAGCCCGTCTTGAAAAACCAACCGTTTTCACTTAGTGCGCCACTAAGTGGAGAAGTTAAAGGGCCGGGTTAAAAATCCAATGCACGGTTTTTAAATTCGAAATAAACACGTCTCTTCGTTTTCTTTGAATTTGGGGGCTAGCTGACGAGGATTGACACCCGGGTCACTTCTAATAAACTTTTGGTTCAAGACAAGTTCGAACTAGACATGTATCTGGTGATGCGAACTCAAGCTATTCTGAGGGGCATCACCATGAGGTCGCAAGCTTTACGCGATCAGGTCACGGGTTTCGTGCGGTCAGACCGTAAGCCTTGCGCGGTCAGAAGTTCGTAGGCTATACGCGAACTACACATTTGGGATATTGTGCGGTCAGCCGATATCCCGCGGTCAGAACATCTGCCGATCAGGATACTTGGGATCTATCTATTCGGTTGCCCATACAACAGGATATTCTAAGTATCCCGAAGATTCCTACACGTGGAGAATCAACCGTCAGAAGGTTAACACATACAGTTATCCATGAATAACACGTGTTTAACCTGTGTGGAGGTTAAGAGCAGTTCCAAAAAACCGCATCCAACCGTCCGTGCAACCGATTGATGCAGTTTCCTCCACATGGCACCCTTTCTAGCAGTACAAAAGGATGGCATGGAGCATCAATCAAGGGGGATGATAAAAAAAAAAAACATCAACCGAGAGATCGGGAGATCAAGAAATCCAAAATCATTTAAGTTAGCCAAGTCTACGGCTCACCTCAGATAGCATTTTAGTAAGCCTTCTTTGGCTTATTCTTGTACACTCATACAGGAAAAATCCTCACCTGTGAGGACTTTTTCCTCCATTTGTAAACCTTTTACCACACTTAGTGAAATCTCAACAGGACGTAGGGCTTTTACTCCCACCATCGAGGGCCCGAACCTGTCTAAACTCTCTGTGCTCCTGTTCACCATTGTTCAGCATACCTTCCCGAAGGGTCATCTTGAAAGGTCTCACAATTACAAATTCTGCATAAGTTCGGCTGAGGACTCTGAGTCCGAATCGTCGACACTGACTTTGTCTTCTTTTGGCCTTATTGATGGCCGACTGGAGGTGGTTAATGGTGTTATGAAGTTTCTCATGGTCATGTCCTCGCCTGATAAACTTCTCTTCAAATTGGTCTGTCTCCTCGGTTAGCTTGCGATTTATTTCTTTTTGACCTGATCGAAGAAAGAAACATATTCAGTATCATATGTTCTGAAATTCAAATAAGCAATGACGAGTTCTGTAGAGACAAACTTACAACCAACATCGGCTTGCAATTTACTGCACACGGATGCGAGCTTCTCTTTTTCCCCTGGAGAGAATCATATGACCGTGTTTTCTCCTCTAGGGATGCGAGGGTGTCTATAAGTTTTCTATCATTCTCCCTTAGAGCTTCAACCACTACAACTTCCTTACTATTGTGTACTCTGGCAATTTCTTCTAGTAAAGCAGAGTTTTCCCTGTGACAACAATAAAAAATTATCACTCTGGTCCATCACAAGGACTGAAGGTAAAGCAAGACACTTACTGCTTTGCACGGTCGCGCTCTGCTTAAATGGAATTGCTCTATCAGCAGACCGACCATGATTGCACTGTGAGTAGAATTCTGCCAAAGAACGATAAACGTACCTTAAGACATATTTAAATATATATTGAACGACCTAGTGTAAGAGTTTTGCGTAACTCCAAAAGATCTTCAAGAAATTTTTCAGATCCAACCCCTTGGCTGGATGAAGCCAAGCCATCGCGCGCCTGCCTGGGACTTTGAGCTTCAGAGATCATCTCCAGTGTGGGGCACTATAGATCAGTGGGCTGCATGGCTTCTTCGACCAATGGAGCGGTAGATGCATCTACCTGTGCAACCATGTTCGACCTCAGCTTCCTTGTCATTGATGGGCTCGATACACAATGTATCTGCGACCACCTTGTCAATGTTGTCTTCCATAGGTACACCTCTAGTAGTCGTAGTGGCTTCCATCATAGCCACTGGTTCTTCTGCGATCCCACTCATGGTAGGAACAACTACCATAGTGGTCTCTTCCCTTTCGACCATGGATGGCTTAGTTTCGTTCGCTGGGAAAGATATGGCCACGGTCGAGGGAATCCTATACATTCAATTCATAATTGAATAAGTTGTTCCTAACTAAGAAATATGGCTTAGCTAGAGAAGAACTATTTACCTGATGCTAAGTCCCAGCAGATTTCAAGAACTTGACACCCCGCTTTGGGGAGACAGTAGTGAGGATAGCACCTTGAATGCGGGTTTCTTCAGAGGTTCTACCAACCTTCTCCTCCGAAGGATTTGGGGAGTTTCATCTTCCTCCTCTTCTCTTTCTTCCCCCTGTACAAGCAAGAAAAAATTCCCAATCGTGCTTATGGGGGTACAAGGGGTAGGGATGTTTACCGCAGCTGCCTTCGAGCCAGTCGCAGTTGCTTTGGATGAAGCCACCCCGGCAATCATCAAAACTTTGGCCCTACTGGGGGCTGGCACCTTAGGCTTTTTAGTTTTCGGAGTGGTCAGTCCTTTGGACTTTGGAGTCCACTTCACCATCTTTGAGGACCACCAGAAGGACCTTCATCGCCCATTTGGCCCTTGAGTAGCCACACAATAAAAATGATTTTCACTGGTTATCGTTGTTCGATAATAAGACAGTACAAGTTTCTCGAAGAAGGCATGCCTTTCGTTGTGCCCGTCCAATTTCGTCGGTGCTCTCGACAAGGCTCTCAGGTCTCAGAGAATTTGCGTCACCTTCCTCAGCCGATGTAAAAGATTTCAGAAGGTAACTAGTCCTTACTTCAACATCAGAAGGGGACAACTCTAAAAGATAATAAACATCAACCAACATTCCCACAGAGAAACAAATTGAGGCATGCTATACCAATTTGACTACAACTCAGACATCAGACACTTACTAGGGCTCCAATCGCTGGTCGCATCCTCCATCGTCCAGATCTCCCAGTCCGGGTGATCCCTCTTCCTTAGAGGACTGATCCGATTCTTTACAAAATCCCGGATCACATTCCGCGAAGTCAAGCCAAGGTCTATCAAGAATTTCAGTACCTGGGCTTGCCTGCTTTGCTTGTTGTCGAGGGGAGGGGAGATATCCTTCTCTTTACTCTTCTCTGGACGCCGATCAGCGAACTTGAGATGACTTTCTTTTGGCACAGTGCAATAGAACCACCGTTGGTACCACTTGTGCACTGAGTCACGCAATGGAAAAGGGAGAAGTCCTTCTCCCGCAGTCGGAAGTAGATGCATCCTAGAGCGGCTGTGCCCTTCGAACTCGCCAAGAAGTAGTATTGGCGGAATAAATCTACACTGGGCAAAACCCCAATGTAGGCCTCGCACAAATGTTGGAATGTGGTGAGGATCAGCACTGAGTTGGCGTTTAGATTCACCAACTCCAAATCAAAGTGGGCGAGGACCTCCCACAAGAAGTCACTTTCTGGTAAGCGGAAACCGCAGCGCAAAAAGTCCTCAAACACCACTAATTCGCACTCTTGCATCTTCGGGCTTTCTACCTTCTCCCCCGTAGGCCACCATGGAATTAGCGACCTGGAGGGAAGATACCCATCAGCCTCCAAATCCAACAGGCCCTCGTCCATGCGGTGGCTCTATCGCTTCCAACAAGCCATCAGATTGTATGTTTGGTGTGAACTGGAAAGAATGAAACAAGAGCGAACATTGAACACTCAACAAAAAGCTTGAGAAATTTTGATGAAGTTTGTATGCACAAGCAGGGCACAGGTGAAAGGGTTGAAAAACCCACTTCCCTCGGGTTCTTCACCGTTGTTCACACCGCATGGCAAAATATGTTTTTCGCATTAAATGCACATCAAAACAAACCTGACACATGCACTCAAAAACCATCGAGGGTTCAACGGGAAGACAAACTAAAAAGACGCCTTTTTAGAAATTGAAACGCCTTTTCAGAACGAAAACATTTTTTTTCAGTCAAAAGAAAGCCTTTTCACTTCGACTTTGGGGGCTAGCAGACAAAGATTGCCGCTCTCATGATCGCACATGATCGCCCTACGATAATCGTTCCATGATCGCGATAATCATTCCGTGATTGCAGACAGCGTGCATACCGTTCTATGGTCGCCAAAAGCCAGGGAAAGGGATAAGAGAGTGGTCCAAAAGTATGCTGGACATAGTTCATCAACAAAAATTGAAAAATTGACTTGACGTGAGAATAGCAAAATTTTTCATTAATATTTTTCATTATTTACAAAAACAAAAAGGAAATATACAAAGGGCCAGGTTAAGGATTGGCCTTAGCCCTAACTGCATCTAAAATAAAGTCAGTTTGACTTGCAGCCAGGACGCAGGACTCCTCCAGCGACAAGTTGTCCTTCCTAGGAACAACAACATATGCCTCGAGAAAACCTGTGACCTCCCTCACCTTTGCGAGGCTATCCTTCATAGTGAGACCGCAGCCAGCGATAGCTATATCCGCGGCATGCTTTTCCTCACGAACAAGCTACTCCTTTTGTCGAGCCAGCCTCGCGGTCTCCCTAGCCAAATCAAAACTTGCCTTCAAACGCTCAACGTGCTTGAAGAAGTCCTCCAGGTCGAGCCCCCCCCCCCCCTCCGAAGGTACTTCTCCTCAAGGCGCTTGTGCTCCTCCTGGAGGGCCCTCAGCTCGGCCTTCACCCTGCCCAACTCTTCCATGTCTTCGCTTCCCTATGCAAAATCATCAACTTACTCCAAGGTAAAGATCTACTAACCAGGGAATGACGCTATGAGGGTAAGCCCAGAAGATTGAGAATTCTTACCTAGGAAGGCAAGGTCGAAGTGGTCGCGGCAAGGCCTAGAGCTTTCTCATCCTCCGTCTAGGGAGGAGAATGAGGAGAAGTTTGTGTGGCCATAAGAGGCACCTAAGCCACAGTTGTAGAGGATGGCTGTGATGAAGCTTGATGTGCAGCCAGCTCATCAAACTGCATCAGCCTTTTCGATGAAGATCCTCCAGATGATCCAAGATCATCACCACCGAATTTTCTTGAAATAGTCAAATGCTAGAGTGGCTGCATACCAAAAAGAAGCCTACACCAATCTACCAAGAGAGGATTACCTCTTGAGACGAAGGTGCAGTGCCGGTCCCCTGTAAGCCCATGAACTCAACATCATCTTCCTCATTGAATCATTCTTGGCTCGAAGACACCATCGGAATAGAAGGCTAAGGAGTTGAAGGGCTTTAGACTTAGAGAAAATCTGAAGGAGTTAGAGTTTCCACAGCAAAGGGAAGGCTATTTATAGACTTGCCCAGGAGACGCTTCAAGTTGCTGGCCTAGGGTATAGTGTGAAAACCTCAAGATCCTCCCTAGTGCCTGTAGCTCATTCCCCGAGGTGTATTTAAGCTCTCACCAATATAATGCAATGTGGGAATCCAAAGCGATGAGGCACTATTAAGAATTTGAAGCGACACACCACTAAAGTGAGTCTTTGTCACTTCAAATTCGGGGGCTAGTTGACAAGGATTGTTAGCTGTTTTGGGCCTCCATGGTCGCCAGAGTGTCCCATGGTCACCCATAGCCATAGCCGCAGGTCCTCACTATGGTCGCCAAGGGCCAGAAGGAGGGACATCGGGTTATCCAAAGGCGTTCTGGACATAACTCAAAAACCATATTTATTTTGTGCAAATTCAAGACACTTATTATCTTAAAAACCATATCTTATATTGTATCTAAGAACAATATGGTCGTAGAGATACCACCCTACGACCAGACTCTTTCGCAGATACAAAGTCCAATCTGGTTACCATGGTCACAGCAATAGGCGATCATCCTTTGTCATTACCTTACCATGATACTTATGATTAATCCCGAAATAATCAAAAGTCCCTGACAAGGTAACCGTCAAAGGAGGTTAAGATGGTAAGGTAGTTCCATGACGACCGAGTCAAGACTGCCAAACTGCCACGTACCAATGATATATGACATCTACTATGTACCCACGACCTCACAGCTACCACTTCAAGGTGGTTAAGAGAGATCGTGGGGCGTGCCTTTAGGAGGACAACCGATGACCACTTTGGCAAGTATAAGAAGGCCTTGAAGGGAAGTATCAGGGGGGTCAACACCAGAGAGAAGACTCGGCTTAGGAAAGATAGGATTAGCTAGCTCACACATTGTGACCATCTCTCTGTAATCTTTTTTCTCACATAGTCAAATAGACTGGATGTAAGGTCGTTACTCTTCTAAGAGGGCCTGAACCTGGATAACTCTCTCCCGTGTCTTAGATTCATAGATACTTTGAACATCTTGAGAATTTATCTAATCGGCTCCTTCTTCATCACACTCTTCTTTGCATAAGACCAACAGAAGGACCCCTGGGTTCCAATTGTCGACAGTCATCTACTAAGTTTGTGGTTTGTGCAAGGGCATAGTATTGGTACGACCTCACGCTACTCTATGGGTTATTAATGACTGAAATTTTTCCTTTCTTTTCCGGGTATTTTCTACTACTCCCTGTTTTTCTTCCACTTGGAGTACCCGATTCACCATTACTCGAAAGTCTGTAAATTCATGGGATGTGATATACAACTATAGAGTTTGTTGTAGTCCTTCAGTAAAATGTTCAATTTTCTTGGGTTCAGTATCGATATCTTCTGGGGCATATCGAGCTAATTGACTAATTAAATTGATGTAGATATTCAGTTACCGATTGTGCCCCTTATCGTAGATTCCGAATCTGTGCTTTGCAGCCATTACCCCCGTAGGGATGTGAGCTTTACGGAATTTCTTAGAGAACTCTGCCTAGTTGATAGTTTCTCGATGTGGATGCATATTCTGATAGTTTATCCACCATGCTATGACTGGGCCCGCAAGTTGGTGGGATGCATAAAGAACTTTCTCAGTATCAGAGCACCTTACTGTATCCATTTTTCACTCCACATCTCGCAACCAATCATCAGCCACCATAGGATCTGGTGTGCTTGAAAAAGTTGGGGGACGTGTCTTTTGAAAATCAGTGAGTCTTGCACTTGAACTTGTCCCTTCTGCTGATGTCATTAAAATTCTTTGAGTAATTTGATCTAATAATTGTGTTTGGGCTGCTTGGCTGTCTCGAAGCATCTGAGCTTGTACTTCTTGATTCCCGTATTACTTGTTCTTGCATAATTTGTGACTCATGCCTTTCCTTTTCCATCCATCGTAATAATTCTGATACTTCAGTTTGTGTTCCTTCTTGTTCTATGGGTGTGGTTCATTGTGACCTTCCCTCATTACCCCGCCTTCTTATTGTAGCGGAGCTTCCTGCCTCACGTTCTTCGTGTCTTGTATGATGTTGTGTGTTTGTCATCCTGTCCTGATTCCAATTATTCAATAATTACCCTCTGAAGTAAAGGTCAAGTGATAAATTTTTATCCCAAAAGGAAGGAAAGAAAATAGCATAGTAGATTTATACACGGAACTAGCAAGTTCTGATATATATATATATATATATATATATGATGCACGAATGAGTTATTAAAAGATAATTTGTACAAGTAACTTTATAGGCTAAGCTCTAGGAGCTTTTATAGGATTTTTACATCACAAATATTTACAATACTATTCAGAAACAAAAGGAGGGTTAGTTGCCAACTTTAAACTAAAAGAAGCTAGCTGGGCTCCGGTACTTCCCTTGGCCCTATCTTACAACCTGATCAACCAGATCCTTGCTCAGAGGACTGAGCTTGGTTAGGCTCTCACTCCTCGGGATCTTTGTCGTCGTCAATGATGATCAGTTTCCCCAGTGGCCGAGAAGTTTCGCCCACATGTTAAACAAACATCGTCTTCTTGTTGACCCACTAAATTTGTTGTTCACCACCAGAGAGGCAGTGAGTCCGCTGTTGTAGAATCTCTCGGAAGTAAAATGTCGCGTTTCCTACTCGTCGGTGAATTGCTCCAGGTCCGCGTGATTGGTCTCTCCTTTTCCCTTTTCAGCCTCACCTGACTTGAGTGTGTTGAGGGCTTGAGGTTCCTTGTTGCCATGTTTGGGCTGTGGAGGTGGTGGAATCTTGGTCTACAGTCTGACTTTGTAGCTCGTGGTAGCATCGTCATAGATCATGATGATCACGGAGTAGATGAGAATAGCAGCGATCCAAGGTGACTACCAAGTCTGCAGTGGTGGTCAAACTTGGATCCTGGCATTCCCAAGTGCTGAAAGTGGTACCGCAGCATCCAGATCCTGTTGCCATGGAACATAGAGATAAGGAGAATATCAAAGTATGGCGGCATTTCTTTGACAGATCATGCCAAGGGCACTTCGTGCTATGTCGCGCCCCGAAACTGGGACAACGACTACTCCTGTAGAGACCTAGCTCGCTGCAGCTAGTCCCAAACCACAAACCTTTGACTTCCCAGGATGAGCCAAACACAGGAGTATATTACATTGCAACAGAGTACTCACAAAATATTTAGCAGTGTGGCCTGCTGGCCTTAATATTACATAAAGAGGATTACAATGCCTACAAGGCATTCAGGGTTTAGCAAAATATTTAACTACGCAGCAGAAGATAGGTGACCCTCCCACAAAAGAAGTTGACGGCAGAACAACACACTTCAGGGTTCTGGCGGAACTGATTCTCCTCCTTCTGGATCCACGTAGTACTCCGTGCCATCATCTTGATCAAGGTAGGCTCCATCTATTGAGTTGAATGTTGCAAGGGTGAGCACTTACGTACTCAGCAAGTCATAGGTAAGAGTAAATACATATAGTAGTGATGATATGAACCTAGACTAGTCAAGAATTATGGATATTTGTAAAATAATCTTTTTCTTTCATACCTCATCTCATGGCAGCACTTTTCATAAAGTAACATCATCATTCATGTTCACTAGATTATAGCACTACCGCGACACGTCGACACACGACAGCCCACGGCAGCACTCCTTATCATGACAACACATGTCATTTGGGTAATCTTGAATTAAACATATTTTATTTAGAAAATAGTACTTGTGTCACACCCCGTGGATTTAATCCACCGCAGCAGACTCCTATAAAACCCGGGAGCTCGGAGTATTCGAATACATTTTTAACTCTGCAGAGAGGTACCAATTTACCCGCAAGATATTCCACTTTCAAACCTTTCCTATCATAACAAAATGATTGGACCCCTGACTCACTTCATACTGTGAGCGGCAAGGTGGAAATAACAAGAACTTTTATTATGTATCACTTACAATTCACCCCCGACCCTGTGGCTCTCAGCGAGGCACAGTTGTGGCAGGTTGTATCCAAACCTCCACCCCTTTGCTTATTCCCATTACTGGGTCAGCGTGCTTGATCACCTTCAGTGATATGTGTGGGAGCCGCGCTCCGTGTTTATCGTGCATCACTACACATCTCATGCAGGGGTTTCATGTGCGATCCACATAATTACTTGTTCAGGCCTGTCCCATACCAGGCTTGCGGTTAGCACGTTGTTCATGCCACTAGACGCACAACACAAGGTTCTAGTCCTTATATGCCAGTGACCAGACCATCCACAACCCTGCACCTTCAGTGCCTGCATTCCTTTGCAGTCTAGCACCCCCAGTGCTACAGCCATCCACACCATTTTTCTGGTCACGGCTAGGGGTTTTATTTCATGAATATAAGTATATAAATACATATAATAGTTCATGGCTCAAAACTTGTTTATTTTACATTTCACAGATAACCAGTCTAGTACTGCCAATTCATAAATCAATCATTCTCAATCTTTCACATGCAATATTGCCTATATTCAAGGTTATATTATAGCAACATTTAAAATATAGGTTCAAGATGACCAAAGATATGACTTGCCTTCCGCGTCGTAAAATACAGCAGTCGATGACGGGTCAACAGCGAAATCTTCAAAGTCAGCTTCTGAATCTGCTCGACGACAAACAAACATACAATAATTACTTATAATATTAAAATGTTTTAAGACTTATATGCTGAAATGCTTAACAAGAATGATTGAACTATACTGGAGATAAGTTGAACTGCAAACTGAACTGAGTCGAGATTCTAGGGTTTCAAGGAATTTGGGCTAAGGATGGTGATTAGATAATCTTAGGGTTTCAAGTTTACGATAGGAATAATAATTTTGTGGCTGGTTTAATCGAAATAGCGAATGTCAATAGATCGACATTCGGATCAAAGCTTGGACATAGCTTTAAGAAAAGCTAGAGTGCTTATCTCAAGTTGTGGTAGAAGAAGAAAATGTAGATCACAACTTTACAAATTCAGTGGACAAAGTGGATTTCAAATTACACAACCAGAAGTGGTTAAACAAGGCCAATGCCATTGGCTGGCATATACTGAGAAAATGTCAAAAATTAGGGTTTAGCAACAAATATAATTCAAGGGCTCAAATCAAGTTGTGATAGAAGAAGAAATTGTAGATCACAACTTCAGGAATCTAAGGGACAAAGTTATGCTCAAGATGCACATCTGGAAGGCAGTGAAAAGGGCTAATGCCACTGACTGACATAGCCTGGCATTAATCTTGACATGGCCAGAAACTAGGGCTTAGCATAACTTTTGATCTAGGGCCCCAAATGATGCACCACTTTGTCTGGGAGGTAGGCATTGATAACAGGAATAAATCATTCAATAGGATCTAGGGCTGAAAATGGCTGGAAAGCAAGAAATTTGATGATGAACTGAGATGAATTGGTTGTACAGGAACAGTTCTGGACAAGATCTTGGCATGGCTATATCTTCCAATCTAGGCCGATCTAGGTGTCGGGCTAGAAAACAAAAAAGCTCAGGAGGCTAAGGCACACACAGCGGACAAAGTGATTTGAGCTGAAACGGCCGGGAACACTTTTCCGATGAACTGTGCCGGAGAAGAACACTGCTATTTGGGGTTTTTCAATTTAGGCCGAATGAACTCGATTCCAAGCTTGGGAAGTGATATATGGGTATGAGTAAGCTACTGGCGACATCAATTTGGCCGGAGGATCGCCGGTGTGGCTTGGCGACGAGAGCCAGCAACTGATAAATTGCAAAATCGGGAATAGCTTCAAATTGGGCTCAATTGATTGTTCTAAGTTCACAGGCATGCTTGAGTTAGCTTACTGATCAATTTTGATTACAGATACGAGAGCTAATTCAGGCTGAATTAAGCTACATTACAGGAACAGGGCAATTGACAATTCCGGTGATCGCCGGCGTTAGGGGTCACCGGTGAGCAATTAAACAGTACTACACAGAGAGGATAAGTAGAGGAACTCACTGATGGATTCAATTTGGAGTTTGGTACAACGGATGAAGCTGGCACCGTGAGCCTCCTCGACGGCTTGCCGGAGAAGAAGACGAAAACAGGAGAGTTTCGAGACTTAGCTGATTTCCAGTGAAACAAGAAGTTGCTGGGGTACAGTGGTGTATAAATAGGCCAAGCGAAGCTTGCAAGGAGGGAGCAGTGAATTGATTTGGCAGCTGGTGATGCGATTGGTTGCGTGCTGAACATCAGCGGCGAAGACACAGCAAGAGCGGTGATTGCGACGGCGACAAGTCTGTAGCTGATCACCACGTTGGTTCATCGGGACTTTGCAACGCTAGAGCACACGGTGGCGACAACAACTGGCACGGCGCAAAAGCAACTGACAAAAGCCTGGTGTTTCTGCTGCTGGTCGCGCACGAGGGCGGTGCTGTCGTCGACGCTGCCACGGTGTTGCCACGGCGATGGCTGAGACACTGACGCGTGCGCAATAGGAAGAGCAAGCATGCACGAGCACAAATGCAAGCGGAACTTGGCCGGCGGCGAGCGTGCACGGCGCATGGCAACGACGGAAATCTCTGGTCGTGCGCACAGTAGCTAGCCTGGTCGAATCTGGGTTCATTTGTAATTTCCAATTCTTGATTTGGACTGATCTGTAAATCTAATGATTTGGAAGGTTTGTTCTGAATTTGATTCTGCTATTTTGGCAATCTTTATTCCACAGATGATTTGGCAAGGATTGAAAATAAAACTTGGCACATTTGGATAGCTTTTGATACAAACTGAAAATAGAGTAATTTAGGGTAAAATTAGATTTGAGTTTTGTCGATTTCGAATTCTGGCATTTAGGTTTTGATTTTGACATCTGTACAGAAGAGAAGCTTGTGTTAAATAGCAATTAGAAAAGATCTGCTGAAGAAATTCTGAATTTAGAGTTAATCTGGAGATTTTAGTCTTTTTTAGGTTTTCAGATATCAGATAAGGACTAATTTGCGATAAGTCTTGGACTGATTTGTGAAAAAGGTTTAGATGATAAAATCTGGCTGTCAACTTTTTAGATTAAGGTATTGACATACCCATGATCATATTCCAGGAATAATCTGGTCTGAACTTGGTCAAGATTTTGATTAAATCTGTATTTCTAAACTTAGGGTATTTGGGTAATATAAGGTATTTCTGTTTTCAAAAACAGAAGGAGTTGATAATTCTGGGAGTTAGAGATAGAATTGGATCTGGGTTCTGAAGACTTTTAAGTTCAGAGTAACTGATAGATCACATCTCAACAATCTGATCTTAATTTGAGGTCATAGGATAGATTTTGGAGATTTTAGGGCTTGAGATAGAAACTAATCTGGCTATTACTACAGATACATGCATGCATGCCATTTGTGAAAAAGGAAATTTTCACCCCTAACTCAGGGTGTTACATGCTACATCCTGAATGCCATCAACATAGTGCTCTCGGTTAACCTCCAATCAGATAGGAGAACTACCCTTGGTGTGCAGAGCATAGATTAGGATAGAAACACAGTATCCAAAAGGCTTCCCATCAGCCTCAGCCTCCTCCATCTCGGCCTCATAGAGTGGCCTCACCTGCCACCCAAGGAACTAAAGCACTCACCATAGCAGCAAAGTCCACTCCCCAAAATGCTCTGCATAAGTAAAACTCTGAATCGCCATCTACAAACAATAAATAACTTCATAAGAATCTTTTCCTTTCTTAAATCAAATTACTACATAATTGAAAAAATTATGAGAGCAGATTGGAAATTTTTGTATACTATAATTTTAGTTTTGATATAATTTTCACACATACTCTTAGAACAAGTAGTTTTTAATAACTCCCAACCTAAGACAACCATTTCTATCTAAGGCCACATCCTACACACAAGCTATGCTCTGATACCACCCGCTATCAGGCTCACAACCTGTGATGTGGACATTCAAGGCTCACTAAAATGATAGTGTACTTTCTAAAAGTAACTCTAATACAATCTACCAAGGACCTACAACTAGAAGCATGTCCAAACTTATGGAGGATCAAGTCAAAGCTACACTTATGTCCATTCAGTTTGATTAAAGTGATCTTCTTGAACTACCCATTGCTTGTTCTCTTATTGAACTTAGGTATGTTGCTACTGAAATGATGGATTTGCAAAGTGATGAGCTACAGCAAGCTTAAAACAACTCTCGTGACACCTTGCTACTTGCTTGAACCATCCAAATCAAGTATGCATGCATATGGACCATTTTACATGTTCTAAATGAAGCTTATATTAAGTGGAGATGGCCCATAATTGTATGGGTATGATGTTGGCCGACTTTTGTTTGAAGAGATGCATCTACTTTGAGTTCACACTACAATTAGTTCTGTTTTCAAATGAGTTCTCTTATCTAGGAGATGCATCCACCTTGTATTCACACCTTTAGACGGTGTAACTCCTTCGCTTTCACACCTAACTAGAAGGGTTGTTTCTAGTATAAATAACCATCTAGGGCATTGGATGTAAACAACTTTTGTTCATTGTTGAATATAGCCATTGCTACTTGCAAGTTATCTTGTGTTCTAAGAGTGGATTCTCTTAACCTTTTCTTTTTTGGATTCTC
Organism: Pharus latifolius; assembly: GCA_019359835.1. Classification (NCBI taxonomy): domain Eukaryota; kingdom Viridiplantae; phylum Streptophyta; class Magnoliopsida; order Poales; family Poaceae; genus Pharus; species Pharus latifolius. The sequence goes on along the minus strand of CM033328.1, from coordinate 16,892,290 downwards.
TGGAGTTTGCAACGAGATGAAAGATTTATCTTTGACCCAACTCGTGCTACCTAGACTTGTTCTTGGTTTGTGTGGATTGGTCTCAGGTTATGGTTGGGTAATTGTTCGGTGGCATGTCTTGTGCGTCTAACACAGGGTTTCCTTCCTCTTTTATCAAGTCATTAACCAAGTTATCTTAGCTATCTTAGGGCTGATAACTTTGTGAAGATTGGGCCACAAAAAGGATCCATTTGTTGAAGCTATTTTGCAACTTCCTTGATTGGATTTTGCATCAGATGGTATCAGAGCACAAGTTTCCATGGTAGGATCATATCCCCTAGTTATCTTACTTTTTTTTCCTAGAGTCCACAAGCTGAAATCTTTCAAAAAAAAACCTCCTTGTGTTCCAATCTATTCTTTTACTTTGCCTTGTCAAGTTTTCATCCGTCAAGTCTTGTTTTAGTTGTTGGTCAAGTCTTTTCTTGTTTTCTTTGAGTTGCTGAATAGTCTCAATAGTATTCTTTCATTTCGAGTCTAGAAATTACAAAAGAAATCAAAAGAAAGGGGAAACAATGTTTTTTTCAAGAAAAGAAGTGAAATTGATATCTTGTTCTGTTACTGGAAGAAAGTTTCTGAAAGTGTTCAGTTTCAGTTTGTTGCAACTCAATTTCTGTTTGCAAGACTTGTTCTTGACAAGATCAACAACATAGACCTTGATTTTTCTGGATCATTATTTGACTTTGCATTTGTTTGAGTTTCATATTGTCTTTCGTTGATACAAAATCCCACCAAGCTGCACTTCAAAACCCATGTTTTCACACATCCTGCACTTTATAATTGCTTGATTCATCATCGTGAATACTGCCACCTTACCAATCACGTCGACAGCCACTTTGCAAAATTATTTAGATTGCATAAGAGCTTTTGGTTAGAGAAAGTGAGTTGTGAGGGTTTCCACAATGGAAAATATATGCTTGTTTCTTTTCTTTTTTTTGTCTTATCTAACAATGTCAGGACAAAGAGATAAATCCATTGTGGAAGAATCAGATGATGGAGAAATATCTGATTTGAAAATGCAAGCAATTATGAGGTATTTGAAACGAATGCATGAGAAACAAGACGGATCTGCTGCACAGCTGAATGCTAGAATAGAAGCTCTTGAAATTAGAGGAGCAAATAGGAATCGAACTCTTGCAGCAAGGCATCATCCAAATAACGATCCACTTGATGAGTTCAACTCGGAAGAAGAATTTGAAGGCTTCCATAATCGAAGGAACAACAATTTCAGGAGAAGAGGTAATAGAGGAGAAAATGATATTTTGAGTAAGCTAAAAGTATTAATACCTAAATTCAATGGTAAGGATGGTCTTGAAGCTTATTTGGAGTGGGAAGCAAGGGTCGAACATATCTTTGCTTGTCACAACTTTTCAGAAAATAAAAAGGTTAACATTGCTTCTATTGAATTTGTTGAATATGCTCTAACCTGGTGGAATCAGCTACGAAGAGAAAGGGTCAACATTCGTATACTACCTATTGCTGATTGGGAGAGCATGAAAGCTGAGATGCAAAGAAGATTTGTTCCTCCTTATTACATGAGAGAGCTGCACAACAAGCTACAACGATTGGTCGAAGGAAGTAGAAGTGTGGAAGACTACTACACCAATAGGGAAGTGTCCATGATCAATGCTAACATACAAGAAGAACTGGAGGCTACAATGGCAAGATTTTTAAGAGGTTTGAATTATGATATTGTTGATATTGTTGAGTTACTACCTTATGATGATGTGCAGAAACTTTTGCACCAAGCTGTGAAGGTTGAACAACAAGTGAAGAGGAGGGGCAAGAGAGGTCAAGTGTGTTCTTCATCCGGCAATTGGAAGAAACCACAAGCTAGCAATTCGGCGAGTAATCACAGCAAGACTTATGCTAAGTCTAGTGGTCCTACAACCACTAAACCCGCTGGTGCCACAAACCAATTGGATAAAATAGGGAGTGCTTATAGCCTAATTAAACAATCTAACACTTCTTCCACTCGTGATATCATTTGTTTTAAGTGCAAAGGCATGGGTCACAAATCTAATGAGTATCCAAACAGAAGGACCATGATTCTTAATACACAGGGTGACTATAAATCTGCTAGTGATGGCGAAGTTGAAGGAGACAATGTGCCACCACTTCGAAATGAATCTGATTCAGAAACTGAGACAAGCTTAGCTGCTCCTAAACAAGGAACAAATCTTGTTGTAAGACAAGTTTTGAGTGCACAAATGGTCGCTGCTAAGAAGGGCCAAAGACATTGTCTTTTTCTATTAGAGTGCAAGGTAAAAGACAAGGTATATCAATTCATTATTGATGGTGGAAGTTGCAATAACATTGCATGCACTGAGTTGATTGAAAAGCTTGGTCTTGCTGTTAAGAGACATCCTCATCCATACCAAATGCAATGGTTAAACACTTGTGGTGAGCTGAAAGTGACTAGCATGGTGAAAGTTACTATTTCTACTGGTGAATATCATGATGAGATCTCCTGTGATGTAGTGCCTATGCAAGCTTGTCATCTCTTGTTAGGAAGGCCTTGGCAATACGACAATGACAGGCTACATGGAGGATGATCCAACAGTTACACATTCAAGCACAAAAGTAAAAAGATCTGCATGTTACCTTTGATGCCACAGGAGATTGCATTGGATGAGCTCCATCGAGCTCAAAAGCAAGATCCAGAGAAGGAGAAGCTTGCTGAACAATATTGTTCAGTTATACCAATCAAAAAGCATGATGAACAGAAAGGAAAGAATGGTAATACCAAAAACAAAACTGGTACATCTTGTTTATTAATAAATGCACACTTGAGGATTCCAAACAAGCTTTCTTTGTGCTCTTATACAAAGAAACCCTGATTTCAACTAACACATTAACTTCTCTGCCTAGCTGCATGCTTGAACTTTTGCAGGAGCATGAAGATGTGTTTTTGGAGGAGATACCTACTATTTTACCCCCACTGAGAGGCATGGAACATCAAATTGATTTGATTCCAGGAGCTTCATTGCCTTATAAACCAGCATATCGAACCAATCTTGAAGAGAGTAAAGAGATCCAAAGACAAGTACAAGAACTACTCACGAAAGGTTATGTTCGAGAGAGCATGAGTCCTTGTGATGTTCCTATCTTACTTGTACCAAAAAAGGATGGTTCATGGAGGATGTGCATTGATTGCAGAGCGGTAAATAACATCACAATCAGGTATAAGCATCCTATTCCTAGACTTGACGACATGTTAGATGAACTATGTGGTTATATAATCTTTTCTAAGATTGATTTGAGAAGTGGATATCACCAAATCAGAATGAAGCTAGGAGATGAGTGGAAAATAGCTTTCAAGACAAAACATGGTTTGTATGAATGGTTAGTTATGCCATTTGGTTTGACTAATGCTCCTAGTACTTTTATGAGGTCAATGAACCATGTGCTTAGAGATTTCATTAACAAATATGTGGTTGTCTATTTTGATGATATTCTTGTTTATAGTAAGTCACTAGCTAAACACATTGATCATGTTAGACAAGTACTTACTGTTCAAAGAAGAGAAAAACTCTATGGTAATCTTGACAAGTGCAGCTTTTGCACAGATCATGTTGTTTTCTTGGTTTTGTTCTAACATGAGGCTAAAATCGAAGGTATTGCTATGGATGAGGCTAAAATCATGGCCAACACCAAGGTATTGCTATGGATGAGGTATTGCTATGGATGAGGCTAAAATCGAAGCTATCAAATCATGGCCAACACCAACAAATGTGACACAAGTCAGAAGCTTTCACGGACTTGCCAGTTTCTATCAAAGATTTGTGAAATACTTTAGGACCATCGCTGCACCACTTAATGAGCTGATGAAGAAGGGAAACAATTCCAATTGGAAGAGGCTCAAGAGGAAGCGTTCCAAGAGCTAAAACAACGGCTGACCAATGCACCACTTGTTGCTCTACCATACTTTAATAAGACTTTTGAAGTCCAATGTGATGCAAGTGGTATTGGAATGGGAGTCATGTTGCTGCAAGAAGGAAGCTCATGCTGGATGGTTGATGGGTCACTTCGGCATAACCAAGACAAGTGACATGCTCAAAAAACATTTTTATTGGCCCCGAATGCAAAGAGATGTTGAATGGTTTGTGAGCAAATGTGAGACAAATCTAAGCTTAATACTCATGGTTTGTATTCTCCTTTGCCAATTCCTAGTGTTCCTTGGTCTGATATTTTAATGGATTTTGTTTTAGAATTACCAAGAACACAGAGGGGGAGAGATAGTATATTTGTAGTAGTAGACAGATTTTCAAAGATGGCACAATTTATTCCCTGTCACAAGAGTGATGGTGCTTCACATATTGATGATTTGTTCTTTAGAGAAGTTGTGAGGTTGCATGGCATACCCAGAACCATTGTTTCTGATAAAGATACTAAGTTTCTTAGTTAGTTCTGGAAGACGTTATGGGATAAACTTGGTACTAAACTTTTATTTTCCACCACTTGTCATCCTCAAACTGATGGTCAAACCGAAGATGTAAATAGAACTTTAGGTACCATGCCGAGGACTATCATCAAGCAAAATCTGAAGTCATGGGAAGATTTTCTACCTCATGTGGAGTTTGCTTACAACAGGGTTGTTCATTCTACTACTAAATTTTGTCTTTTGAGATAGTCTATGGATTTAAACCTGCTGCACCTATTGATTTATTGCCTTTCCTTATGCAGGAAAGAACAAATATAGATGCTGAGAAGAGAGATGAAGGTGTTAAGATGATTCATGGGCAAGCTAAAGCCCATATTGAGAAGATGACACAAGAGTATCAAAGACGAGCAAATAAAAAGAAGAAGAAAATCAGATTTGAACCCAAAGATCTTGTGTGGCTACATCTTAGAAAAGAACAGTTCCCTAATCAATGGAAAAATAAAATGATGCTGAGAGGGGATGGACCTTTCAAAGTGTTGCAAAGGATCAATGACAATGCTTACAAAATTGATCTCCCAGGTGAGTACGGGGTTCATGAAACTTTCAATGTTGTTGATCTTTCACCTTTTTCTGGTTTAGTTGAAGAACAGTTGACGACAACTGTTCTTAAAGAAGGGGAGAATGATGTGGACATCCAAAGCTCACCAAATGATAATGTACTTTCTAAAAGTAACTCCAAGATAAGCTACCAAGGACCTACAACTAGAAGCATGTCCAAACTTATGGAAGATCAGGTCAAAGCTACACTTACGTCCATTCAGTTTGATTAAAGTGATCTTGTTGAACTACCCATTGCTTGTTCTCTTATTGAACTCATGTATGTTGCTACTGAAATGATGGATTTGCAAAGTGATGAGCTACAACAAGCTTAAAACAATTGTCGTGACACGTTGCTACTGGCTTGAACCATCCAAATCAAGTATGCCAGCATATGGACCATTTTACATGTCCTAAATGAAGTTTATATTAATTGGAGATGGCCCATAATTGCATGGGTCTGATGCTGGCCGAATTTTGTTTGAAGTGATGCATGTACTTTGAGTTCACACTATAATTAGTTCTATTTTTAAATGAGTTCACTTATCTAGGAGATGCATCCACCTTGTATTCACACCTCTAAAGGGTGCAACTCCTTTCGATTTCACACCTCACTAGAAGTGTTGTTTCTAGTATAAATTACCATCTAGGGGATTGTATGTAAACAACTTTTGTTCATTGTTGAATATAGCCATTGCTACTTGCGAGTTATCTCGTATTCTAAGAGTTGATTCTCTTAACCTTTGCTCTTGTGGATTCTCTGGAGTTTGCAGTGAGACGAAAGATTTATCTTTCACCCAACTCGTGCTGCCTAGACTTGTTCTTGGTTTGTGTGGATTGGTCTTAGGTTGTGGTTGGATAATTGTTCGGTTGTAGGTCCTGTGCGTCTAACATAGGGTTGGCTTCCTCTTTTATCTGGTCATTAACCAAGTTATCTTAGCTATCTTAGGGATTATAACTCTGTGAAGATCGGGCCACAAAAAGGATCCAATTGTTGAAACTGTTTTGCAACTTCCTTGATTGGATTGTGCATCAACTTGGCCAGTAGAAACCGCCCAGGATAGGTTGCCTTCAGCATTGTATCACAAACACAACTCAAACAAAACATAACTTATCTTACATAAATTATAAAATCTAGAGTGACAGGCTTTGTGCCATAATTTACATTAATGGCCGACCAGGCCAACATAAAGTTTTCAGGGTTATTTTTTTTTAAACAAAAGCATAGTGGGCTCCACAGTTGAGCTCATTTGGGTTCACAGCCTTAGACCAAATGGTCAAAATCAAAGTCTTCAGGGAACTCCGACTCTTCTTCTTGTTCTGGATTTATATCCTCAATTGGGTGTCTGCTGAGCGGAATAGCAAGAGTGAGTACAGAGGTACTCAGCAAGTCTCAACATAAGAATCTATCTTTCTCATGATAAGAACTGTCCAAGTGAACAATTTGAGGCATAGAATATTAAATTTCACAAATACATTTCCATGGTAATTTGAGAAAAACAATTAATTAGCGAAATGATTATAGAAAGCATATTTGCAACTCAAGAGTTGAATCCTAGCAAAACCTCCATGTTTGCCCCTTTTTTGTTTAATGTTTCAATACTATTGTGCTATCCAGTTATTACCCATGGCATACCCCTATCTGGGGGTACGAACTACTCGAATACTTATTAAACTCTACAGAGGGGCACTGCTTTATCTACATGAGTCCATCAATCTTTCCTGTCAGGCTAGTTTCATGCACAATATTGCATGCGACTAGATTAAGGGGACTTCTTTGTATTAATTTATATCCCTGGCCGACAATCAGACCATAATGGTCGTTCTTGTCGTTGTGAGGTACCCTCAATGAGAGTACCATCATGCCCAGCTATCACGGTACTCAAGGTCAGAGTACCGAATGATCTCTCCCCTCACATCTCCCCCATCACCCATCCAGGCCATAAGTTTAAGTGAATAAACTTATTAAGATCCAAATGTTTCAAAATTTGGAACCTGAATGAGAATGACCACCATATAGAGATATAATCGATACATAGTAGTTTACTGGCCAAGTTCAATTTCATGATCATGTGGTTGGCACATTAATTTGCCCATGGTTGTTTAGCATAATTTGTTATGTCCTTATTCACATGTAAGATATTATCCCTCCTTCCCATATGAGTCAAATCACAATTGACTCCTCTCCATCTATCCATTCATAGCTTCTCATATGCGATAATAATATTTTAAAATATGATTTCCCTTTTACTCTATAGAGTTATTTTTCCCCAAGCTTCTACACTTGTATATCAATGATTTATCATATATTTATATTCTAGGGCTTCAAGGGTTTATTATTTGATTCAAGCAATCAAGAATGGCTATTCAAATTCATGTTGATAACTACATAGGATTATTGAAAGTATTTTTCTTAATAAATAAATATACTCTAATAGATTTATCAGCAAAATAAATAACTTAGAATTATGGGTCAACAATATGATCAAGGTTTTGAGACTTTCTTGACTCTGGAGGTATTGTGTTTGCAACAGTCGGGTTGAAATCTTGCTCCTGAAGTTCCAAGACCTCATCCTCTAGACACGCACGAACAACAACATGCCGACAAATTGCACAGAATCTTTGTATTAATATACAAAAATATAGAAATGAAAGTACGTAATGCAGAGATGTAAGTATAAATGCAATTGCACATGGTTTTGTACTATTTAGGGTTTTGGATAAATTAAAAGCGTAGACTTCCTACAACGACATAACCTAAATAGCCTCGAATTCGAATGAAACTTTACTGGAAAGTTAGAACTACTAAAGCATGCAAAGTGATGAGGGTAATTTTTCAATTCGACCACTAGACGACCAATTTCGACCAGGTATGTCCTCGGTTGGCATTCGGAGTGTGCTCAACACGGCACTGACACTTCATTGGTCGTGCTCGTGCAGGCACACCCACACGTGGTCGAATGCAAACGTGCTCGTGTGAGGAACCCAAACCACCTCACGACTTAGAACTAGAATTTGTTGCTAAAGTTCTGGTGCACACTTGGGACGCATTGGTGTAGTCGGAGCACTACCGGCGGCGAAGATTCAACGGCGGCGTGGTGCTAGAAACGGCGGCCTCAAGAAAAACTATGCCACGGCCTAGATCTCACGTTGTAGAGATGTCTAGGAGCATACTTACGCTTTACTGAGAGTGTTGGTGGGGTGTTGACCGGCGGCGAGTTTGCCGGAAAAGTTGGCGATGGCGCGGCGGCTCAGAATAAGGAAGCAGCAACGAGCTCGTCGTTGACAGCTCAAAAGTGACCACGACTCAACGATCCAAAGATACTACTAGATTTTGGCTTAACTGGAGCTAGTCAAATCAATAGGAAATGACTGACCGCGACCAGAGCTCGGTAAATTTGAAGTCAATGTCACCAGCAACACACACTAACATATAAACGAAGAACTTCATCGATACAGCACAACAGATTCTGAAACTTAATAGTTTTGCAATTAAAACCAAAGTAAAACTTCTGATATAGTTGGTTCCTCTAGCGCATGACTACGACGGCCGAATGACAATGACCCGATTCCTTTTTAAACAAAAATGATGGCGCAAACGGTGGCCGGTGGTTGGTCATGAAGCATCAGGGAAACACGAAGAAGTAAGTGGACATAGAGAGGCTCACCAGCAATCACTAGAGTTCGGTGACGGCGGTGGCGCGATGCTACGCACTTCTGGAGTGTGCTCAAGCAGTGTCTGGGCGCGTTTTGGCCTGCTATGTCTAGACAATGCCAACTAATGACAAGAATGGTCTACAAGCTACAGGAGATGGAACTTGTGTGTTTTGATCGCGTCAGTGTGTTTAAAACACCGCTTTTACCCTTATTTGAGGGTTTATAGTAGTTTTATTACAGTTTTCTTCTGTTTTTTGAATTTTTCTTATGTTAAAGTCTTAGCATGATGTGTCGTATACGGTGGAAAGTTGCTGAAACTTGGCCAATAGGTTATTAGGGTATTTTGGCCCTTCCACTGTAGAAATAGTATTTCTTTGGTTTAAAATGGTAATCTTACCCTAATGAAGTCCAAAATTGCATGCAAGGACCTCTTTTTAATTTGTAAAAATTTGTGGGCTGCAAGAAAAAGTGGTGTTTTCTATAAAAGGTGTTTTGGTCAATTTACTATTCATTGAGTACAATTTAAAGGGTATTTTAGTAATGTTCTAAAAATATAATCATGTCTTTATTATTTAATTCCAAAATTTTAATTATTTATGGGGACTTCTTTGTAAAGGGTCTTTTTAGAAATATTTTCTTTAGTTCAGGGGTCATTTTGTATTAATAATTATAACATTTTTCACTACATGGGCCTGCTTGCAATTTAATTCTTTTATTTTTATTTCTTCAAAACTTTTTCTTTTATATTAATAATTGGCTAAGAGACTTAATTGTGATTATTCTTTTCACAATTAGATTCTTAATTTGGTAAAACATGAGTAATTGGATTTATTTCAATTTTCCATGATTTTAGAAATCTTTCTTGTACATAGTTTATCTTTAGGTTTTGGGCTTTATTGTTGTCATTTTATGTGACTCAAATTCTTCTGATCTAATTCTAAATAAATACAAGGGTTTATTTGAAATTTATTCTGGATTTGAATCAAAATTTCTATCTTTCCTAATATTAGTGATCTCTACATTACCATGCAATGAAATGCAATAGAATTTGACATTTAATAGCTTTTTCTAAAAAGTTGAAAATTTGAGGGCGTGACATATGTCATGTCTACTTTTCAAACTTTTTAGTTTTTCGTCCTAAAGGTCTGCCCCAGTTGTCCTATATGCTCTTCCACCTAACGAGGTTTAAAATACTTATTTAATTCTCGTATTTAGACAATATAAGGTTTTTAGCATTGTCTTAAGTATTCATCAATAGCTTCGACCAGCTCTAAGCTATTGATTCGATCAGAAAGCTTAGACCAGTTCCAATGCTTATAATTCAAATAAGTCCCGACTTGGTCGAATACATGACCATACTTAGTCAAAGATAGAAAACATAAAGCCCTCATTGAATTTTCGGAGGTAGTTCCCCCAGCTGCTACACATGAACTACTCCATGGTAGTTTATGCATGGGTATCGCAAGCAACCGTCATGCAATTCTTCCTCTAACTGGTGTGTGATAACTGTTCATTGACCACTATTATAGAAAAGCAGATCATGTAGATGGGGTCTTGGGATCAGACTCAAATATTTTCTTGACTAAGGAGAATTTGTAAACTCATTCCATTGTAAACATTCAATCTCTTGAGTGATTGCACATAGAAAGTAGGGCTATTACTCATCTTTTGAGTATCTAAACTTGTATAAAAATTTGTCTCTTGTTTGATTTATCATCTTTTCAACCACTATATATTGTTCCATCTAAACCATCATTTTTGTAATATTGGTGGTCCTAAACTGATCGTCGACAGCTGGAGCCGTCCATGGGGACGATTGGTACAAGTTTTCATCTTTTTTCCCAATGAGCTCAACCGATCACGTGTTTTGGTAAAGAGTTATCTTGCTATTAACTTGTCATGGATCTTTCTCTTTAAATTAATTTGAGGACTCTTGTGAAAAACATGATGATGAGTTCTTCACCTTGTTTTGATGAGGAAAATGATTTTGAGCTCAACTTTGGTAGTCCCAAGGACGATTTCAACTTTACCCTTAGTGAAGATGAAATCATGTAGGAGCCAAATGATTTGATGCTAGTGGGTGGAGATTCCGAATCCCATTCAGTGGGTGTTGATCAAAGTTTAACAACCAGTGCTAATTCAGGTCAATAGCAGGTTGGACTTACAAATGGCTCAATTCCATTTCTTATTTTTGAGGGAATGGAAATATCATCTGTTTGGGCAAGTTTCGATCATTGTGAAGTGGGTGCCATTGATGGACATGATTCTGATAATCTTGCAGACACAACAAATCATCACTTTGATGATCATCTTCACGATGACCACAATCATGATGTGAAAGAAACTTCTGGTCAACACACGCCTCAAGGCGTGACCACTAATGAGGTTGGGAATGGATCACGACCACTCGAAGTACTAGATACTCTAACTGTGGGTGACACTGGTCCACCTCATACTCCTTTCACTTTGGCAAGAGGAGATAGACCTCTGCAACAACCGAATTTAGTAGAGGCATAGCAACATTGAGATGTTGTTCAACAACTGCACGAACCTCCATCTGGACTCTATCAGATTCTGGGATTCGCACAGTTTGTTGCAAATCTAGCAGGAACTATTAGCTTGGCCGCTAAAGAAATTTTGTCTAGTTCTAGTCAAAGAAAAAGGAGGTCCAGCTTATCATGAATGGCAAGAGCTCCTCAAGATGCTCGTTGTATGAGCAGAGAGGATTATGGTTGTAGGCTTATGATCAGACACAATGTTCATGACAAGCTAGGACCGTGTATTGATTACCAAAGACAAGCAGGGCAGGTTCGACAATGCTTTCCCAACTCGGTAGTGGATCCAAACTCTCAACGTCGCTATCATGAAGTTATCACAGGTTGTAAAGCATTTTTAGCTAACTTGCAGGCAGTAAACTGGTCAGCAAAATTTCAACCAGTTTCTATGAGACATTTTGATAGAACTAAAAATATATCAGAATTCCTCCAAATTTATTGCACCACAATCTAAGCCACTGGGGGTGACGGCAAGATAATGGCTAATTATCTCCCCATGGTTCTGGAAGGGTCAGCAAGATCTTGGCTGCTCAACCAAGCACCAAGATCCATATATTCCTAGGAACATCTATAAGATCTTTTGATCACTTATTTCCAAGGAATATATGCACAACTCGACAAGAAGGGCGATCTTCATCGCCTACATTAGACTCCGGGCAGAATGATTCGACAATTCATTAAGCGTTTTGTTCATGTTCGTGATATGATCCCATAATCATGGAGTCATTTGTCATTTGAACCATTAAATAGGGGGTGCAATATACTCGATTCATTGAGCATCTAAATATCAACCCTCCTAGAAATGTCGAAAAACTATTCGACATGGCTGATCGTTATGCCATGGCAAGGGAAGCCATTCGATGGAACAAAATGACCGATAAAGTACTCAACCACCTCAGCCTGGTCTTAGAAAAAAGGCCAAAAAGTTTGAGCAAAAGCAGAAGAAGCCTTCTAAGGAGAAAAAGAAGCAAAGAAAAGATTATGCTACCAGAGAGGTTGTAGCTTTCGAACAACAGAAACAGAAAGGTGCTAAACCTACTTATGGATATGCTCAATGACACTGCATCTCATTTAAGAACAAAAAGGTGGTCAAGTCCAGTGATTGTCGTTCGAATGATCTATGGTGCCCCTTACATCAGGTTCACGGACATAACCCAAAAATTTGTCGGTTGTGGAAGAAATAGCTCGATGACTTTTACATTGGAAAGAGACCATTTCCCACACCTCCATAGGAGTGTGACTCACCAAGATCGAAAGATCCATTTGGTGAAGGGGAATTACCTTACCAAGATCCTGATCGACATGTCAATGTGATCGTCGGTGGATCTTTGGCATACACTTCTAAACACCAATTCAAAATGGTGTGGTGTGAAATAAATGCCATAGAGAGCTCTCTAGCAAAGCTCTTTTCTCCATAATGGTCAGAATCTAAAATCAATTTTGAAAAGGATGACTGTCCGAGGAATCTGGTGCGATTGATGGTGGTAGTATGCTCGTCATATTATTTGTTAGTGCACTTGATGAGACGCAGGTCCTCGGTTGAGGTTAGAACTGATCAAGAACTCTTTTTCATTGTGTGATTCCTAAATCATCGGTTAGGACAATTGGTCAAATCACACTTCCAGTCACATTTAGCCAGTCAGACAACTTCTGAACCGAACTCGTCACTTTCAAACTGGTCGATTTCAAAGCAGCTTACAACATAATCTTGGGTGGGCATTCCCTCTGCAAGTTATGACAGCCAGTCACTACACATATCAATGCGTTAAGTTGCCAGGGCCAAAGGGAGTCATTACAGTTCGAGGAGACCAATCCTTGTCTTGTGACAAAAAGACATTGGAACTGGTCGATTAGATGCCTTTGCATGATGTTAATCTCGTGAACTCAAGGACTGAACATGATCTAAAAAGGTAATGCCTCAACCAAGTGAAGAAGTCTAGGAAGTTCCATTATTTCCAGATGACGCTTCCAAAACTATTCGCATAGGCTCTGACCTGAACAATAAATACAAAGCCGAACTCATTAATTTCCTCCAAGCAAATAGTGATGTGTTCATGTGGCAACCATTCGACACGACTGGTGATGCGACTCGGCATTCCACCCACATGGTAGCATGCCTAGTCTGTGAACATTCCCCGACAAATGCGTATTTTCGTGAACAATGTCCAATTCAGAGTAGCAAAATAGAAACATGGATTAAATTTAAACAAGGTTACGAAAATTTGGGTTTGTCATAAGTGACGAGGATTGACACCCGGGTCACTTCTAAGAAACTTTTGGTTCAAGACAGGTTCGAACCAGACATATGTGGCAATGCGAACTCAAGCCATTTTGAGGGGCATCACCATGAGGTCGCAAGCTTTACGCGATCAGGTCGGGGATTTCGTGCGGTCAGGCCGTGTCGCGCCCCGAAACTGGGACTACGACTACTCCTGTAGAGACCTAGCTCGCTGCAGCTGGTCCCATATATGCATAGCATACACATACCCTTGACTTCCCAGGATAAGTCAAGCACAGGAGTATATCACATTGCAACAGAGTCACTTACAAAATATTTAAGCAGTGTGGCCTGCTGGCCTTAATATTACATAAGGAGGTTACAATGCCTTCGCGGCATACATGGTTTAGCAAAATAACATCTACACAGCAGAAGGTAGGTGACCCACCCACAAAGAGAAGTGGACGGCAGAACAACACACATCAGGACTCTGGCGGAACTGACGCTCCTCCTTCTGGATCCAAGAAGTCCTCCATGCCTTCGTGTTGGTTGTAGAATGCTCCATCTACTGAATTGTAAGTTGCAAGAGTGAGCACTTACGTACTCAGCAAGTCATAGGTAAGAGTAGATACATATAGTAGAGATGATATGAACCTAGACTAGTCAAGAATTATGGATGTTTGTAAAATAATCTTTTTCTTTCCTAGCTCAGCTCATGGCAGCACCTTTCTATAATATAACATCATCATTCATGTTCACTAAATTATAGCACTACCGCGACACGTCAACACATGACAGCCCACGGCAGCACTCCTTATCATGACAACACATGTCATTTGGGTAATCTTGATTTAATATATTTTATTTAGAAAATAATACTTGTGTCACACCCCGTGGATTTAATCCACCGCAGCAGACTCCTAAAACTCGGGAGCACGAAGTATTCGAATACATTTTTAACTCTGCAGAGAGGTACCAATTTACCCGCAAGATATTCCACTTTCAAGCCCATCCTATCAGAATGATTGGACCCCTGACTCACTTCATACTGTGAGCGGCAAGGTGGAGATAACAGGAACTTTTGTTATGTTTCACTTACAATTCACCCCTGACCCTGCAGTTTTCTTCACACAAACCGCAGTTGTGGCGGGCTATACCCCCACCCATAAGCCTCTTCCCATTACTGGGTCAACGTGCTTGATCAAATCACATTCAGTGATACGTGGAGGAGCTGAACCCCGTGAGTTTAGTGTATTACTTTCCATCTCATGCAGGGGTTTCATATACGATTCACATAAGTACTTGTTCAGGCCTGTCCCATACCAGGCTTGCGGTTAGTACGTTTGTTCATGCCACTAGACGCACAACACAAGGTTCTAGTCCTTATATGCTAGTGACCAGACCATCCACAACCCTGCACCTTCAGTGCCTGCATATCCTTTGCAGTCTAGCACATCCAGTGCTATAGCCATTCCACACCATTTTTCTGGTCACGGCTAGGGGTTTTATTTCATGAATATAAGTATAATAATACATATAATAGTTCATGGCTCAAAACTTGTTTATTTCACATTTCACAGATAACCAGTCTAGTACTGCCAATTCATAAATCAATCATTCTCAAACTTTCTCATGCAATATTGCCTATATTCAAGGTTATATTATAGCAACATTTAAAATATAGGTTCAAGATGACCAAGGATATGACTTGCCTTCCGCGTCGTAAAATACAGCAGTTGACGTCGGGTCAGCAGTGAAGTCCTCGAACTGGGGCTCTTGATCTGCTCTCCAATCAAACAAACAACCAATAATCACAATCTTTTCAATACACTATTATACTATATGCAATGATGCAAAGATGAAGTCTTGATGATTCTGAAATGATTGGGTTTAGAGGCTGATTAGGGTTAAGTTAAGGAAACCAATGTTAAGATTAGCTGTCAAAGGTTTACAAGGTTCGAAATGTCTCAAAATATCAGAATGATATCAAGGTTGCGATTGGTTCGCTCAAAAACAGCGAACGTCTTTAGGTCGACGTTCGGTTCAAGGCATCGACATAGGGTCGATGGACGATAGAGGGGTTATCTCAACTTGTGGCAGTAGAATAAAATGTAGAGCACAACTCCACCAGTCTAAGGGACAAGGTTATTTCCAGTTTGCACAACTGAAAAGAGGTGAAAAGAGCTAATGCCACTGGCTGACATGCTCTGGCATAGGGCTGACAATGCCAAAATCTAGGTTTTAGCATAAACTGTAGTTCAAGGGCTCAAATCAAGTTGTGATAGAAGAAGAAATTGCTGATCACAACCTCAGAAATCTAAGGGACAAAGTTATGCTCAAAATGCACATCTAGAAGGAAGTGAAAAGGGCTAATGCCACTGACTGACATAGCCTGGCATTGATCTTGACATGGCCAGAAACTAGGGCTTGCCATATCTTTTGATCTAGAGCTCCAAATGATGCACCACTTTGTCTGGGAGGTAGGCATTGATAACAGGAACAAATCATTCAACAGGATCCAAGGCTGAAAATGGCTGGAAAATGATTAAAACCAGCGAAGAAGTTGACTGGCCTGAAGTACCTGCAGCACAAACAGTACAGCAACTAGGGCATAGCCATAACTCCTGTTCTAGGCCGAATTAGGGGTCGTGGTAGAAGACAAAGTTGCTCAAAATGGTCCAAAACATCTAGATGGCAAGGTGGTTTGAGCTGGAGTGGCTGAATTTAGAAGATATTGGCTGGAGGAAGGATGAACTCAATCCTGATTTGGGTATTTCTGTTCTAGGGCAATTGAACTCGAGTCCTTGCTTGAGGAGGGTCTCTGGGGCATAACAAAGCTAGGTGTAAAGTCAATTTAACTGGAAAATCACCACAGAAGCTTAACGGCGAGTCCCAGTTTGCATGCAAGGTGTAAATTTGGGGTTTTCCAAGTTTTAGCAAAATTGGTGATTCTGGTTGCTTAGATGTGTTCCACACAGTCCACTGATCATGTTTGATCATAGGCTCGAGAGCTAATTTGGTTTAGTTAGGGATTAATTGCTCGCCGGAGTTGTCGGGGAAAATCAGCAATTCCCGGCGATGAGGTGCGCTAGAGTTCAATTGGCTGCTACTACACAGGTAAGTGGATGAGAGAGACTTACTGGTAGCTTCAATTTGGAGCTCGGTGCAGTGGATTGGCCTGGCACCGTGAGCCTCTCTTCGAGCTTGCCGAAGAAGACGAAGAAGAGAGCGGGGTTAGGAACTTGAGTGGTTCTGGTGTGAGTGTCTTCGAGCTGGGCTGGGGTGGCTTTTATAGGCACAGCTAGAAGCTAGCAACGGCTGGAATTGCCTGGAGAATTGAAGCTCGAATCGACGGCGAATTGACTGGCCGGGCGGGACAGCAGCGAAGCGATGCGCTCCCGCGGCCGTGCCGGCTTTTGCAGCCTGGCGCGCAGTCCTGGTTGATGCAACGGTGAGTTGATGTTTCCCCCAGGCATGTTTGCAACGTGGCGCAGCTGGGCTACCGTTGTCGGGCGCGCGCGCGGGAGAACGAAGGCGCTGCTGGCGGCGAGGTGATTCCACGGTGGTGAACACGATGCGCACACGCGGCAGGGAAACAGTGTCTGAGGTGGCAACGTTGGAGATCGCCGGTGACGAAACTGCGGCAACGGCAACGGCGACGACCAAACTCCGGCGCTCGTGGTCGATTGTAACAGCCTGGTCGTGCACAGTAGCCCGTGGTCGAACCAAGGACTGATTTGCGATGATTGTTGGTTTGGCTTTGGACTAAACTGCAAATCTGGTCTTTGAGAGGTTCAATTTGGAATTTGATTCCATGGCTGAGTATAATATTTCTATTAATACTCATTTAGCTCAAATTTGGAGAAAGTTTGATTAGATTTGAGGGATTTCACCTATTTTCGAAAATAGGGTAAAATTAGGGTAAAACAGATCTGGATTTTGTCGATCTCGAGTTCTGGTGATTGGAGAGAGATTTTGAAGTCTGATCAAAAGAGAGATCTGTATAAAATAGCATCTGGCAGGTGTTCCCTGAAGAAATTCTGGAGTTGGAGTTGATTTGTAGATTTTAACCTTTTCAGGCTTCCAGGTAAACAGAAAAGGACCTATTCGCAGTAAAATTTGGACCTTCCCGCGAAAAGTGTTCAGATGAATTAATCTGGTTCCCAACTTTTTGGAGTTAGTTGAGGATATACCTAGGAACATATTCCAGGGGATACTTGAGTCTGGATAGGGTTAAATCAAAATAACTCAATTATCTGGAAACTGGGGTACTTAGGGTAAATCTGGATTTCCTGTTTTCGAAAACAGAAAGAGACTTAGATACTGGGAGTTAGGGTTAGAATTCAATCTGGCTCCTGAAGACTTTTAGGTTTAGGATAACTGATAGATCAAATCTGGCAAGTCAGATCTTGACTTGGGGTCACAGGATAGATTTTGGAGATTTAGGGCTAGAACAGAATAAAGCTGAGGCTGATTTGGTTGATCTAGAAGAGACATATGCATGCATGACTTTTACAGGCCGACAGCCTTGTGCGGTTAGAAGTTCGTATGCTATACGCGAACTAGATGTCCCGGATGTTGTGCGGTCAGCCCACATTCCGCGGTCAGAACGTTCTGACCAGGGTGCTTGGAGTTTATTCGGTTATCCTTGTATCAGGATATTCCAAGCATCCCGAGAATTTCTCCACGTTGAAGACCAACCGTCAGAGGTTAATATATGCGGTTATTCATGATTAACACGTGATAATAACCTCCGTGGAAGTTAACAGCGGTTCTCCAGAAACCGCATCCAACCGTTTGATGCAGTTTTCTTCATTTGGCACCCTTTCAACCAGTATAAAAAGGTGGCAAAGTACATCAAACGAGGGATCAAAAACATTTGGAAGAACAAGACCCTTGATATAAGTGAGATATAAGATATCTCTACCACTCAAACAGCCAAGCCTACGGCTTAGATTAGACAATACTTACAAGTCTCCTATAGCTCTTTTTTGTACACTTATATAGGGAAAACTTTCGCCTGTGAAGGTTTCTCCCTGCTAGTTTGTAAAGCTTTATAACATATAGTGAAATTATAACAGGACGTAGGGCTTTTACTCTCACCATCGAGGGCCCGAACCTGTATAAATCTCTCTGTGCTCCTGTTCACCATTGTTCTACATACCTTCCCGGAGGGTCATCTTGAAAGGTCTCACAATTACAAATTTTGCATAAGTTCGGCTGAGGACCCCGAGTCTGAATCGTCGACAGCTGGCGCCCACCGTGGGGCCTTTCTCAAGGCGTCCTAATTGGAATCCGGAGGTTCGCTGAAACATGGCTAGAGCATATGATTCCGAGAACGACTTCGATCTCGAGGATTATGCCTATATACCAATGCCTTCTCCAAGTGATCCTGTTCCGATGGAGGAGGTCGAAGGCCAGAATCTTCCGCAGGTTGAATCATCTCTTCAGGTCATGTCAATCGACCAGGGAGCAACTAGCGCAAGGTCAGAACCCACAGAGGTTCTTAATGTGCTAGGTGATGAATCCGGCCCGTCATACGACCCTGCTGAGGGAAAATATGATGATGACCCGGAAATTAGCCCAGGAAGGTTCGACCCTGATAACCTTCACCGTCTCTTTGATTTCGAGTCCGACTCGGAACAAACCGAGATGTTTTCCCCATCGGCAACCTCTCTTCCTAGGCAGTTTGCTGCGCTGTCGGAAGAAACTCCCGATCAACAGGCTGCCAGGGAAGAACAAGATCGCAAACAGAAGGAGGATCAAGATCTCGAGCAACAAAACAACGAATTGCGCAGAACTGCCCTAGAGGCTCTTCAAGATGCGCAGGCTCGTTACGATGCTGCCCCGAGTTCTTCTCGACGGTCGCGTGGTCGTAGACGTGACCAGACTCCTTCTTTACCACCGGAGCGTTTCCCAGTGGACGAAGAAACGATAACACCTGGTGCCCCTAGGAGAAGTACCCATGGTTGATTGCGATCTATCGCGGAAGTCATGCGCAATTTTCCTCCTACGGTCACGGATGCGGAGAAACCGGCCTTTTTCAGGATCCTGGCAGAAAGACTGGACGAGGTCGCATCCGAGGCGACCCCAACAGCCTCTTCCCGCTCGGTAACACACTCCCATGAGCGGGATGGTCCTCATTCCGGCTCTGGCCGGCGGAGTTACCCGCCGCCCGTACCGTCCCGACAGGACAAATACCGGCGAATGCAGGATTCTCGTAGTAGGGATCGAGTTCCTGTTCACTCTCGGTTGGGACCACGAGTAACCTCGCCATTGCGTGAGGTCGCTCGAGACCCAACCGAGAGTCGCAGGGCGATTCATGGTCCTTACGTTGGTTGCAAAGCTTTTTCGCCTGGCCTACGAGCAGTTGTTTGGCCCGATAAGTTTCGACCAGGGGCCATTGAGAGGTTTGATGGAACGCAGAACCCATCCGAGTTCCTTCAGATTTATATCACTGCCATCCAAGCAGCGGAAGGCGATGACAAGGTCATGGCTAACTACCTGCCTACAGTCCTCGCAGGACCGGCTAGAACCTGGTTGTTTAATCAGCCTGAGGGTTCCATCTACAATTGGGAAATGCTATGCGATGCCATCCTCAGCAATTTCCAAAATTGTTACCAAAAGCCGGGTAAGGAGGATGACTTGCATAGGCTGCGGCAAACTTCGACCGAAACACTTCGGCAGTTTGTCAAGAGGTTTGTCGGGGTGAGGAATACCATCCCGAACATATCTGATGGCTCCGTAATCAGGGCATTTAAGCATGCCGTTCGATACCGGAGATTCACTGAAGACTTGCTTATCCACCCTCCTCGATCAGTGGCCGATCTGTTCGACATGGCTGATCGATATTCCGATGCAGCCGAAGCGGTCGAATGGAACCGAATGGTCGATAAGGGGGACCTACCACCCCAACCAGGATTCAAGGACGCCAGGAAAGAAGATTCAAGCAAAAAGCCGGAGTCTTCACCGGGTGGGAAGTCAAAGAAGTCGAAGAGGAACCGCTCTGGACAGTACCGCGAGGTCGCAGTCGCAGAGAAGCCACCTTCGACCAAAGGTAATAAGTCTTCATTTAAAAGGAAAACTGCCTCTGGTGGTCGGGATTCCGACCAGCCAGAAAAATCAACTAATCCACAGGAGGGCAAGAAGTGGTGTCCACTCCACAACTCCGCAGGCCACGACCTCAAAAACTGCAGGAGTTGGTTGAAACAACTGGACGATTTCTACCAAGGAGTTGGGCCAATGCCAACCTTACCGCCTAAAGAGCAGGCGTGCGGGATTAGAGACGTCGACGGAGATGAAGAAATGGCTTACCAGGTACCTCAAAATCATGTTAATGTCATTTTCGGAGGTTCTTCCTCTTTCGTTTCCAAAAGGCAGTTTAAAACCTTCTGCCGAGAGGTTAACCAAACGGAGACATCCCTTGGTGAACCTCAATACCCCCGTTGGTCGGATATGCCTTTGACGTTCGATCGCACTGACTGTCCTGTGGGGCTAACCCGACCATTGAGGCCACCTCTGGTTATTACCCCAATCATCAGTAACGCGAGAGTCGAAAGGGTCCTGATTGACAGGGGAAGTTCCCTTGATCTTTTATTTGTCAAGGCACTCGACGAGATGCAAATTCCTCGTTCGAAGATTAAGCACATAATCCATCCGTTTTATGGGATAATCCCAGGTCCCTCCATGATGCCATTGGGACAAGTGGTCCTCCCCGTCACTCTGGGAGAACCAGACAACTTCCGGACAGAATTGGTTACTTTCGATGTAATCGATTGTGACTCAGCTTATAATGCAATCTTGGGCAGGCCGACTCTTGCTAAGTTCATGATGGCAACGCACTATGCTTATCAGTGCGGGAAATTTCCTGGCCCCAAAGGTGTCATCTCGATCCGAGGCAGTCGCAACGTGGCACTCACGTGCGACCGGCTATCTTTGGAGATGGTCGATCAACTTCCCCTCCAGGACACTCAGGTCGCCACCGTTGCCGCCAATGCGATCAAGGCTGCTCCTCGACCAGATGAAAAACTCAAACAAGTTCCTTTGTACCAAGATGACCCATCCAAGACAATTCGGGTTGGGTCAGCCAGGGATGAAAAATAGGAACTCGACCTCGTTGCTTTCCTCCGGGCTAACGCAGACGTGTTTGCGTGGAAACCGTCCGACATGCCCGGTGTCCCAAGGGAAGTAATTGAGCACAGGTTAGCAATTCGACCTAGACAACGACCAATAAAGCAAAAGCTCAGGCGTTTTGCCACTGACCGACAGGAAGCCATCTGAGAAGAGTTAGACAAACTCTTACAAGCCGGGTTTATCCGCGAAGTGGATCACCCGGATTGGCTCGCCAATCCGGTCATGGTCCGCAAGTCAAATGGCAAGTGGCGCATGTGCGTCGACTACACTAGCCTCAACAGTGCCTGTCCGAAGGATGACTTTCCCCTTCCCCGCATCGACCAGCTGGTCGACTCGACTGCGGGTTGTGAACTGATGAGTTTTCTGGATGCTTACTCAGGATACCATCAAATTAGCATGGCAGAAGACGATGAAGAGAAGACTGCCTTCATCACCCCGTTCGGCACATACTGCTACGTCAGAATGCCGTTCGGTCTCAAGAACGCAGGTTCCACGTACCAGCGCTTGGTGCAAAAGACCTTTCTTTCCCAGATAGGGCGTAATATCGAAGCATATGTAGACGACTTGGTTGTAAAAAGTACCAAGAGATTGTCTCATTTGAACGATCTCACTGAAACCTTCTGTAATTTGAATCGCTTTGGAATAAAATTAAACTTGGAGAAATGCTGTTTCGGGGTTTCTTCAGGAAAACTCCTTGGTTTCCTTGTGTGTTCCAGGGGCATTGAAGTTAATCCTGAGAAAATTAGGGCTATTGAACAAATGAGGTCGCTCTCGACCATGAAGGATGTTCAACGCCTGGCTGGTCGCATGGCAGCTTTAAGTCGCTTCATATCGCGATTAGGCGAAAGGGGATTGCCTTTCTTCAAAGCCTTGCGGAAGCATCATAACTTTACATGGTCGGATGAGGCCGAAAAAGCATTCCAGGAGGTAAAAACATATCTATCCAGTCCGCCAGTATTGGTGTCTCCCGACAAAGGAGAACCGTTGCTTCTTTACCTGGCGGCCACACCACACGCGGTCAGCGCCGTTCTAATCGCGGATAGGGAAGGAATACATAGACCCGTCTACTATGTGAGCGAAGTACTTCATGGTCCTAAGGAGCGCTACCCTGAGGTCCAGAAGATACTTTACGCGCTAGTGATGGCTTCCCGTAAGCTACGATATTACTTTCAAGCGCACAAGATCACAGTACCCTCCTCTTTTCCTTTGGGGGATATTGTCCGAAATCCAGAGAAATCTGGTCGAATCGCCAAATGGGCAGTCGAACTCGGTGCCTTCGAAATCCATTTCACACCCCGCACGGCGGTTAAGTCTCAGGTTTTGGCCGACTTTGTGGTCGAATGGACCAACCCTGAGCCACCCGTGCAGTTGGCAGAGGAACTGGAGTGCCCCGATTACTGGACAATGTACTTTGACGGCTCCCGTAGTTTTCAACACTCGGGGGCTGGAGTGGTCTTAGTTACGCCCCAGGGCGAACAGCTTAAGTATGTCATTCAACTACACTTTGTTGCGACCAACAATGCAGCAGAGTATGAAGGTCTTCTTGCAGGGCTCCGGGCAGCAAAATTCCTCGGAGTCCGTCGATTAGTGGTGAGGGGAGACTCACAGCTGGTCGTAAACCAGGTAAACAAGGAGCACAGCACCTCCGATGAGACAATGGCTCATTACCTGGGGGAAGTGAGGAGATTGGAAAAACACTTCAGTCATTTCGAAGTCCAAAACATCCCGCGAAAGGACAATATTCTCGCAGACCAATTATCCAAAATTGGGTCCTCACGCTCATCCGCTCCGGCAGGAGTGTTCATTGAACACTTGGACCATCCTTCGATCATGACTTCGGTCGAGGATGATCCGGTAATAGCCTTCGTTACCAACCTCGGTCAGGAATAAGATTGGGCTCATCCATGGAGGGTCTATCTTGAACATGGGACCCTACCCGAGGACGAAACCGAAAGTGATCGGTTAATTCAAAAAGCTCGTCTGTACAAACTCATAGATGGGATTTTGTACAGAAAGGGTACTCAAGGAGTATTCATGCGGTGTATATCTCAGGAGGAAGGAAAGTCCCTCTTGAGAGAAATACATGACGGTGTATGCGGTGCGCACTCGTCATATCGTACACTGGTCGGAAAGGCTTTTCGACAAGGATTCTACTGGCCTTCGGCACTTGATGACGCCAAGTATATGGTCAAGACGTGTCCCCAGTGTCAATTCCACGCAAGGCAAGTTCATCAACCTGCCTATGCGTTGCAAACCATTCCTCTCGCATGGCCATTCGCGGTCTGGGGGATGGATATCGTCGGTCCTATGCCACAAGCGGTCAATGGGTACAAGTTTCTGTTTGTAGCCATTGACACATTTACAAAGTGGATTGAGGCCGAACCAGTACGAAATATTACTGCATCAGCCGCACAAAAGTTCTTCCATAAGAACATTGTGGCACGATTTGGTGTTCCAAACCGTCTCATCACAGACAATGGTTCTCAGTTCGCCAGCGGTCTTTTCCTGGACTACTGCGATCAGGTTGGGACCAAGGTGTGCTTTGCTTCTGTGGCCCATCCACAAAGCAATGGTGCCGTAGAACGAGCCAATGGGCAAATACTGCAAGGCATTAAAAAGCGCGTCTTTGATCGCCTTAAGACCCGCTCGGGGGCTTGGGCAGATGAGCTCTATACCGTTCTATGGGCATTACGGACTACTTCTAGTCGTGCCACCGGTGAGACGCCCTTCCATTTGGTTTATGGGGCCGAGGCGGTATTGCCTATGGAAGTAAGTATTGGTTCTATTCGGACAGATCAGTTCGAACAGATTAATCAGTCCGAACAACGGGCGCAAGATCTCATCCTCTTAGAAGAACGGCGTGATCGCACCCTGGTTAAGTCCGCGGCATACTTGCAAGCTTTACGCAGGTATCACAGTAAAAAGGTGCGACCACGTGATCTCAACGTGGGCGACTTGGTTTTACGAAAAATTCAAGACCAGTCTAATCGCAACAAATTCTCCCCAAAATGAGAAGGTCCTTATACTGTTGTCTCAGTGCCGCGGACAGGATCGGCGCGGTTAGCTATGGAGGATGGTCGGATTTTGTCCAATACTTGGAACATCGATCAACTTCGCAAGTTTTACGTGTAAGTATTCCAATCACTTTTTTCCTGTTCAATTAGCATCTTTTGCCAAAACAAAATATGTTTTGCTTTCATACAATGAGTTTTTCTCTTTAAGCCCGTATCATATGCATTCGACCTGGGGGCTGACCGCCAACGGTCAGATCATTACAACAATCTAATCGGATTCGCTGGTCGATCTCATGACCACTTACAGATAAGTCACTCCTAAATAAGCCGTTTCTCAACGCATACGGGGCTATCTGGTAAGTCCTTGGTCATCTGAGTGGCTACCAGTTCGCAATAAGATTAGACGTTACATTGATCCTGATCGTTGGTTTAAAACGCACACCCCTGGTTGTTACGCTTATGTTTTCTCCTCTGCTTATAACACTAAGGCTTTAGTATTCATAAGCAGAGGCGGGGGCTAGGGGGGATGTGCTTATAGTATGGAATTCATATTATAAAAATGCAAAATATGTACTTCCTGTCAAAAATGATTTTTTACATACATTGCATTATACACAATTGTCTAGATACAAAAATAAGGATCATTCGATCCCCAGCTCAGTCAGGAGCCTATCTACTAAGGGCTTGACCTCCTCTATGACTGCATCGAGCAGCTCTTCACTCTCGACCTCAACCGGACCCACCAGTGCGCTCAGATCTGCATCTGGGCCATGGTGAAGTCGAACCCGGCTGAGTACGGCTACTGCGGCTGATCGAACCCTGGTTCTGATCACCTCTTCGCGTCGCCGTGAATCTCCAGGGAGATACTCAAGCAGTGAATCCGCCTGGGCAGTGAGCAGCAATGTCCAGTCACTTACGCTGAGGTTGTCTTTCTTCGGTTCTACCACGTCGGTCTTCAAGAGATCAGCCACGGCCTTCAGTTTTTCGATGATCAGGAGGCTCAGCTCTTTGATTGCCCGATCGGTGTGGCGAATCGAGGATTCAAGAATCCCCTTGTCCCGACTGAGCTGTGTAATTCGACCTGCTTGCGCTGTACAGAGAGAGGAGATTATTTGCATATTATGGATTCAAGTCTTCTTAATCAGGAATTGGCTTACTAGCATTCTCTGATCGAAGTTTGTTGAGTTCAGTTTCTTGTTTCTTAAACATTGAGACTGAACTGGCCACCTCTTTCTTCAAAAATGTAACCTCTCTGCAGCAAAATCAAGGCAGTCACAACCAAAATGCACCCATACTAACCAAAGGGTCATGGTACTCACCTGCGCAAGTTGTCGCGTTCTTTTTGAATGGCTTCTGTACTGGCCATCACAACATGCGAATGGCTTATTAGCCAGGATAATCCCTGTGGTGCCAAGGAAGAAGATCAAAGGTGTCCTAAGTACAATTCAGGCACGAGAGTGGAGGTTTATCATACCTTCATAAACTTTTGTAAGACAGCATCATCCATTCCAGCGGGGATCCTCGCTAGAGCCCCGGATGCGCTTACTACAGGGACAGTTGGTGGGAGTGCCGGCTGGGCGCTACCCCCAGTAGTCATCGGTTGTGACTGGGTCCCTGCATTTATTCCTTCCCCTGCGGTCTGGACGACTTCGGACCACAGGGGTGGAGCGTTCTTCGTTGGAAGCTCCTGTACTAGCTACTGCTTCAACCCCTCCGGAGGCGGTTGAAGAGCTGGGCGCCGTCTTTCTTTGCCTGACAAGAAAGACAATTTGAGCAGTTTTTATTTAAGATTATTGCCAGTTTAAGGTTCCCACCTTATTTGAAATACCATTCGCTCCTGAGATTTCTGGGAAGGCTCCCCTTGGGGAGGAGAACTATCATCAGTTCTTGCCTTCCTCATGGCAAACAAGGTAGCTCCCTCCTGGATGTGTTCTGCTATGAGCATATTTCTAAGAAAAAGATAGAGACAAAAAGCAAGGTCTTTACCTGGGCTACCGTATTGGCTGGTGGGGCTACATCCGAAGGCCTTGACAACTCCAGGGTCGCTGGAGCCGCCATAACCGGCCTTTGCTCAACCACCTCCCCCTCTGTCTGCGGAGGAGGAGGATTTTCCTCCCTAGGACTCGCGGTAGTCGCAGGGAGAAGCTCTCCTCCCTGTATAAACATTGACTCGTCAAAATATACAGAAGGAAGTATGACTGCAAGAAATCCTTACCGAGGTCGTCCTTTCGACCAGGGAAGCAGAGACAATTAACCCTGAAGCCTCGGGGGCTTCAGGAACTTGGAGGTCATCCGCAACCCCAAGATTCTCCGCAGTGGCAGGTTCTGCCACGACCACCTCTTCGGTAACAATGGTCTCTACGGGGCAGCTTGGGGCATCGCCAAATGGAAGATCCACGATCTTCCTCCTCCGAAGGACCAGAGGAACATCATCCTCTTCCTCCTCGCTCCCCTCTCCCTATACGACGAAGAAGTGAATCCAATCTGCGCCTGGTAAAACAGAAGGGATGTGATATCTTACCGCCGTCTTTCTCGCGGTAGGAGGAACGCTCCGTGAAGACCCCTCCCCGGGATTCGGTCTGGCCTTCTTGGAGGCAGGACTCTTTGTCCTGGGTCTTTGGGAGACCTTCTTCACATTCTTTACCATTGGCTTCCCAAGAGAGCCGACGTTCTCACTTGGGAAAGTCGTCTCGGCAAACCTTCCTAGGAGCTGATTCACATTTTAGATGGAAATGTTTAACGCGGGACATGCATAAGATCTAAAAAATGGAGGCCGGATAGAGAATGTACCTTTCGGCGCTCCTGTTTAAGGTCGTCGCCGGCGTGAATCAGACTCTGTGGACGAGGCGATCCCTTAGGGCCCTCTACATCGGCGTTGTAGGCCCTAAGGAGGGAGTTGGTCCGCCTTTCAATTTCGGATGAAGGCAGGACTGTTCCCAAATTCAAGTCAGAATTTGCACGATTCGAGAATGGGAAAGCTCGGTGTCAAATAAATAAATACCTTTACTGTAGTCCAGGGTGCTATCCGCCATGGACCTAATCTCCCATGCCGGATGAGCCCTTTCACGTAAAGGACTCACCCGGTTCTTCACGAAGTCTCGGATGATGTCTCAAGCCGTCAATCCTTGATTGACCAAGTGAAGAATCACCTCGGCATGCTTCGAAAGCTCTGAGTTCATCGCCGGGGGAACATCTAACTCGCTCGACTTCTCTGGTCGTGAGTTCTCAAACCATAGACTGATTTCGGATGGTGGAGAGCAGTAAAACCACCTTTGGTGCCACCCGTGCACAGAGTCTCGCAGGGGTGGGGAGGGATACTCCTTTTTGTCCCTCAGCCGGAAGTAGATGCATCCGGCGGCGTTGGTGCTCTTCGACCACGCCGAAAAGTAGAATCCCCGGAAAAAATCCACGCTGGGATATATTCCGACGAACGCTTCACAAAGATGCTGGAATACCGCAAGGATCAGCATCGCGTTGGGGTGGAGGTTGATCAGTTCCCACCCATAGTGCTCAAGGACATCCTTGAGGAACCGACTCTCAGGGAATCGGAACCCGTAGCGCAGGTACTCCTCAAAAACCACCAACTCGCCCTCTTGGACGGTTGGAGTTTCTTGGTCCTTCTCTGCAGGCCGCCAGTTGATAAGCAACCGCGGAGGAAAAATCTCCTCCTTCTCTAACGCCACTAGGCTCTCCTCGGCATGATGGATGGATCGGCTCCAGGACGCCATCTGTGGTGGAGAATCAAAGGAAAAGTTGGCAATTTTGGGAGGACGAAGGCTGAAGAAAATGAGGGTTTTGTGCGGCGGGAATGATGAGGGTTTTTGGCTGTGTGGCTTCTTTGAGAAGACATCTGATCTTTTTATAGACCCAAGGCAGCGCATTAATGTGAGTAAACGGTTCATTTCAAACGTTCCATTGAATGCTTTATTCATTTCCCATAATGGATACTGTCTCTGATGGACCCGATAAAGTGTTCAGGCGTCGGATCTGAAACAAAAAGACTTCTTTGTTTTGGAAACTGAAAGTGCAAAAGGACTGAAAAATTTTCAGTACTTTTCAGAAGACGTTTTTTCCTTTATATGCTTTGAACATTTTTTACGAAAAAATCATACAACTCAATTTTTGACGTACTGGAATGTTTCTAATTGGGTTATGGTTTTTATCGAAATCGTGTTTTAGACTAAAACTTCGATTCTAATCGGAGTGACAGTCTGACCGAGTTCCGATTCTGGTCACAATTTAGTTCTGACCGCGGCCCTGAAACTGATCGCGGTATCAGGGCAGGTCGCGGTGCTTTTTTCTTAAACATGATTCTGATCGCAGAACTAAAGTTTCCTGTGTATGAATGGTCGCAAACATAAAGTTTATGGCTATATTTTCGCACAGAAGATTTGAAGGATATTCATGAGAAATAAGAAACTTTTATTTCTTACATTCTTTACATACAAAAGGGATACAGTCGATCAAAACGTCGACTTGCTCCGAAAGAAGTTTACAAAGTTCCCCAAGGGACATGTTGTTGTCAGTAGGATCTACACTGGCAACTCCCAGGGAACTAGCAACTACCCTAAGTCTATCTACATCGTCCCTAACAACAGACGCACTATTGTTCCTAATCAAGTCAGAGAGTTCTCGCTGTTGCTGAGCATAGTCCCTCTCTCGACGGAAATGGTGCGCCTCTTCCCGGGATCGATCAAGACATTCTGCTAGACACAGAATCTTCGAGGCCATCTCCTCGATCTTCTTCTCCAGGGCATTCTTCTCCTCCAGAAGAGTTTGTCCGGAAGGAAGAGATGGAGCAGCAGAAGGCTGATCGCTGGAGCCTCCAACATCCTGCATTTTGCAAAAGTTAGTCGTACTAACTATAATTATAAGCAAAAGGGGAGAAAGATTGATACCTGTCCCGGTGCATAACCCGTTGATATACCCATCTTGGGAGGAGGATCATCAGATGGTGGAAGTGCAACCTTCCCATCAGAAGATTGCTTCGCCAACCCAATATGGCAATCATCTGATCGAGGGATAATCACCGCTTGCCGACCAGGATGTTGATCACCCAAAAGGATGGGAGAATTGAATGTGATGGGATCTTTCTCTAAGGACAAAGGCCTAACTTGCCGAGAAGCATGAACGGGGAGGGTCAAAGGAACTGAAGGAAGAAAGAAACTCGCTACATTCTTCACCTTTGTTCCACTGGAAGATCCTTCGTCAACCTTGGGTTTCTTCCTTAAGGGAGACAGGACTTCAATCGTTTGAGGCCCTTGTTCGACAACTTCCTCTTCATCACTCTCAATCTCGATGATATCGTGATCTGCCATTGGGAGGAGTATGTGAAAAGGAAGAAGGCAGGATAACAAGAAAAGGACTTAGGCGTGTAGGGAAATTGTGAAGTTTTACAAAATCCAGGAGCCTGGTATTTATAGCCGCCTGGGTGACGGTTTGCATTCCAGACGACTCGGGTTTCGTCAAAGCATTTACAATTTTACCTCGAGATAAAAACAGTTATACGGCGCTATCATTGCCCGTCACATAATGTCAGAACCCGTCTTGGGAAACCAACCGTTTTCACTTAGTGCGCCACTAAGTGGAAAAATTGAAGAGCCGGGTTAAAAATCCAATGCACGGTTTTAAAATTCGAAATAAACACGTCTCTTCGTTTTCTTCGAATTTGGGGGCTAGCTGACGAGGATTGACACCCGGGTCACTTCTACTAAACTTTTGGTTCAAGACAGGTTCGAACCAGACATATGTGGCAATGCGAACTCAAGCCATTTTGAGGGGCATCACCATGAGGTCGCAAGCTTTACGCGATCAGGTCGGGGATTTCGTTCGGTCAGGCCGACAGCCTTGTGCGGTTAGAAGTTCGTATGCTATACGCGAACTAGATGTCCGGGATGCTGTGCGGTCAACCCACATTCCGAGGTCAGAACGTTCTGACCAGGGTGCTTGGAGTTTATTCGGTTATCCTTGTATCAGGATATTCCAAGCATCCCGAGAATTTCTCCACGTTGAAGACCAACCGTCAGAGGTTAATATATGCGGTTATTCATGATTAACATGTGATAATAACCTCCGTGGAAGTTAACAGCGGTTCTCCAGAAACCGCATCCAACCGTTTGATGCAGTTTTCTTCATTTGGCACCCTTTCAACCAGTATAAAAAGGTGGCAAAGTACATCAAACGAGGGATCAAAAACATTTGGAAGAACAAGACCCCTGATATAAATGAGATATAAGATATCTCTACCACTCAAACAGCCAAGCCTACGGCTTAGATTAGACAATACTTACAAGTCTCCTATAGCTCTTTTTTGTACACTTATATAGGGAAAGCTTTCGCCTGTGAAGGTTTCTCCCTGCTAGTTTGTAAAGCTTTATAACATATAGTGAAATTCTAACAAGACGTAGGGTTTTTACTCCCATCATCGAGGGCCCGAACCTGTATAAATCTCTCTGTGCTCCTGTTCACCATTGTTCTACATACCTTCCCGGAGGATCATCTTGAAAGGTCTCACAATTACAAATTTTGCATAAGTTCGGCTGAGGACCCCGAGTCTAAATCGTCGACAATAAGAACAAACCATATTACAAAATATCAGATTTTTGACAAAAGCTATACATCTTGCTAGCAAAATAATATAGTCCTGCGACAGCTTTAGAAGACTTTGTCTTTGGATCCGATCTAGGTAGGATAGTAATTGTATATGTCCGTCTCTGAGACCTCGGGGTCTTGAGTTGCCTTTGCTCATCCAGTGTCTTATCCAACAAATTCACCTTCAGTTGAAAAATCTAGGTCTAAACAAGAATTTACATAGCAAGGGTGAGTACAAAAGTACTCAGCAAATAATTTAACAAGAATTAATGCAAAATGACCTACTTAGCTAAATTTAGGGGTATTCCTTTAAGTATTAAACAAATCAAGGAGTATGAGTTTGTTTTTTAAAATAAAAAGTTTGTCGTAAAATATTCTCCACTTGATTATTCAGAAAAGTTCTACTGGACACTTTACACCACAGGGCTGAGGCCACCTGTAGCCCTTCTTTCTTGACATGACTAGTTCCCGATCTAAGAACAAAGAGTGAATATTCACATTTTTACTCTACAGAGGTGTACCGCTTTACCTACAAAAACTGTTGATTTACATGTGGAAGCTCATCAGCATCACTCTGCATTCTCTTTAATGCATGATTAAATCAAGAAAGCAGAGTTTTTTTTTCTCAAATCTATCTACTAAGCATATTGATCCGACAGCGGCCCGATCTTCTGATAGGTTCTACTTTGCGGAACGGAGACGTTCGCGTTTCAAGGCTTCCAATCAGTGGGGATTGAGTCCTTGCAATCGCTACACCCATGCACCTGTCTTTATCAACCGTGCTCACACCCGGATGACCTTACCACGAAGATTAATTCCTGCATGCAGTAGAAGAAACGAGCAAGAACAAGATGCAAAGCAATCTGGAATTTCATAATAACAAATTGAGGTTATCTTTCATCAAACCAGGTCCGGGGACACTACTCCGATGAACAATTGTCTCTCACACAACGGGGGAAAAAACTTAGCAAATACTCTAAGGAAGAACTTGAGGAGTTCAGCCTTATAAAGGAGAGATAGGTACATGGGCCGTGGACCAAAAGAGATGACACAGCACCTAAGAGTCTGGGTTCTGTACAGTCCAGGTTCTGTATGTCAAATTTTTTTGATGATTACAGCCGACTCAGAAGGAATTTGAAGGTGGGGTCAGATCTGTTGGAATTGTCTCGGAATAAGCTTTCCATCAAGTACTCAAGCATTCCAAATGGACTCCGTATGCAATTTTTATGTTTGTTTGAAGGTGAACTGCTCGCTGGTGGCCGAACTGGACTCCATTTCGTGTACAACTTGGGCCAACACTTGCCTTGGTGAAGAATTACGTCCTTACTGGTGCATCCCATGATTCCTAAGTACAAGAACATCATCATTAGATAGTCACCTATCCTCCAAAGCATAAGTATGTAACCCTATGAACGAACTCACCAGGTAATTTAATTGTTCTGCACGTGCCCGTGTACTTGGTCCTCGCATAAGAGGTAATGGAATTGAAGCAGTGTGTGTAGTGATGTCCTCATCACATGTCCACTCCACTAGTTTAAGCCTATAGCGTCCTATGTACTTAGTAGGTGACCCGTGGAACCCATATGGATTATCTTGAGTGATCTGTGATGCCCCTTAGGCTATTGGAGCAACCCGTGCTGCTATTTATAACAACAACAACAACAACAACAACAACAACAATAAGAATAATAATAATAATACATTCCCATGTGGAGATGACCTTAGTTTCTAGATAATATAGTAGACTAAACTCGTCCATACCAGGTCTGTGGTTGATACGGGTGTTACAGCGCTGGATGAAAGAGACAGCTGGTTACAGATGATAATTCTCATAATTGCACATATTTTCCAAATATTTTTCCCCTTGTTTATGCTTGATTCAGTCATAATAGTCATTGTATATTCAAATACAGCTGCATTTGTTACTTTTCGACCTTGATTTTTTGTTATGTTTTTTTCTATCACAGGTCAATGGAAGTCAGGTGATTTTTGGCTGTTTTGACATGCTTTATCAACTACACCCGACCCATGAGCAATTTCATCCCAAAGTACGTGTCGTTACGGATGTGTAGGAACTGACCGTGTCGAAATAGATGTTCCTGGGATCCCAAAAATCCGAGTACCAGAATGCAAAAAGGCCAACGCTCATAAAATTACAACCCTAGTCGTCAGTACCTAACTACAATTTCCCGAAGCCTCAAGGGCTTTTCTACAAATTTGCCAAAAAATCCAGAAAACCAGATTTGCCCCAAATTGTTCCTCAGCCGGTCCAATCCCCAAATATTTCCTCTCTCTCATCCCAATTCGTCGCCTTCTTGCTCCCATTCGTCATCTCGCCGCCGGCGACAGACGCTGGCCGACGGCGAGCCCCTTTTCCCTTTTCTTTCCTCCTTCGACCTACCTCCCTCTTCTTTTCCTTCCGTCATCTTTTCCTTCCTCCTTTCTTCTTCTTCCTCTTTGCTTCCTCTTCTCCCTCCTTTTCTTGCTCCAGATCTCATAGCACTCTCTACGCCACCGCACTCCTCCGTGCCGCCGCTGCACCATAGATTCCATCTCAGCTGTCACGCGCCGCCACCATCCCACGCTGTCGTGCCTCACAAAACCCTCCTTAACTCTTCCCTGCTTCATGCTTCAACACCACCGCCTGCCATTGTCGTTCTGCCTATCCGTCCCCGCTCCACCACCGTGCACCACCTCCGCCGTCCTGCACTGCCGATCCGTGCCAGATCCGCCCGGATCTAATCAATGCACTGCGCCATCACCTCTCCTGTAGTGCCTACACCGCCACTGTCCGGATCTACTACACCGCCTCCCAATCGCATGCCGCGTTGCCAAATCCCGCCACCTCCCACTGCGGACTTGTGTATCCGCCATGATCCCACGCCGCCTTTATATCTGCTCCAATGCACCGCTCGCCTCCACTAGTGCTGCTGCTCGCCACCACCAAACCCTTGAAAAAATTTATAAATAATCCAAAGCAAAAAAAAATAATTTGAGGAGACACAGCTTAATGAAATTGTGAAACTAATCTGGTCGGGTGCGATAAGTTACTTATCGCGGGTGTGAGACGCGAGAGAAACCTTTTCCATTTTTGAGTAGCGATTTGAAATATTTCGTTTTTGAAACCGCGACAGAAGTGCCAATGCACTTTTTTCCATTTTCGACCAACGACAGGGATCTTTTTTGTTTACGACTAGCGACAGGGACGTTTTCCGTTTTCCAAACGCGATAGAAAAGGGAATACCCCAATTTCTCGTCTGGTCGTTTCCATTGTGAAATGTTATATAAAATAGTAATTTTTTATACTTTCCTCCTTGATTTCAAATAATTAACCTTCGTAACTAGGAAACTCTGATTAGTGCTTAATTGGTATAGCTTTCGCTCTAAGTTTCCATCTAAATTAATGCTAAAAACTCTTTTGAGGTGATATTTTATGTGAATTTTTGTATCATTTTTACAATCCACTTTCACGGTTGTGTTTGGCATGTTTTAGAGATAATTCCTACAAAATTTGGAAGAATTTTGAGTTTGTTTGGATAAAAAATGAAGAAGACAACAAAAATTGGACGAAACAGGACCCTGAAGGGCCCAAACCCTTGATCTGGGAGGATCTTCAAGTCTTGATTGCATACGGCTTTACGACCTTAACCGTGTTCGGAAAGGTTTCGCGACCATGGATTCGTCCTCTGGTCGGAATTGTAATCCGATCCGAATATATATAACTAAGTTTATCCATTTATGATTAGTTACTTAGTTATACGAGTCTAATACGTTTAGGTTACTGAGTTTGATACGTATTCATACGATTGGACTATAAATATCTTGTAATAGGTCTAGTTTAGATCATCGAGTCTAGTTTAAAGTCTTAGAGACATAGTTCCTTTGACGTAGGCAAGTGCGACCTAACGTTCGACGTGTAAAGCCCTCTTTGAAATAAAGAGTTGTGCAATTAACTTGAACTGTGTTTTCGATCAACCTTTGGGTTTCGGTATTTCCGAGTAAGATCCCGTTATTCCACATATTAGAATCTGGGCGAGCCTAGTGCGAAAACCAAGGCTAGGTCTCAAACGGATCAAGTTGGTATCGGAGCAACTTTCCTATCCTGTGGATGGTGAAGACTCGCCAGGGTTACAAAACTTCCAGCGAAACTCCAGGCGATCAATTGATGGTTCCTACAGCCTCGTCTCCGACAATGTCTGACGATACCTCTGTTCAAGCTAACCTAGCCAAACAAGTGGCTAAGGTCTCCACCGACATGGAATCCGTGCTTGCTTGGATTAAGCAGCAAGCCATGATTGTACCTCCTAGAGCAGGGAAGGTTATGGGCGTGAAGACTGTGAAGACTTGTGCAAGGAAGACGAAAATGAAGACGAAGGCGACCACAAGACTGGCGACCTCGCCAACACCTCCTTAGCTGTCGGATCTTTTAAGGTCGACGCTAAGATTGAAATACCCATATAGTATGATGGGGAGATCGATACGGAGAAGTTAGATTCATGGCTCGATCAGCTTGAGACCTACTTTGACCTGAAAAGGTTTAGTAGCGTTCAAAAGGTCAAATTTGCACCTTTGAAGATGAAGGACCAGGCCAAGACATGGTAGAAGGCCCTTGTCGCCAGTGGTGAAGCTGACGACCTTGCGTGGGGTCAATTCAAATGACTTATGCAACAAGAATTCTATCCGATGGGTTACCTTGAGGAGAGATGGGAACGTTGGCATAGATTGTACCAACGGTGCGACCAGACCGACCAAGGCTATACGACGGAGTTTCGGCGACAAGCAATGGTCATCGGCATCTCACTGTCCAATCCTCAGGTATTTCGGAAATACACATCTGGACTTCAGAAATCGGTTAGTACTGAGCTAAGTCTGTTCAGCGTGCAAGACATCGTGACCGCAAGCACAATTGCTATGGCGATCGAGAAGAACAAATCCCGCAGCGACAAAAGCATGAAGCAAATTGCGACCTCGACAAAGAAAAAACTGATTCCGAAGAACGCTTCAAAATCGGGCATAGGTGCCTTTTGTGAACATTGTCAAGTCATGGGACATACCAATGACAACTGCTACAAGCTTCATCCTGAACTTCGACCGAAGAAAAACAGACTAGGGAAAAGAACAGCCACGGCTATTGCGACTTCACCTGACGAAGTAGTTGTCCAAGTGAATTCGGTTGATGAGGCGGATACCACCTTGTCTCTTGTGGCAATGCCGAAGGAGAAGGGTTCGGATCCACCGGACAACCATCACCCAACGAAGGACTTGTTCACCATCAACATCCAGGTGAAGCACGAAGTGGTCGCAGCGATATTTGATCCCGGAAGTTAGAAGAATCTGGTCTCCACTGGACTGGTTCGGTGACTTGGTTTGAAGACAACCACACACCCGCGACCATATCCGCTGGGTTGGTTTACATCTGACGTGAACTAACAGATTACGAGTCAATGTGTATTGAAGTTTGCGATCTCTGCACGATATATCGATGAGGTGCAATGCGATGTTGTCCCTATCGATATCTGTCAGGTGATCTTTGGGAGTCCGTATCTGTATGATCGAGACACTCATTTCCATCGGCGAGCACAAGAGTACGACCTCACCAAAGACGGAGTTAAGTTCGTGTTCAGTAGAGACATCCACGTGAACACTTCAAACTTGATTACCGCAAATCAGGCCAAACGAATTGCTAATGCATGTCACAAATATGTGCTTGTCATTATTCGACCCATTGGTCGAGGTGAGGGTACTCGACCAGCATTGCCGTTGGCGTGCCGAGAGGGTTCTGGTCCTTTGTCAGGACTGCTGAAGAAATACAGTGATCTATTCGAGACTACCCAGGGTCGTCCGCCGAAACGTCCAATCGAGCACGAAATTCAACTTGTGTCTGATGCGACACTGCCCAATCTAAGTATGTATCGTAACTCAGTATTGGAGAATGAAGAGATCAAGAGACAACTTGATGAGTTGCTGAATGATGGTGTCATTCAACCGAGTAGTTTACCTTGTTGATCTCCTGTGGTGTTAGTGCCAAAGAAAGATGGGACTTGGCGTATGTGCATCGACTACCAAGCACTAAACAAGATCACCATCAAGAACCGGTACCCCCTTCCTCGTATTGATGACCTGCTAGACCAATTGAAGCATGCTGTTGTCTTCTCCAAATTGAATCTTAAGTTAGGATATCATCAAGTCAGCATCCGAGAGGAGGATACATGTAAGACTGCGTTCAAAACATGACAAGGTCTGTTCGAATGGCTGGTCATGCCGTTTGGTCTCTGCAATGTCCCAGCAACATTCATGCGTCTTATGAATGACGTATTGAGACAGTTCATCGATGACATTGTGATCGTTTACCTCGACGACATACTAGTTTATTGTCGTTCTTGGGATAAGCACCTCATTCATGTCGAAAAGGTGTTCGAACAGCTTCGGCAACATCGACTTCGCCTCAACTGTAAGAAGTGCGAGTTCGGCCAGCAAACTCTACTTTACCTAGGATTCATGGTCGGCAATGGTATGTTGCAAATTGACCCCGATAAGGTAAAAGTGATTCGCGAGTAGCCGTGACCGCGAACAGTTACAGACGTGCTTAGTTTTGTGGGAGCATGCCAATATCTTCGGAAGTTCATCCGACACCTCTTGATTGTGGCTTCTCCATTGCATGCATTAACCAGGATCGATCAGAAATTTGAGTGGATAGGGAAACATGAGGACACGTTTCTCTTGCTGAAGAGGAAGATCAGTGAGGCGCCTGTGTTAGCTTTGCCAAATCTCCAGAAACCATTCGAGCTACAAACCGATGCCTCAGGTTATGCCATGGGCGTTATGCTCATGCAAGAAGGTCAACCAGTGGCATATCACTCCGAGTTATTCCAAGGAGCTCAGAAGAACTACCCGACTTATGACAAAGAGTTGTGTGCACTACATCAGGCCGTGAAACATTGGTGGTGTTATCTCTTGGGTAAACAGACTGTGGTCCACACCGACCATTAACCGTTGCAATATTTGCAAACTCAGTCCAAGCTACAACAAGCTCAATACATGAAGTGGATGTCGTATCTGCAGCAGTTTAATCTGGTGATTAAGTATAAGAAGGGCGCACACAACAAATTGGCAGTTTAATCTGGTGATTAATCTGTTTATCAGCGTTCATGCAGATCGAGCCCTCATGTCATGATGACTATGACAATATGTACAGTGAAGACCCTGATTTTCAAACAGCACTGACTGAGCTCGAAACAGGGAAGCCTGCAGAGTTCGTTTGTCGAGAAGGACTCTTTTACAAGGGCAATTTACTTTGCATGCCTTGTGGAGCACCTCGAATTCAATGGTTGTGAGAAGCGCACACATTGAAGGTAGCTGGTCACTTTGGGGTTACGAAGACTTTGCAAAATCTTCACTGACATGTGTTCTGGCCGCGTATGCAGCAAGATGTGGCTAGTTTTGTTCAAGGTTGTGGTCTCTGCAGCATTTCGAAACCAGCAAACCGAAAATTAGATTTGAACACTCCTTTGCCAGTTCCATCGCAACCATGGGAGAGCATATCCATGGATTTCTTGGAAGGATTTCCTAAGTCCCAATGTGGCAACGACTATCTATTCGTGGTCGTTCATCGGTTCTCCAAAATGATTATTCTTATACCTTGTCGAAAGACTATCATGGGAGAAGAAGCAGCTTGGGTATTTTTTCAAAACGTTTGGACACACTTCGGACTGCCGACTTCTATTGTGTCTGATCGTGATACCCGGTTCCTTAGTCACTTTTGGCGATCGCTCTGGACGATGATGGACACCAAGCTAAAGAGGAGTACTACCTTTCATACATGGATATTTACTCAGTCGTGCATCTCTTGAGAGGATATAACTCAAAGCACCCGAAGACCTGGGATGAAAGCATACCGTACCTGCAGTTTGCTTTTAATCGAACAGTGCATGGTTCAACTAGAAAGTCGCTGTTTGAGGTTTGTTTAGGATTTCTACCACAGAGTGCTTTCGACATGGAGTTTGTGATCCTACCTCAGCATAGAACAGCAAGGAAGCATCTGATCTGGATCTAGCACATAAGTTCCTGGAAGGTATTCAACGACTCCATCGTGAGGTTGAACAGAACTTGCTGAAAGCTCAACTCAAGTACAAGGCACCACATGATCGGCACCGAGTTGATGCGCAATTTCAAGAAGGTGATATGGTATGGTTACATCGGAGTAAGGAGAGACCTAAAGGTGAAGGTAAGAAACTCAAACCCATTCGTTATGGTCCTTTTCGGATTTTGCGGAAAGTGGGTAATAATGCTTGTCAGCTCGAGTTACCTCCATACATGGATATTTACTCGGTTGTTAATGTTGAGCACCTCAAACTCTTCGAGCCTTCAACGCTAGATGATGAGCCAGATACCATACTACCATATGTTGAAACTTGGTCTATCTATGAGACGAACCTCTACGAGAAGATGTGATTCTGGAGAAGAAGGTGACTACCACCCGCAGTGGCACAAATGAGACTTTTCAAGTTGGTCAGAAAGATCAACGAGCACGTGCGGCAAAGTGGTACACCATAGAACATGGACAAGCCAAATTTCCACATCTCCAGTTTGATCAAGAGGTTGCAGCAGGGGTTGGCTCCTTCTCAACAACGGAGTCATGATCCAGGAGGATCTTCAAGTCCTGATCGCATACGGCTTCGCGACCTTAACCGTGTTCAGAAAGATTTCGCGGCCATGGATTGGTCCACGACCATGGATTGGTCCTCTGGTCGGAATTGTAATCCGATCCAAATATATATAACTAAGTTTATCCGTTTAGGTTTAGTTAGTTAGTTATATGAGTCTAATACATTTAGGTTACTGAGTCTATACGTATTCATACGATTGACTATAAATACCTTGTAATTGGTCTAGTTTAGATCATCGAGTCTAGATTAAAGTCTTAGACACATAGTTCCTTTGATGTAGGCGAGTGCGACCTAACATTCAACGTGTAAAGCCCTCTTTGAAATAAAGAGTTATGCAATTAACTTGAACTGTGTTTTTGATCAACCTTTGGGTTTCGGTATTTTCGAGTAAGATCCCATTATTCTGCATATTAGAATCTGGGCGAGCCTAGTGTGAAAACCAAGGCTAGGTCTCAAACGGATCAACCCTAAGCAACTGAGCCCTGCATGGGTACCGGCACGGCCAATTTCAAATTTGAAGTCTGATATTTGGAAATTATTAATTGTTTGAAAAGATGAAAAGCCACACTAAAAAGCTGAAACAAACAGTTGGTACATATTATTTAGAAGTACATCATATGGTGTGCTGACCCATTAACATATCTAATTATTAATCGTCTCCCTCTTTCGTGCTGCCTATCTCTCTAAAACGGCGAGGGTGAATAAGGATCAGGCGTGTTATGTGGTCTCCGACCAACTGCAGTAGAAGGTCCGTAGCAGTCTGGCGGCCCTAATGGTTGTGAAGGCTGTGTGGGTGGCGGAGCATCGTGGAGCTGACTCGGTTGAGCTCATCGTGCGTGTGTGCTGATGTGCATAGGGATTATCCATCTCCAGCATGTTGGACACCCAATCGTCATGCTCCCTCTATTGTGCCACCCACTCAGCCTTAACCCCCTGTGGCGCATGTATTGTCTACTTCGACGACTGACCGTAAGATGCCGCCTCAGCATGTTGTGCACACTGCGGAGGCATCCAAGGAGAAGAGTAGAGCTAGTTCACCCGCTCCAACTCATGCTGATCCCAACACTCATCTGCGGCTGGTTGCTCTGCGGAAGCCCTAATAGCAGCCTCTTGAGCTCTTCTAATGCCCTTCGGGTCGTTGAAGTCGTCGGAATCATTGCCTCCTGGCCTATGGTGTGTCGATGGGTATCCTATATGTAGTGATCCATCTCGACGAGAAAACATTGACGATGAGCATGGAAGAATTGATGGGGTGCTAGAAGGGCCCGCTATGTCAGTCCCCCACTCGATGATGCGTTGTGTCAAGCAGGACGTG
This sequence comes from Pharus latifolius, assembly GCA_019359835.1. Classification (NCBI taxonomy): domain Eukaryota; kingdom Viridiplantae; phylum Streptophyta; class Magnoliopsida; order Poales; family Poaceae; genus Pharus; species Pharus latifolius. Next base: position 16,851,124 of record CM033328.1, on the reverse strand, counting down.
CGCATGAGGTACTAGGGCGTGCAAAGGAGAGTCGAGCAAACCTTGCGCTTGGTGGGCGCCCCACAGGCTGTCTTGGACTGGATGCATCAGTAGTACGTCCGCAACTTAAGTCGCTCATGTGTCGTCGGGCACCAGTGTTCACTGCACGGATGGCTCTAGTAAACTCAGTACGGCACCAGCAACCTCTACATGCTATGCCGGACAAAATTGATCTAGTCTGTCGCTCGATGGCAGATGCAATATCAAACTGAGAAAGACAAATAGTGTATTAGTTAGTAAAATAAGCAAATGATGGATGCAAAAGGGGAATATCGTAAAAAAGTATTGAGCGATGTATCAGCCCCGGCCAATCAGAATCAAACCCTAATTGCACGCGTTCCAAATGCGGTATAAGTGTTGGCGTATCCTCAGGCACATGAGAAAGCGCATGCAAGTACGGGGCATGCACCAGTCAAGATACGCTAGGTACGTACTGTGATCGTACACTGGATCCTCTGCAATAACATCAGTCTATGCAAGCTCGTTCCACTCTTGCACCCAACTGCCATTCTTCTGCGCCCAATTGTTGGGCTGCCTTCCTTGCCTACTCTGATGAGGACACATCCCTAACACAAGTAGCACTAGAGCTCGACCCAAGGAATATAAAGGACCAATCACTCGAGCGAAGACCAAACAACTACATCAATAGGTGACTTTGTTCCTTAAAGATTAAATTATGATTAGAATATGTTGCTACCTAATAGTTCTTGTTTAACATTGATTAGATATAAAGACGGAGAGCATAACAGGAAGAACATAGCCATTTAGGAGCCAAATAACTTCATTGAATATGGTCATACATCTACTGAGTGGAAAGACGATTTCCTAGCTTTCCAAGGACCCCAAGATCGCTCAATTCCGTCAAGAATTGCAACTGCTACAACCCAAAAAAGTTTGCTCGGCATGCAGTCTGCCAACCAAACGATAGTCCAACTTCAACCAAGCACCATTCTCAACATATATATCCAATTTGGATGTGTCAATACTTGTTGGAAAGTTATTCAAAAGATCTTTCCAAATCATCAAGAATCATTAAATTCTGACATCGTATGCAACCAATAGACCCAAAAGAGTAATGACTATATGGAAGGAAAAAGTCTCGTCTGAATCCGAATCCAACTTTGAAAAGATTTATTCCGAACTTCTTTTATCTTTTATAGTTTGTTATGATTTTTATTCCATTTTGAATTAGATTCAGATTAGAATTCTAGTTTAATTCTTCTATGTATATATCGCCCTCTATCAAAGAGAGGCATGGTCATAGTTTTTAATAGACAAGATGGAAGACATTGATAACGAAATTTCAGATTTAAGCCTTAGTTTTAGTTGAGCGTTGAATATCTTCATCCTTTGTTCTTGTGATTTCCTCTGAAATTGCTCGAACGATCTTCGTGATCACCCTATATGTGCGTCAACTCCGTGCGTGGCTGTGTGGATAGGTAATTCAAAGTGTGGTTGGGCGAATCATTGATACACAGGTCTTTTGCTCTGCAAGTGGTTGGTTATCTCATTTCGTCAGGTCATGCTAGTTATCCAGGTATCTTCATATACTAGTTATCCAGGTTCTAGGTCGTGAAGATCGGGCCACCCTCCGTGAACGCATCCTTCATCGGCGTGCTCATATTGATGTGACCATGCACATCATAGATAGGACCAACACTACATCAACATGGTGGTCATCAAGAGTTTCATTCAATTCTTCGTCAGCATGGTCATCGCCGAGTGCTACCTCGATCATTTCGCCAACATGGATTAGTGTAACTTTTTCCATGACATCTACGACAAGTTGGCAACACTTCATGGCATCCTCGACATCATCTACATCAACTATGGTGTCATCATCAACTATATGGCATCATCGACCCGCACCATGGCCAGGTCGCATGCACAGCCGGCAAGCTCATCATGCTGATATTGTGCTATCGCCGCCAGCAGTTCGACCTCCGCCGTGGCCACCTCCCCAAGCTCAAGACGTATTCAAGAAAGGCGTATCTCCACCACTTCGACGCCCTCTGGTCCCACAAGCCACGTCGTTGCAAGGCCGGCCCAAGAGAGAGCCCAATTTGTCCACGAGTCGGGTTCGGCCATCTCCGCACAGTCAACTTAAAAAGGATGCCCAGGGCGCATACGGACTCTGTTTTGGACGTTCTTGGTATGCACGGAGAAGCCCTCGACGAGATCTTTCCAACGGATCCAGTCCCATGTCAAAATTCCCTACGAATCAACAGGAATTATCAAAACAATATGGCGACCAGAATCTGCCGGGCGCTGCGACGCTCCACTTTGGGCCCATGGCCCGTGTAACCCTAGGGTTTAATGCCCCAAACCCTAGCCATCGCTATATATTCAGTAGCCGTCATCGTTTAGACTTGGGTTTTGCTTAGATTATTCTATCTTCGAACAGTTTCGCCGCTTGATCGGTTTGTGAGACCCCAACTTGTGAGATTAATCATTCGTATTTGCAATTCAGTTTGCTTTCTTCCGTGTTCTTGCTTGTGTTCCCGATTCGCAGCAGGGATAAGCCTTCTTGGCGAGGTCAATCACGCTCATGCGAGATTGATAACCAATGGAGTAGTGGTGTTGCGATTGCGGGGTTCAGATCGTGCCTGATTTGAAGCTGGATCATTCTACGTCGAAGCTCCACCAATCGATCTATCACGTACCTTTCGGAAGATCGGGCACCCAGTATCACATCACATATCATACTCTGCCTATAAAATAAAATGGAGGTAATGGTAGGCATTGAAAGAGAAATATAGAATTCAAATATTATGCACGCATGGGCATACCTGTGCACCTCCTTGGGAAGATCCCTATCACGTTCTCTCTCCGGAGGTGGGGTGTCCTGATATAAACCAAATTGACGCATCACCTGCTCCAGGTAGTACGGCTCCACCATATGAGAGAACACAAGATGACGTCGTGTCATCCTACAATCATTGCCCGTTGTGCACATGATGGATATGCCATGTGGTGCAATGCTTTCAATGAAATCTGGTGTCCACAAATACAATCTGACTCATGACACATGGAGTAGATCGAAATCCCCCTGGTACAAGACGTAGCACCGACAAACCTGGTTTGTGGACCATCTTGGTCGACCGTGCATCCATCTTGTTCCCATGGTTGGGCGATCCACCCAATCATGGACATCATCAGGCTCGGGGTACGGATGCACCGGTCAATGCAAGCATGACCGCCCAATTGGAATATGCTCCCAAGACCATAGCTGCAGTAGGAGGGAGCATCCCGACAATATGGAATCTGGCGCAGTCTGGACACACGCATCACACAACCCTCGGTATGTTGCACAAAGCATGCACATAGTGCAGTTATACTGGGGAACATGCCCTAGTTGGGCATCAACAATGCACTCCGCCAATGGAATGAACCATGGGTGAACTGTATCCCTGTCTGTAGATTGGAACAGGACATATTGGAAAATTACCAACAGGTATGTGAACAAATGCCGGCCCACAACATGCTCCAACGCATCAGGCAGGCACTCAAGGTAGCGGAACAAAAACCTATGTGACACACCACGCCTAGTTGATGGGATATGTTCTGCCTATTGAACAATGTTGAACCTAAGGTTTACCTGAGTAAGCCAGTCTGTAGGCGGTGGTGATGGAACGATGGGTGCTCCTGTGGCAGGTAGGCCTAGGAGCATACCCACATCCTCCAATGTGATCGTCATCTCCCCCCATCGGAAATTGAACGTGTGTGTCTCGGGGCGCCATCGATCCACCAATGCGGTGACCAATGACCTGTCCAATGTGAGGCCATGACTAGTCTGCAGCGTACGAGCAAAAGGCAGTAAACCCGCTTATGCGAGAATAGGGATGTATCTCGCATCAAGAGGCCAGTATTCCATGGGAACCCTCATTACAAGTGGCTCAAGATGTCCACCTCATGACAATACACCCCCCGATGAGCACTGTCCCACCTGTCACTCAACAGCTCTGAAAGCCGTTCATCCTCATCAGCCATCTCTACAAAAAATTAATTACCGTTAGCAAAACTAAATTTAGTTTTGAGAATGTGCAAAAATCATGCTTTAAACTCCTTTCATACGACATTTTATCATCAAACTTTCATTATTTCTACAAAATTCTTTCACAATTCTGTGCCCTGTTTTGCAGGGATCATGCCCACCAAATTTAGTTTTGAAAACCTGCAAAAATCATGCTTAAAACTCCCTTCATACGACAATTTATGTACAAACTTTCATTATTTCTATAAAATTCCTTCACAATTGTGTTCTCTGTATTGTAGGGATTAGGCCCACCAAATTTAGTTTTGAAAACATGCAAAAATCATGCTTAAAACTCCTTTCATACGACATTTTATGTGCAAATTTTCATTATTTCTACAAAATTCCTTCACAATTGTGTTCCCTGTGTTGTAGGGATCAGGCACACCAAATTTAGTTTTGAAAACATGCAAAAATCATGCTTAAAACTCCTTTCATATGACATTGTAAGTGCAAACTTTCATTATTTCTACAAAATTCCTTCACAATTGTGTTCTCTAAGTTGCAGGGATTAGGCCCACCAAATTTGTGACAATTTGGACTTCATTTAATCCAAATTCGACTAACATTAAAATCCAGAACATTAAAAGAATTGTAGTCAAAAGCCACGGCGAAAACGAGCTGGTCGAAAGCGAAAATGAATTGTACTCAAGTTGTAATACACGCTCGCCGTCGAAAACAGCTTGGATTCAAACGCAAAGTGAGCCGCGGTCGAAGATAGGGCCGATTCGAACATGCAGCAGTTGGAAACTACTTGGATTCGAACGCGACCAAGTTTACTTGTCGTTGGATTGAGTTTCTAGATGGTTTAGATGGTGCCACGTGTTCTAGTTGACGTCGAATTTGATGTGGAGGCATCACCTAGTCGAATAAGGGTCAATTTTTGCCGGTTTTAACTGGTTTTGATCCAGATTGGTCGTATAAGGCAGGCTTGAGCCAGTTTTTTTCCAGTTTGGATTGAAACTAGTCGAATAAGGCTGATTTTAGCCGGTTTTTTTTGGTTTGGATTGAAATCTAGTCGAATTTGATTTGAATTCGATTGTTCTTGTCCCAATTCACGTTAGAGCTTGTCAAGGAGTTGTTTTTGGGCATGTTTACATGTGTACTATAAATAGAGAAGCTTTTGGCGCAATTAGACATGCTTTCTCTTAGGTTTAGAATCCGTTAGGGCTAAGGTTTCTGTCGCACCTGTGAGCCGATAAGTGCCCAATTCGCGCGATACTTAATTGTAGAACTAATATCAGCTATGCTTACATCTACTATGAATTGGTGATCAGAACATATATGCTTAGAACTTCTTTGCTTTTTCTCATTCTATCTCGGAGTATCCATTCATTCGATACTCATCTGCTTCTGGTTCCACTTTCTAATATGAACCCCTGATTAGAGAGACACACTTGCGAGGTGTTCTTACTTCTTAGAAAAAAGATCTGAGGACACATCCACTTACCAAACCAATGGAAAGGACTACCATAATATTGGGAAGGACTACTCATTATGCGTCACTGTTACATATATGAATACTAGGTGGATGGGCTGGGTGCATGTAGACAGTTCTTTCTGGTATGCCCGACTTGTTTGCAAATCGAGCATTTTCTACCTCGAGTGCTTGCTTTCTGTGATTCGTCCATGTCATTGTGTAAGCGATGTGTTTTCCGACAACTAGGTTCCTTTCTCCTATGGTTGAAAGCTCGGATCCACCTGATCTCACCAGATGGAATTACTCTGTAATCACCAACCTTCATGAAGATGCTCCAAATACCACACCAAGTTTGCTAAAGGTTATGAAGGCTGAAGAACTTAGAAAGCTATGGAGATGGGCTTATACCAAGTGCCGCACATGTAGGAATGACATGCGAACATGGCTTGTGTAATAACATGGCCTTGTTGCATGTGCACTCCGCAACATCCCCCAGAATGACTTTGTGGAACCTGTCGGCTCTGACATGTCTGTTAACTCACTTCTGGAGCAGTCGGATTGAAATTATCTTGTACAATCGGTTGGTGATCTCCACCTCATGCGTCTGGGTCTTATTTATCCAGAAATTTGTGTAATCCTGCACCACGTCTGGTAAGGTTCTACATGGATCATCGACCAGCATCTTGGCTGCATGGCTTCTGTTGTTGAAATATTGCGCAGTGTGATACCTTGTCATCTCCACAATCGCGGTCAATGGCAAGCATCGCACCCCCTTTAAAACATAGTTACAAACATCAGATAGATTTGTCATCATAATACCATACCTTGCCCCACCCTCATCATGCAGCAACGACCACTTCTCTTTCTCTTTGTCGCTGATCCACCGTGAAAATTTGCTTACAGCATCCCCATCGCCGGCCCCAGACCCTTTATTAGCTATGTACTTTAGTGTCAACTCCTCGAGCTTCTCAAAGATAGTGTCGTACTTGCTCACTTGTTTGCTCCGAAATTTGGTGAAGAGATTGGCTGCAAGGTGTCGCATGCACCAACGGCTTACCATGTCATCCCACTTGTAAGGTGGATCGGGAGCACCCTACATTATCTCAATGGCTCTGAGCAAGCATCTCTCGCATTGCGTGCTGGATGATGTTGCTTATATATGCCGCAGTCGTGTTTCTATGGTTGTCCAATGCCTCAATAAACTCACATGTGTTGGTGTTAACTCTCGTGACCACAAAACCAATATCATCCTTTGGTTGCATGGCTCGAACCCTCCATGGACAGCCTTGATGAGGATTGACACCCGGGTCACTTCTAATAAAACTCTTGGTTCAAGACAGGTTCGAACCAGACATGTATTTGGTTCAATGCGAACTCAAGCTATTTCTGAGGGGCATCACCATGAGGTCGCAAGCTTTACGCGATCAGGTCGCGGGTTTCGTGCGATCAGGCCAACAGCTGTGTGCGATCAGAAGTTCGTATGCTATACGCGAACTATATATTCGGGATATTACGCGGTCAGCCAATATCCCACGGTCAGAACATCTGCCGATCAGGATACTTGGGATCTATCTATTCGGTTGCCCATACAACGGGATATTCTAAGTATCCCGAAGATTCCTACACGTGGAGAATCGACCGTCAGAAGGTTAACACATACAGTTATCCATGAATAACACATGTTTAACCTGCGTGGAGGTTAAGAGTAGTTCCAAAAAACCGCATCCAACCGTCCGTGCAACCGTTTGATGCAGTTTCCTCCACATGGCACCCTTTCAAACAGTACAAAAGGATGGCATGGAGCATCAATCAGGGGGGAGATCGATCAAAACATCAACTGAGAGATCGGAAGATTAATCAAGAAATCCAAAATCTCTCAAGTTAGCCAAGTCTACGGCCCACCTTAAATAGTATTTTAGCAAGCCCTCTTTGGCTTATCCTTGTACACTCTTACAGGAAAAAATCCTCGCTTGTGAGGACATTTTCCTCCATTTGTAAACCTTTTACCACACTTAGTGAAATCTCAACAGGACGTAGGGCTATTACTCCCACCATCGAGGGCCCGAACCTGTCTAAACTCTCTGTGCTCCTGTTCACCATTGTTCAGCATACCTTCCCGGAGGGTCATCTTGAAAGGTCTCACAATTACAAATTCTGCATAAGTTCGGCTGAGGACCCTGAGTCCGAATCGTCGACAGCTGGCGCCCACCGTGGGGCCTTTCTCAAGGCGTCCTAATTGAAATTCGGAGGTTCGCCGAAACATGGCTGTAGCATATGATTCCGAGAATGATTTCGATCTCGAGGATTATGCCCATATACCAATGCCTTCTCCAAGCGATCCTGTTCCGATGGAAGAGGTCGAAGGCCAAAATCTTCCACAGGTTGAATCATCTCTCCAAGTCATGTCAATCGACCAAGAGGTAACTGGCACAAGGTCAGAACCCACAGAGGTTCTTAATGTGCTAGGTGATGAATCCGGCCCGTCATACGATCCCGCTGAGGGAAAATATGATGGTGACCCTGAAATTAGCCCAGGAAGGTTCGACCCTGATAACCTCCACCGTCTCTTTGATTTCGAGTCCGACTCGGAACAAACCGAGATGTTTTCCCCATCGGCGACCTCTCTCCCTAGGCAGTTTGCTGCGTTGTCGGAAGAAACTCCCGATCAACAGGCTGCCAGGGAAGAACAAGATCGCAAACAGAAGGAGGATCAAGATCTCGAGCAACAGAACAACGAACTACGCAGAACTGCCCTAAAGCTCTTCAAGATGCTCAGGCTCGTTACGATGCTGCCCCGAGTTCTTCTCGACGGTCGCGTGGTCGTAGACGTGACCAGACTCCTTCTTTACCACCGGAGCATTTCCCAGTGGACGAAGAAACAATAACACCTGGTGCCCCTAGGAGAAGTACCCATGGTCGACTGCGATCTATTGCGGAAGTCATGCGCAATTTTCCTCCTACGGTCACGGATGCGCAGAGACCGGCCTTTTTCAGGATCCTGGCAGAAAGACTGGACGAGGTCGCATCCGAGGCGACCCCAACAGCCTCTTCCCGCTCAGTAACACATTCCCGTGAACGGGATGGTCCTCATTTTGGCTCTGGCCGGCGGAGTTACCCGCCGCCTGTACCGTCACGACAGGACAAATACCGGCGAATGCAGGACTCTCGTAGTAGGGATCGAGTTCCCGTTCACTCTCGTTTGGGACCACGAGTAACCTCGCCATTACGTGAGTTTGCTCGAAACCCAACCGAAAGTCACAGGACGGTTCACGGTCCTTACGTTGGTTGCAAAGCTTTCTCGCCTGGCCTACGAGCAGTCGTTTGGCCTGATAAGTTTCGACCAGGGGCCATTGAGAGGTTTGATGGAACTCAGAACCCATCCGAGTTCCTTCAGATCTATATTACTGCCATCCAAGCAGCAGGAGGCGATGACAAGGTCATGGCCAACTACCTGCCTATAGTCCTCGCAGGACCGGCTAGAACCTGGCTGTTTAATCAGCCTGAGGGTTCCATCTACAATTGGGAAATGCTATGCGATGCCATCCTCAGCAATTTCCAAAATTGTTACCAAAAGCCGGGTAAGGAGGACGACCTGCATAGACTGCGGCAAACTTCGACCGAAACACTTCGGCAGTTTGTCAAGAGGTTTGTCGGGGTAAGGAATACCATCCCGAACATATCTGATGGCTCCGTAATCAGGGCATTTAAGCATGCCGTTCGATACCGGAGATTCACTGAAGACTTGCTTATCCACCCTCCTCGATCAGTGGCCGATCTGTTCGATATGGCTGATCGATATTCCGATGCAGCCGAGGCAGTCGAATGGAACCGAATGGTTGACAAGGGGGACCTACCGCCCCAACCAGGCTTCAAGGACTCCAGGAAAGAAGATTCAAGCAAAAAGCCGGAGTCTTCACCGGGTGGGAAGTCAAAAATGTCGAAGAGGAACCGGTCTGGACAGTACCGTGAGGTCGCAGTCGCGGAGAAACCACCTTCGACCAAAGGTAATAAGTCTTCTTTTAAAAGTAAACCTGCCTCTGGTGGCCGGGATTCCGACCAGCCAGAAAAATCAACAAATTCGCAGGAGGGCAAGAGGTGGTGTCCACTCCACAACTCCGCAGGCCACGACCTCAAAAGCTGCAGGAGTTGGTTGAAACAGCTGGATGATTTCTACCAAGGAGCTGGGCCAATGCCAACCTTACCGCCTAAAGAGCAGGCGTGCGGGGTTAGAGACGTCGACGGAGACGAAGAAATGGCTTACCAGGTACCTCAAAATCATGTTAATGTCATTTTCGGAGGTTCCTCCTCTTTCGTTTCCAAAAGGCAGTTTAAAACCTTTTGCCGAGAGGTTAACCAAACGGAGACATCCCTTGGCGAACCTCAATATCCTCGTTGGTCGGATATGCCTTTGACGTTCGATTGCGCTGACTGTCTTGTGGGGCTAACTCGACCATTGAGGCTACCTCTGGTTATTACCCCAATCATCAGTAACGCGAGAGTCGAAAGGGTCCTGATTGATGGAGGAAGTTCCCTTGATCTTTTATTGGTCAAGAGACTCGACGAGATGCAAATTCCTCGTTCGAAGATCAAGCCCATAATCCATCCGTTTTATGGGATAATCCCAGGCCCCTCCATGATGCCATTGGGACAAGTGGTCCTCCCGGTCACTCTGGGAGAACCAGACAACTTCCGAACAGAATTGGTTACTTTCGATGTAATCGATTGTGATTCAGCTTATAATGCAATCTTTGGCAGGCCGACTCTTGCTAAGTTCATGATGGCAACGCACTATGCTTATCAGTGCGGGAAATTGCCTGGCCCCAAAGGTGTCATTTCGGTCCGAGGTAGTCACAACGTGGCACTCACGTGCGAGCGGCTATCTTTGGAGATGGTCGATCAACTTCCCCTCCGGGACGCTCAGGTCGCCGCTGTCGCCACCGACGCGGTCAAAGCTGCTCCTCGACCAGATGAGAAACTCAAACAAGTTCCTTTGTACCCAGATGACCCATCCAAGACAATTCGGGTTGGGTCAGCCCTGGATGACAAATAGGAACTCGACCTCGTTGCTTTCCTCCGGGCTAACGCAGACATGTTTGCGTGGAAACCGTCCGACATGCCCGGTGTCCCAAGGGAAGTAATTGAGCACAGGTTAGCAATTCGACCTGGACAACGACCAATAAAGCAAAAGCTCAGGCGTTTTGCCACCGACCGACAGGAAGCCATCCGAGAAGAGTTAGACAAACTCTTACAAGCCGGGTTTATCCACGAAGTGAATCACCCGGACTGGCTCGCCAATCCGGTCATGGTCCGCAAGTCAAATGGCAAGTGGCGCATGTGCGTCGACTACACTAGCCTCAACAGTGCCTGTCCGAAGGATGACTTTCCCCTTCCCCGCATCGACCAGCTGGTCGACTCCACTGCGGGTTGCGAACTGATGAGTTTTCTGGATGCCTACTCAGGATATCATCAAATTAGCTTGGCAGAAGACGATGAAAAGAAAACTGCCGTCATCACCCCGTTCGGCACATACTGCTACGTCCGAATGCCGTTCGGTCTCAAGAATGCAGGTTCCACGTACCAGCGCTTGATGCAAAAGACCTTTCTTTCCCAGATAGGGCGTAATCTCGAAGCATATGTAGACGACTTGGTTGTAAAGAGCACCAAAAGATTGTCTCATTTGGACGATCTTGCTGAAACCTTCTGTAACTTGAATCGCTTTGGAATAAAATTGAACCCAGAGAAATGTTCTTTCGGGGTTTCTTCAGGAAAGCTTCTTGGTTTCCTTGTGTGTTCCAGGGGCATTGTGGTTAATCTTGAGAAAATCAGAGCTATTGAACAAATGAGGTCGCCCTCGACCATGAAGGATATTCAACGCCTGGCTGGTCGCATGGCGGCTTTAAGTCGCTTTATATCGCGATTAGGCGAAAGGGGATTACCTTTCTTCAAAGCCTTGCGGAAGCATCATAACTTTACATGGTCGGATGAGGCCGAAAAAGCATTCCAGGAGGTAAAACATATCTATCCAGTCCGCCAGTATTGGTGTCTCCTGACAAAGGAGAACCGTTGCTTCTTTACCTGGCGGCCACACCACACGCGTTCAGCACCGTTCTGATCGCGGATAGAGGAGGAATACATAGACCCGTCTACTATGTGAGCGAAGTACTTCATGGTCCTAAGGAGCGCTACCCTGAGGTCCAGAAGATACTTTACGCGCTACTGATGGCTTCCCGTAAGCTACGGCAATACTTCCAAGCACACAAGATCACAGTGCCTTCTTCTTTTCCTCTGGGGGATATTGTTCGAAATCCAGAGAAATCTGGTCGAATCGCCAAATGGGCGGTCGAATTCGGAGCATTTGATATCCATTTCACACCTCGCACGGCAGTTAAGTCTCAGGTTTTGGCCGACTTCGTGGTCGAATGGACCAACCCTGAACCACCCGTGTGAATGACACAAGAATTGGAATGCCCTGATTTTTGGACAATGTACTTTGACGGTTCCCGCAGTTTTCAACACTCGGGGGCTGGAGTGGTCTTAGTTACGCCTCAGGGCGAACAGCTTAAGTATGTCATCCAACTACACTTTGTCGCGACTAACAACGCGGCCGAGTATGAAGGTCTTCTTGCAGGCCTCCGGGCAGCAAAATTCCTCGGAGTCCATCGATTAGTGGTGAGGGGGGACTCACAGCTAGTCGTAAACCAGGTAAACAAGGAGTACAGCACCTCCGATGAGACAATGGCTCATTACTTGGGGGAAGTGAGGAGATTGGAAAAACACTTCAGTCACTTCGAAGTCCAATACATCCCGCGAAAGGACAATATTCTCGCAGACCAATTATCCAAAATTGGATCCTCACGCTCATCCGCTCCGGCAGGAGTGTTCATTGAACACTTAGACCATCTTTCGATCATGACTTCGGTCGAGGATGATCCGGCAATATCCTTCATTGCCAACCTCGGTCAAGAACAAGATTGGACTCATCCATTGAGGGTCTATCTTGAACACGGGACCCTACCCGAGGATGAAACCGAAAGCGATCGGTTAACTCGAAAGGCGCGTCTGTACAAATTCATAGATGGGATTATGTACAGGAAGGGTACTCAAGGAGTATTCATGCGTTGTATATCTAAGGAGGAAGGAAAATCCCTCCTGAAAGAAATACATGACGGTGTATGCGGTGCACACGCGTCATACCGAACACTGGTCGGAAAAGCTTTTCGACAAGGATTCTACTGGCCTTCGGCACTTGATGATGCCAAGCTTATGGTCAAGATGTGTCCACAGTGTCAATTTCATGCAAGACAGGTTCATCAACCTGCTTATGCATTGCAAACTATTCCTCTCGCATGGCCCTTCGCGATCTGGGGAATAGACATCGTCGGTCCTATGCCACAAGCGGTCAATGGGTACAAGTTTCTGTTCGTAGCCATTGACACGTTCACAAAGTGGATTGAGGCCGAACCAGTACGAAATATTACTGCATCAGCCGCACAAAAGTTCTTTCACAAGAACATTGTGGCACGATTTGGTGTTCCAAACCGTCTCATCACAGACAACGGTTCTCAGTTCGCTAGCGGTCTCTTCCTAGACTACTGCGATCAGATTGGGACCAAGGTGTGCTTTGCTTCTGTGGCACATCCACAAAGCAATGGTGCCGTAGAACGGGCCAATGGGAAAGTATTGCAAGGCATCAAAAAACGTGTTTTTGATCGCCTCAAGACCCGCTCGGGGGCTTGGGCAGACGAGCTTTATACTGTTCTATGGGCACTACGGACTACCTCTAGTCGAGCCACCGGTGAGACACCCTTCCATTTGGTCTATGGGGCCGAGGCTGTGTTGCCTATGGAAGTTAGTATTGGATCTGTTCGCACGAATCAATTCGAACAGGTCAACCAATCCGAACAGCGATAGCAAGATCTCATCCTCCTGGAAGAACGGCGTGATCGCGCCCTGATCAAGTCCGCGGTATACTTGCAGGCTCTACGCAAGTACCACAGTAAAAAGGTGCGACCACGTGATCTCAACGTGGGCGACTTGGTTTTACGAAAAATTCAAGACCAGTCTAATCGCAATAAATTCTCCCCAAAGTGGGAAGGACCATACACTGTCGTCTCAGTGCCGCGGCCAGGATCTGCGCGGTTAGCCATGGAGGATGGTCGGATTTTGTCCAATACTTGGAACATCGATCAACTTCGCAAGTTTTACGTGTAAGTACCACAACCCTTTTCCTGTTCAATTAGATCTTTTCATAAAAAGCATGTCTTGTTTTCATACAATAAGTGTTTTTCTTTAAGCCCAAATTATACAAATTCGACCTGGGGGCTGATCGCCGGCGGTTAGGTTATTACAGCATTTTTCAACCGGATTCGCTGGTCGATCTCATGATCACTTCCAGATAAGTCACTCCTAAATAAGCCGTTTCTCAACGTACACGGGACTATCTGGCTAGTCCTCGGTCATCTGGGTGGCTACCAGTTTGCAATAAGGTTAAAATGTTACTTTAATCTTGACCATCGGCTTGAAGCACATATCCCTGGTCATCATACTTATGTTTTCCCCTCTGCTTACAATACTAAGGCTTCAGTATTCACAAAACAGAGGCGGGGGCTAGGGGGATATACTTATAGTATGAAACTTATGAAGTGAATATGCACTTTCTTTTAAAACATAGTTTTACATACATGGCATTGTAATTACAATTGTCTGGATACAAAATATAAGGATCATTCGATCCTCAGCTCAGCCAAGAGTTTGTCAACGAAGGGCTTGACTTCTTCTATAACGGCGTCAAGCAGTTCTTCACTCTCGACCTCAACCGGTCCCACCAGCGCGCTCAGATTCGCATCTGGGCCATGGTGAAGTCGAACCCGGCTGAGTACGGCAGAAGCCGCTGATCGGACTCTCGTCCTGATTATCTCTTCACGTCACCGTATATCTCCAAGGAGATATTCAAGCAGTGATTCTGCTTGAGTTGTGAGCAGTGATGACCAATCGCTGACACTTGGGTCATCCTTCTTCAACTCTACCACGTTGGTATTCAAAAGATTGGCCACGGCCTTCAATTTTCGAAGACCAGTAGGCTCAACTCTTTGACCGCTCGGTCGGTGTGGTTGATCGAGGACTCGAGAAGCATCTTGTCCTGGCCGAGCTGTATAATGCGACCTGCTTGCGCTGTACAGAGAAAAGAGGTTATTAACAACGCATGACTTTAAGTCTTCTCAAGTTGAGAATCGACTTACCAGCATTCTCAGACTGAAGTTTATTGATGTCAGTCCGTAGTTTCTTGAACTCTGCAACTGAGTTCAGCCTCATCTTGGCTAACTCTTTCTTCAAGAATGTAACCTCTCTGCAGCAAAATCAAGTCAGTTACAGATAAAGCCTACTTATATTAACAGAAGAGTGACGATCCTCACTTGCGCAAGCCGTCACGATCTCTTTGAACAGCCGCCATGCTAGCCATTGCAGCATGCGACTGGCTCGTCACCCATGACAAGCCCTGTGATACAAAGCAAGAGAGTTAAATATACTCTAAAGGCGGTTCAAGCGCCGAAACAGGGGTGATCATACCTTCATAAACTTGTTTAAAGCGGCATCATCCATGCTAGCAGGAATCCTTGCTAGCGCACCGGAAGTGCCTGCGATAGGGATAGTTGGGGGAAGTGCCATCTGAACACCACCCCCAGAGGCCACTGGTTGTGACCCGGTCCCTGTACTTGTTTCTCCTCCCGCGGTCCGGACGACTTCCTGAACCACGGGAGCGGAGCGCTCTTCATTAGAGGCTCCCTCATCAGCCCTAATTTCAACCTCCCCAGTGGCGGTTGAAGGGTTAGGCGCTGTCTTCTTTTGCCTAACAAGAAGAATGGGTCAGGCAGCTTTCATCTAAGATTACTGTCAAGTAAGAGTTCTTACCTTATTTGAAATCCCATTCGTTCCTGGCACTTCTGGGAAAATTCCCCTTGCGAAGGAGAGCCGTCTCCGGTTCTCGCCTTCCTTATAGTAAACAAGGCAGCACCTCCCTGGAAATGTTCTGTTACGAGCACATTCCTAGGAAAAAAGATGAAAACACATAAAAAGGTTTTCTACCTGAGCCACCGGGCTAACTGGTGGGGCTGCATCCGAAGGCCTTGGCGATTCCAGAGTTGCTAGAACCGTCACAGCCGGCCTTTGTTCATCTACCTCCTCCTCTGTCCGCGGAGGAGGAGGATTTTCCTCCCTGGAACCCCCAGTGGTCCCAGGGGGAAGCTCTCCTCCCTGTATGTACATTAACTTGTCAAATGTGCAGAAAGTCATAGAAGGAACGGTCGAAAAGATTCCTTACCTTGGTCGTCCCTTCGACCAGGGAAGCAGAGATAATTGACCCTGAAACCTCGGGGGCTTCAGGAATTGGAAGGTCACCTGTAGGGGACTCTTCGGTGGTCGCAGGGTCAGCCACGGCCACCTCTTCGGTAGCTGTGGTCCCTACGGGGCAGCTTGAGGCGTCACCAGCAGGGGACTCTCCGGTCCTCTTCCTCTTGATGACTAGAGGCACATCATCGTCCTCTTCCTCCTCGCTCCCCTCTCCCTGTACGACGAAGAAGTGATTCCATGTCGCGCCTGAAAAGGTAGAAGGAATGCGATATCTTACCGCAGTCTTTCTTGCGGGACGAGGAATGCTTCGTGAAGACCCCTCACCAGGGTTCAGCTTGGTCTTCTTGGGGGCAGGACTCTTTGTCCTGGGTCTCTGAGAGACCTTCTTCACATTCTTCGCCGTCGGCTTCCCCAGAGAGCCGACATTTTCGCTTGGGAACGTCGCATCAGCAAACTTCCCTAGGAGCTGGTTCACAGTCCATTACAATGGATTAGCGCTGGACACACACAAGACCTGCAGAACCAAAGCCGGACAAGGAAATTACCTTTCGGCGCTGCTGTCTGAGGTCATCGCCGGCATGAATCAAGCTCTGCGGGCGAGGTGATCCCTTAGGGCCCTCTACATCGGCATTGTAGGCTCTAAGGAGGGAATTAGTTCGCCTCTCAATTTCGGCTGAAGACAGAACTGTTCCCAAATTCAAGTCAGAAAACATAAATTTCAGAAATGACAAAGCACAGTGCTAAAGGGTTGAGTACCTTCATTATAGTCCAGGGTTCCATCCGCCATGGACTTGATTTCCCAAGCAGGATGAGCCCTTTCGCGCAGGGGGCTCACTCGGTTCTTCACAAAGTCTCGGATGACATCCCTCACTGTCAATCCTTGACCCACCAAGTGAAGAATCACCTCGGCGTGCTTCAGGTGCTCCACGCCCAGCGTCGGGGGAGCATCCAACTCGCTTGATTTCTCTGGTCGCGAGTTCTCAAACCATAAACTACTCTCGGACGGCGGAGAGCAGTAAAACCACCTCTGGTGCCACCCGTGCACCGAATCCCGCAGAGGTGGGGAGGGATATTCCTTCTTGTCCCTCAGCCGGAAGTAGATGCATCCGGCGGCATTGGTGCTCTTCGACCATGCCGAGAAGTAGAACCGTCGGAAGAGGTCCACGCTAGGATATACTCTGACGAAGGCCTCGCAAAGATGCTGAAACACCGCCAGGATCAGCATCGCATTTGGGTGGAGGTTGATCAGTTCCCACCCATAATGTTCGAAGATGTCCTTTAGGAACCGACTCTCAGGGAATCGGAAACCGCAGCGCAGATACTCCTCGAAGATTACCAACTCGCCCTCTCGGAGGTTGGAGTTTCTTGGTCCTTCTCCGCAGGCCGCCAATTGATCAGCAGCCGCGATGGAAGGATCTCCTCCTTCTCCAACGCCACCAGAGTCTCCTCAGAATGGTGGTTGGATCTGCTCCAAGATGCCATTTTTTGAGGAAGATCGGTCAAAAAAGTCGATGATTTTGTGGAAGATGAAGGCAAGAAGATGAGGGTTTTGTGCGGCGGGAACTCTAAGGGTTTTTTGCGGCTGAATAGCTTCCTCAAGAAGCTACCTACTGCTTTTATAGACTCGAGGAGTCACGCCTCTGTGAGTAACGTTCCACTCAAACGTCCTCTTAAATATTTTATTCATTTCCCATAATGGATACTCTCTGATAAACCCTTTAAAGCGTTTCGGGTATCGGATCTGAAATAAAAAGACTTCTTTATTTCGGAAGCTGAAAGGGCTAAAACTCGAGATGTCTGCTAAGGCTTTTTGAGGGGTATTTACCTTTCTTTTTACTTGAACATTTTTGTAAAAAATATCATGTAACTCAAATTTTGACGTACGGGTATATTCTAACTGGGTTATGGTTTGGTTAAAACCATGTTATTTAACTTCGTTTCTGATCGAAGTAATGGTCTAACCGAACGTTCGACTCTAGTCGCAATTCAGTTCTAACCGTGGCCTTAAGTCTGATCGCGGCATCAGGGCAGGTTACGGTGATCTTTTAAAGCGCGATTCTGATCGCAGAACTGAAATTTCCTGTGTATGAATGGTCGCGAACTAAGCTTTTGGCCATAATTTCACACAGAAGGTATGAAGAATGTTCATATGAATAAAAGAAACTTTATTTATTACATTCTTTACATACAAAAGGGATACGGTCGATAAAAGCATCGACCTGTTCCGAAAGAAGTTTACAAAGTTCCCCAAGGGACATGTTGTTGTCTGTAGAATTTACACTGGCAACCCCCAGAGAACTAGCAACTACCCTAAGTCTATCTATATCGTCCCTAACAACAGACGCACTATTGTCCCTAATCAAGTCAGAGAGTTCTCGTTGTTGCTGAGTGAAGTCCCTCTCTCGACGGAAATGGTGCGCCTCTTCTCGGGATAGATCAAGACATTCTGCTAAACGCAGAATCTTCAAGGCCATCTCCTCGGTCTTCTTCTCCAGGGCATTCTTCTCTTCCAGAAGAGTCTGTCCGGAAGGAAGAGATGGAGCAGCAGAAGGCTGATAGCTGGAGCCTCCTACCTCCTGCATTTTGCAAAAGTTAGTCATACTAACTAAAATTATCAGCAAAAAGGGAGAAGAATTGTTACCTGTCCCGGTGCATAACCCGTTAATACACCCATCTTGGGAGGAAGATCATCATATGGTGGAAGAGCAACCTTCCCATCAGAAGATTGCTTCGCCAACCCAATATGGCGATCATTTGATCGAGGGATAGTCACCGCTTGCCGACCAGGATGTTGATCACCCAAAAGAATGGGAGAATTGAATGTGATGGGATCTTTCTCTAAGGATAAAGGCCTAACTTGCCGAGATGCATGAACGGGGAGGGTCAAAGGAACCGAAGGAAGAAAGAAACTTGCTACATTCTTCACCTTTGTTCCACTAGAAGATCCTTCGTCAACCTTGGGTTTCTTCCTTAAGGGGGACAAGACTTCAATCGTTTGAGGCCTTTGTTCGACAATTTCCCCTTCATCGCTCTCAATCTCGATGATTTCATGATCTGCCATTGGGAGGAGTATGTGAAAAGGAAGGAGGCAGGATAACAAGAAAAGGACTTTAGGCGTGGAGGGAAATTGTGAAGCTTTACAAATCCAAGAACCTGGTATTTATAGCCGCCTAGATGACGGTTTGCATTCCAGGCGCCTCGGGTTTCGTCAAAGCATTTACAATTTTACCTCGAGATAAAAACAATTCTACGGCGCTATCATTGCCCGTCACGTAATGTCAGAACCCGTCTTGGGGAACCAACCGTTTTCACTTAGTGCGCCATTAAGTGGAAAAATTGAAGAGTCGGGTTAAAAATCCAATGCATGGTTTTAAAATTCGAAATAAACACGTCTCTTCGATTTCTTCGAATTTGGGGGCTAGCTGACGAGGATTGACACCTGGGTCACTTCTAATAAAACTCTTGGTTCAAGACAGGTTCGAACCAGACATGTATTTGGTTCAATGCGAACTCAAGCTATTTCTGAGGGGCATCACCATGAGGTCGCAAGCTTTACGTGATCAGGTCGCGGGTTTTGTGCGATCAGGCCAATAGCTGTGTGCGATCAGAAGTTCGTATGCTATACGCGAACTATATATTCGGGATATTGCGCGGTCAGCCAATATCCCGCGGTCAGAACATCTGCCGATCAGGATACTTGGGATCTATCTATTCGGTTGCCCATACAACGGGATATTCTAAGTATCCCGAAGATTCCTACACGTGGAGAATCGACCGTCAGAAGGTTAACACATACAGTTATCCATGAATAACACGTGTTTAACCTGCGTGGAGGTTAAGAGCAGTTCCAAAAAACCGCATCCAACCGTCCGTGCAACCGTTTGATGCAGTTTCCTCCACATGGCACCCTTTCAAACAGTACAAAAGGATGGCATCGAGCATCAATCAGGGGGGAGATCGATCAAAACATCAACTGAGAGATCGGAAGATTAATCAAGAAATCCAAAATCTCTCAAGTTAGCCAAGTCTACGGCCCACCTTAAATAGTATTTTAGCAAGCCCTCTTTGGCTTATCCTTGTACACTCTTACAGGAAAAAATCCTCGCCTGTGAGGACTTTTTCCTCCATTTGTAAACCTTTTACCACACTTAGTGAAATCTCAACAGGACGTAGGGCTATTACTCCCACCATCGAGGGCCCGAACCTGTCTAAACTCTCTGTGCTCCTATTCACCATTGTTCAGCATACCTTCCCGGAGGGTCATCTTGAAAGGTCTCACAATTACAAATTCTACATAAGTTCGGCTGAGGACCCTGAGTCCGAATCGTCGACAAGCCTAGTGTAAGACATGCGACATCATACAACCAGTGGGTAGACTTCACCACTTTGTACTATTAGTTGAGTGCAACAGATCATTGTCAATGATTTGGACTCAGGGTCCTTTGTCGATCTTACACAGATTTATGAGTTGTATGCGAGATCTTTCAATGTGCCATCAGGTAAGTTAGGGTAAGCAATGACAATAGGGACGCAAAGATTTATACAGGTTCGGCCCTCGATGGTGGGAGTAATAGCCCTACGTCTTGTTATGATTTCACTATAGGAATAAAACAGTTTACAATAGGAAGAGATTATAACAGGCGATGATCTCTTCTATATTGTTGTCTATCTAATCTATGCCTGAGTCTTCAAGCTTTTTTGACTCGTTGTCATGCTTGTTAACCGCCCTTTGCATCGTGCATCGACCATCCTTTTATATTGAATGAAAGGTTGTCAAATGCAAAACGGTTTGGGACGGTTGTCTTGGTGTAGTTTGTATAACTGCACTCATCTCTTTCGCTGGTTAAGCACGTGCAATCGTGGATAACTGCACATGTTAACTCCTCGGCGGTTGTTTTTACACGTGGAATAAGTTGCTTCGTGCTTGGGAACGTGTTTGGTAAAGACTCAAACAACTCCGAATTATCCTGTTCGTGTATAGTCAGCGACCCTTTGACCGCGCACTATCTGCGCTCCCATGATTGGGCAAGGGCTGTGATCATGAACTTTATTTTGTGTCCGTCGGTGACCATAGCGGCTAACAAGACACATAGACACACGTCATATTATTCGAACTTGACTTGAACCCAACATGTGCTAATTAAATTAGCTCTGGTGATAATCCTCATTAGCTAACCCCCAAATTTGAAGAAATGAAAAGACTTATTTACTTCAAATTTAATTTTGCATTGAATTTATAACCCGACGCTTCAGTTTCTTCAATTGGAATACTATACGCCGCATGGCGGTTTATCTCCCAAGAAAAAACTTTAGTTTTTCTTGATAAGTAATGATCAATTTATTGACTTGTTTAATCAAGACAACAGCTGCAAGTGTGTTTTAAGAACTCGAGACGTTCGTGGGAACGAACCATCACTTCTGGGCTCTATAAATAGCACAGCTTCTCAGTTCTTAAGACTTACAAAATTTTTAGCTAAGTCCTTTAGAAAATCTGCTTCTGACTCCTTGTCTCGCAGTTTCTCCTTTACTCTTACCTTGATGGCAAACCAAGATCCCAAAATGGTTATTGAGATTGAGAGTCATGAGGAAGAAATAGAAAAGACACAAGATATCCAGAAGGTAAACTGCTTGTAAAACATCTTATGATTTTCTGAGTCAAAGATTTTCGTAAGCAATTCATTTTAGACTTCACCACGGTCCAAATCTGAATTTGAATCCAGTGGTGGGAGATGCTGAGTTCAAAATTGACGATCAGTTTGAGGCCATATCCGAAGTCTAGCCTCTTATCGAAGAACTTTTGAAAGAACTAGGCTTACCGTGACATATTGTGATAAACAATGATCCTCTTTTTTCTTAACAATACCTGTAAATATACATTTATAGTATGCAAATGCATGCCTTAGGTTTTTATTTGAAAAAAGTGTATCTAATTTCATTTTATGTTACGACCATATTCTCATAGCCCCCTCCTGAGATTATAGGTACTGAAAACTTAGTGTTATAATCTCAGGAAAAATATGGGTGTTTGATGATCAGAAATATCTAGTGAGTTTCTTATATGTAACACCCTGGGTTTGGGGTGAAAATTTCTTTTCGTAAAAAGTCATGCATGCATATGTCTCTTCAAGATCAGCAAAATTAGCCTAGTCTTATTCTCCTAAGCCCTAAAATCTCAAAATCTTCCCTGTGAACCCAAATCAAGATCTAGCTTTTCAGATTTGATCTACTATTTATCCTGAGAATAAAAGTCTTTAGAAGCCAGATTCAATTCTATCTCTAACTTCCAGATTTGTCAATTCTTTTTCTTTTCGAAACAGAATTTAATTAAATATCCTAATTACCCTAAATACTCTGAACTTTGATTTAATCACATCTTAACCTAATCCAGACCAGATTATCCTTGGATTATGATCAAGGGTATGCTAATAACTTAATCCAAAAAGTTGGCAGTCAAATTCTATCATCTAGACCCTTTTTACAAATCAGTCCTTTTCCTGATTTTCCAAAAACCTGAAAAGGCTAAATGTTGCAAATCAGCTCCAAATTCAAATCTGATTTAGGGAACACCTCCCAAATGTTATTCAATACAAAATCTTCTTCTATGAGGATCTCAAAATCTAATCCTAAATCCCGGAATTTCAATTTCGGCAAAGTCCAAATTCTAAATGCCCTAAATTACCCTGTTTTCGTTTTATCCGAAAACTATTCAAATGTGCCAGATTTTACCAAATATCCTTGCCAAATTATCTGTTGAATAAAGTTTGCTAGATTTGTGAAGTTCAAATCAGCCCTAATCCTCTAAATATCAGGGATCGCAAATCAGTCCAAAATCCAATTTCTGTAATTGCAATTGGGTCCAAATCCTTGTTTCGACTAGGCCACAGCAACGACCAAAACTCCCAGCCCTTTTCGACCACAGTTGCCGAAACAGTGCTTCGACCACAGTTTTGCCGTGCTGCTTCGCCACGAGCTCCGCTGTCTCGCCACGAGCTCCGCTGCCGGTCCTTGCCTGTGACCATGCTCGTTCGTACTTGCATGTGAGCACGTGTCCGCGCCGAAGCCGTCGTCATGGCAGCACCAGCGACCAGCAACCGCTCGCACATGATCAGTAGCAACAACTTTTGTCAGTAGGTTCGCGCCACGTCGCCACACCGTGCCAGCCTTGTCGCCTCCATCGGCCAACACCAAGTTCCGAAGTCTCGACCTAGCGCAGCTGCAAAGCCACCTGCTTGTGGTCCCGTCGTTGCCGCTGTTTGCTTCGCCAGTGCTTCGTCACCGTTGTTTTTCTACGCCCAGGCAATTTCTTTTTCCTAGCTCAAACTTCGTTGCTGTTCCCCCTCGCCATCTCCGTCCTGTGCCTATAAATAGCAACCCCAGATCGGCTTCATCTCCATCACTTGACTCTGGACCTTCCTTATCCATTAAACCAGATTTTCTTAACTTCTTCTTCTTCTCCAGCGAGCCGCTGAGGAGTAGCACGACGCCAGATCATTTCACTACATCAACATCCAAACTAAATCGACCAGTAAGTTCCTCCTGTTCACCTCTTTGTTCTATAGCATTTAATCAAGCTCCGGTGGATCTCAACGTCGGCGATCGCCGTAATTTGTAAATGCCCTGTTCCAGCAATTGAATCCGCTCCAGTCCAAATTCGCCTTCTCTGTAGTAGAATAAATTGATCACACGAACCTCTTGAGCAAGCATGTTCTGTTAGAATTTAAATTTGAGCTCAAATTGGAGCTTTCTAGTTCTTCGCGCACTGCCGTGAATGCCTCACGATGCCGACCTATTCCACCTCATCTCCGACCAAATTGACTGCACCAACTCGTTTCTTTTGTCTCACAGATGGTGTAGCCAAGCACGATTGTTTTGCATTGCCCTAAATCATCTTCTCCTCTTTTTCCATCTTCTTCAGGTCTAGTGTCTTCGCCAGCGAGCCCCAAATCTCAACCATAACCAGATTCTTTGATCCAGCATGATCAGCATCACCCCAGGAGCAAAAGCCCTCGATCAATTTCAAGTTCTATCAATTCCTATGCTCTGTCACTGTGAGTTGTTTCTAGTATCATCTCCCACGTGTCGTCCGGTCATCGCCGGCCATCACCGTCATCGCCGCCTTGTCCAGTAGATTCGCCTCAGCCTCCTGAGTAAATCTCTCCACTGCATCGACCTTTGGTTCTGCACAAAATCTCAAGTTACAGCTATGCCACAAATTTGTCCAGTAGCTGTACTGTGCCGTGTCGCCACCGTGTTTCTTCGCCGCCATTCATCGTCGTCCGGCCATCCCAGTGATCGAAACCACCACCTTTGGATTCCTGTTACTTTCTCCTATCTCCTAGACATAGTTGGCGAAGCAATCAAAGCCCTAAATTGATCAAATGCTTAAGCCCTAGTTTTTGACAGTGGACAGACATTCAGTTCACTGTGCACAGGGGTCTTTTTGCAAAATCCTTGAACTTCTGGACTTTACTGTGAAAACCTTGTTGTCAAACAGATGTCTTGTTCAATTATGCACCTAATGCCTTGATCCAAATCTGTTTTGTCCACTAGAAATCTTCTAAATCATGTCAATGCCATTCTTGGACATTGTCGGCCCATGTCAATCTATGTCAGCCAGTGGCATCAGCTCAGTTGGACCACCTCTGGTTGTGCAAATTGAGATCCACTTTGTCTACCAAATTTGTAGAACCATGTTCTACATTTTCTTCCATTGCCCCATCTTGAGAAAGCACTCTAAAGCCATGTCAGGCTATGACCCGAATGTCGACCTATTGATGTTCATCATTTTTGAGCAAACCAGCCACGGACTCAATATCGATTTTGATGCCTCGAAACCCTAAGAGCTTCTAAACCTCATCTTTAGCCCAGACTCTACAAATTTGAGAGTCCAACTCAATTCTAGCTCACAAATCCTACCTAACTCAGCAACGACGAGATCATATCTTCTCAAGCATGTCTGCATGTAGATCATAAAACATTTTAATATAATTAGTAATCATTGTGTGTTTATTTGTCGCTGAGCAGATCCAAAAACTGAGTTCGTGGACTTCACTGTTGACCCAACACCAACTGCTGATTTTTATGACGCGGAAGGCAAGTCATATTCTTGAACATCTTGAACCTATATTTTAAGACTTGCTAAAATATGACCTTGAATATAAGTAGTATTGCATGTAAAGGAATGATTGAGATATGAAATGGTAGTATTGGGTTGCATGCGTGTGAAATGTGAAATGATCAAGTAATAAGCCATGAACTATTATATGTGCATTTATGTATATTCATGAAATAAAACCCCTAGCCGTGATCAGAATTTGATATGGAATGGTGGTGGCACTGGATGTGCGTGGTTGTGGATGGTCTGGTCACTGGCATATAAGGACCAGAACCTTGTGTTGTGCGTCTAGTGGCATGAAAAATGTACTAACCGCAAGCCTGGTGTGGGACAGGCCTGAACAAGTAAGTATGCGGATCGCACATGAAACCCCTGCATGAGATGGGAAGTGATGCACCATTGGCATGGAGTGCGGCTCCTACATATATCACTGGATATGATTGAACGCTGACCCAGTAATGGGAAGATACAGTCAGGGTGGGGGTATAGCCCGCGACAACTGTGGTTTGTCCGACCACAGGGTCAGGGGTGAATTGTGAGTGAAACATAACAAAAGTTCTTGTTGTCTCCACCTTGCCACTTACATTATGCAGTGAGGAAGGGTCTAATCATATTGATAGGATGGGCATGAACGTGGAATATCTTGCGGGTAAATTGGTACCTCTCTGTAGAGTTAAAAATGTATTCGAATACTCCGAGCTCCCGGGTTTATAGGAGTCTGCTGCAGTGGATTAAATCCACGGGGTGTGGCACAAGCATGTTTTCTAAATAAAATTTGATAAGTCAAGATTACCCAAATGACATGTGTTGTCATGATAAGGGTTGCTGCTGTGGGCTGTCGTGTGTCGACGTGTTGTGGTAGTGCTATAAATAGTGAACATGAATAGCGATGCTATGCTATGAAAAATACTGCCATGAGATGAGATATAAAAGAAAAGACTATTTTACAACCATCCACACTTTTTTACTAGCATAGGTTCACATCATCACTACTATATGTATCTACTCTTACCTATGACTTAATGAGTACGTAAGTACTCACCCTTGCAACCTACAATCCAATAGATGGGCGTTCCATGATCAAGAAGAAGGCGTGGAGAACTTCATGGATCCAGGAGGAAAACTAGTTCCGCCAGAGCCCTGATGTGTGTTGTTTTGCCGTCAACTTCTTGCTATGGGGGTTCACCTAATTTCTGCTGTGTAGTTGTTATTTTACTAGACCATGTATGCTGCGAGGGCATTGTAATCTCTTTATGTTGTATTAAGGCCAGCAGGCCACACTGCTTAAATATTTTGTAAGTTACTCTAGTGTAATGTAAATATACTCCTGTGCTTGACTTATCTTGGGAAGTCAATGGTTGTAGCTTCTAGGCCCCTAAAGAGTGTTTTAGTATTTAATGACAACTACAAATGCTATACTAACGTTACCTGCCTAGTTGTGTTAAGAAGAAACTTAAAAGACAGGTTAATGAAAGGCGAAGAAAGAGCCTCATGATGAAGAAAGGGCATTGATCAAAAGGGCAAAGGTACGAAATAAGGCCTTTTCCATTTTTACCGGTCTAAGGTGTTTAGAGAAGAATTTTGACCGGATTTTAGGATAATTGCCGTACTATTAAGAGGAGCATGTGGTGTATCACAAAATACTTCATCTATGTGCCACAAATCATAAAATCAACTTGCATTGCATACTAGAAGATCACATACATTGAAAAATGCTTGTTTCAGCTCAATACTGCTCAGCACTGTCTCAGTCGGTCTGACCGTATGTTGACCCGGTCTGACCGAATTCACGTACTGACCGAATAGGATCTCGAACTGACCGATATTATGTATTAGCATAGTATGTACCTTTATAATGTCTGTCTGTCCGTAGTTAAAACCTAGGTCAGTCTCCTGGAACTTCATGACCTATCCTTCTGTTGTTTTTGAGCTTTGACGGTCTGACCGTTTTATTAGACCGGTCTGACCGCGAAATCAGTCTGACCGTGTTTTTGTACTACGGTCTGACCGTATGGCCGGTCTGTCCGTATTTTTCGGCCTGACCGTATAAAGTGTCCAGAAACTATGTCGTCTCTGGACAGTTTCACAGTCTGACCGAAATAGGCTCCGGTCTGACCGTGTGTGGGCCTGAGAAGGGTAGTTGAGCATTTATTGCGCCTGTTTAATGCCGTTGCAATTGCGGCGGTCTGACCGAGCTTATACCTGCGGTCTGACCGCCAGGTGATCTTTTTCTCCCAACGGCCTGTAACGGCTATATTTATTGAGGGGGGTATATATACTCCCATGCACAGCCCTATTCAGGACTCTTGGCATAATTTGAGCATTGTCATCATCCTTGAGAGCTTTAGCACATTTCATACACTCTAGGGTTCAAATTCTTGAATTTGTGAGAGTGTGCATTTGAGATCTTCTAATGCATTGCATCTAGATCATTAAATCATCCTCGTGGCACAAGAAGAAGGCTAAGTGATCATCACCGGCTTGTTACTCTTGGAGTTTGTCGGGTCCTAGACGGCTAGGGGAAGGGTTTTGGAGAGCTCTTCAAGGAAGATTGTGAAGAAGCCTCAAAACGTCTTGTGAAAGGGTTGAGCACACCTTGCCGGAGCGGTAAAGTGCATCCTTAGTGAAATCGAGGTTTGGATAACTCATCACACTAATCCGGCTCAAGATCTAGGTCACTTCTCGAGAGAAGGTTGACTAGATAGAGGAGCGGTTATAGATTTGAGTTTGCCTCAACGTGGATTAGGGGTGATCGGCAAATCACCGAGACCACAGGATATACCCTTGTGTTGGAATTGTGCTTTGTTCATATTGTGTTATTTATTTGCTCACATTATCTATAAATTGTTTGATTAATTGCTAAATTGTTAAAATCGCCTATTCACCTCCTTCTAGTCGATATCCTAGATCCCTTTCAATGGTATGCATGTATGGGATCAGCTGCAGCGAGCTGGTTCCCCACGTGAGTAGTCGTTGTCCCCAAGGAGGGGGCACGACATTATACGTATAGGAACGGCTTATAAAGAAATGTCTCGAGCTAGATATGATCATCTGGTTGCACTGATACTGATCTTAATACAATACCAGGTCTTATTACGAACAGACAGTCACTCGCATGATTAGAAACATGCTAATAAGTCTCGTATGCATTTAGAAAGGACTTATTTAGGGATGTCTTATCTAGATGTGACCATGAGATCGGCCCGTGAATCCAACCTAATTATCATAATAAGATGGTCATCGGCGACCAGCCCCCGAGCATAGCTCGGTATGGGTGTGGCGAAAGAGAAAAAGAAACCATAACATAATTCGAAGAGAAGTACACTAAAATGTTTTCTTAACAAAACATGCTAATTGAAAAGGATAAAAGAAATGAGAAACATTGTCGCGCCCCGAAACTGGGACTACGACTACTCTCGTGGAGACCTAGCTCGCTGTAGCTAGTCCCATAAAAGCATACCTTTGACTTCCCAGGATAAGTCAAGCACACGAGTATATTCATATTGCAGCAGAAAAACTTACAAAATATTTAAGCAGTGTGGCCTGCTGGCCTTAATATTATATAAAGAGATTACAATACCTTCGCGGCATACATGTTTTAGCAAAATAACAACTACACAGCAGAAGATAGGTGACCCTCCCACAGTGAGAAGTTGACGGCAGAACAACACACATCAGGGCTCTGGCGGAACTGGCTCTCCTTCATCTGGGTCCAAGAAGTTCTCCATGCCTTCATCTCGATCATGGAACGCTCCATCTACTGATTTGTAGGTTGCAAGGGTGAGTACTTACGTACTCAGTAAGTCATAGGTAAGAGTAGATACATATAGTAGGGATGATATGAACCTATGCTAGTAAAGAAGTGTGGATGGTTGTAAAATAATCTTTTCTTTCATATCTCATCTCATGGCAACACTTTTCATAACATAGCATCGCTATTCATGTTCACTAAATTATAGCACTATCGTGACACGTCGACACACGACAGCCCACGGCAGCACCCCTTATCATGACAACACATGTCATTTAGGTAATCTTGACTTATCAAATTTTATTTATAAAACATACTTGTGCCACACCCCGTGGATTTAATCCACCGCAGTAGACTCCTATAAACCCGGGAGCTCGGAGTATTCGAATACATTTTTAACTCTGCAGAGAGGTACCAATTTACCCACAAGATATTCCACTTTCATGCCCTTCCTATCAAAATGATTGGACCCCTGGCTCACTTCATACTGTGAGTGGAAAGGTGGAGATAACAAGAACTTTTGTTATGTTTTACTCACAATTCACCCCTGACCCTGTGGATCTCTTGCGAACCACAGTTGTGGCAGGCACTCCCTACCACCCCTATTGCATCTTCCCATTACTGGGTCAGCGTGCATGATCACATTCAGTGATATGTGTAGGAGCCGCGCTCCGTGCAAAACGTGCACCACTTCACATCTCATGCAGGGGTTTCATGTGCGATCCGCATAAGTACTTGTTCAGGCCTGTCCCATATCAGGCTTGCGGTTAGCACGTGTTTCATGCCACTAGACGCACAACATAAGGTTCTAGTCCTTATATGCTAGTGATCAGACCATCCACAATCATGCACCTTCAGTGCCTGCACATCAAGTGCAGCCAAGCACCTCCAGTGATACCGCCATTCCATACCAAAATTCTGGTCCTGGCTAGGGATTTTATTTCATGAATATATATATATAAATACATATATAATAGTTCATGGCTCACTATTTGATCATTTCATATTTCACACGCATCCAGTCTAGTATTGCCAACATGCAATATTATTTATATTCAAGGTTATATTATAGCAACTCTTAAAATATAGGTTCAAGATGATCAAGACTATGACTTGCCTTCCGCGTCGTAACAAACAGCAGTCGATGTCGAGTCTGCAACAAAGTCTTCGTACTCGGGCTCTTGATCTACTCTCCAATCAAACAAGCACACAAAGATCAGAAACTATTTTGAATACTTTAAAATCTATATGCAACATGCTTTTAATAGAAAAGATCTTGGCGATGATGAAATGGACTGCGATTGTAAGCTGATCTGGGTCAAAACCCTGGAATTTATAGAATCTGAGCTAAGGATGGTGTTAGAAATTCTTAGGGCTTCAAGGCTGCAATATGGACATCAAGTCCGTGGTTGGTTTACTCAAAAATAGCGAATGTCAACGGATCGACATTCGGTTCACAGCCTGACATAGCTTTAGAGGAAGCTAAAGGACTTATCTCAAGATGTGATAGTTGAAGGAAATGTAGAGCATGGTCCTATAAACTTGGTAGACAAAGTTGTTTTCAGTTTTCATAACCAGAAGTAGTAAAATTGGGCAAATGCCACTGGCTGACATTGTCAAGGATTGGCATTGGCATGGTTCTGGAGATTCTCAGTAGGCAAAATATGTTCTGTTTCAACCATTGGGTGCATAATGCTATGAGGTAGCTATTTGACAAGGTGGTTTTCACAGAAAAGGTCTAGAAGTCAAGGATTTTGCAAAGACACCCCTAGACACAGTGAACTGGATGTCAGTGCATTGTCAAAATTAGGGCTTTGATGCTTTATCTGATTCAGGGTTTGATTGCTTCGCCAATTATATCTGGGAGGTTGGAGAAGATGACAGGAACTTGTTGGTTGTGGTTTCAGGAACTGAGATGGTCGGACGGCGATGAACGGCGATGAAGAACTACGGTGGTGACACGACACTGTGAAGCCACTGGACAAAATCTTGGCACAGATTCAGGGATCGTGCTAGTAGAGGAAAGTGTTCAGGAGATCAAGCAAAGATGCTAGACAAGGTGGCATCGACTGCAGTGGCCGGCGGCGACCGGGCGACACGCTGGCGGCACGGCAGCGAAGGGTAAAACACTCAAATCAGGATTTGGTGCTGCACTGCTAAGACTTGCGGTTGCTGAAGCTAGCTAGAGCTAAGTGGTACTGTTTGATGCAGTGGGCTCGACTGGAGATGGCACGGCGGCGAACGGTGACGAGCTTCGCCGGAGAAGAAGACGGCTTCAACGGCAACAGAGTAATGTAGTGATTCAAACTCCAATTGAGTTCCTGGGCAGCTTCAGATAGTGTGGATGAAGGGAATCGGCCTAAGGCGGCGTTGGCGAGGAAGTCAACAACGCGGCCGGAGAAGAAAGCACCGAATTGGGCAAAATCAACATACTGCTTCGAGGGTCAATTGTTTCCTATGAGAGTCGTAGGGAAGTGAGGTAAAACTTCTGAAATGGTCAGTTAGATCGGACGAACGGTGGCACGGACTGGCGACGTGACCCATCACCGGTGGCGCAGAGAAAAGGGGAAAACTTCAATCTGAACTGAATTTTTAAATCTTGATGCTTAGGCTTACTGAGAATACTTCATTAATCAATTTCTTCTACTACAGGAAAGATCAATTTGGACTGGAGCAGACGCAATTGCTGGAACAGGACATTTTCAAAATATGGCAATCACCGGCGTTGTGGTTCACTAAAACTCGATTAAATGCTATAGCATGAGAAGTTAGACAGGAGACACATACTGGTTACTTCAATTTGGAAGTTGGTACAGTGAATCGGCCTGGTGTCGAGCTCCTCCTCGGCGGCTCGCCGGAGAAGAAGACAAGTCGGGAGAATTTAGTTTAATTTGCTAAGAAGTTCTGGAGGGCAGTGCTGCAGATGAAAAAGCTGCTTTGAGTTGCTATTTAAAGGCAAGACAAGATGAAGCTCACTGCTTGGAGGCTAAGGTGCTTGCGCCGATGAAACCTTTGGGTTGAAGCAACGGTGAGCAGGTTTAGAGCTTCTCTCTGGAGCGCGAGCTGCTGATGTGCTGGACAAGGATTTCCACAACAATAGCTAAGGTGCAAACACGTGTGCGCATGCAAGCACGGTTGTGAAAAAGCACGGGCTAGAGCGGCGCTGACCGGCGGCAAAGACACGGCGACACGGTGCTCCTGGTTGCGGTCGCATCGGCGCTGGTCGAAGTGGTCACTGTGCACTACTGGCTGTGATCGAGGTCGAAGGGACTGCGAGCTCTGGTCGCAATTGGCTGCTCCAGTCGTGAACTGTAGGTGTGGTCGAGCCAGGGACCTGGTTGCAAGAATCTTTGATTGAATTCTGAACTGATTTGTAATTTCTGGTTTAGAGAGGGGTAATCTGCAATCTGATTTCACAGGTGAGTATAAACTTATACCTTATACTCATCCAGCAAGAAATTTGGTAAAATCTGGCATGATTTGATGGTCCTTGATATAAATTGAAAATAGGGTATTTTAGGGTAATTAAAATCTGAGTTTTGGTCGATTTTAAATTCAAGGTAATTGGAGAGAGATTTGGGTGTTCTGATAAAAGAAGATTTTGTATTAATTAGCATTTGGGAGGTGTTCCCTGAAATAGATTTGAATTTAGAGTTGATTTGAGGATTTTAGCCTTTTTGGGTTTCCAGATATCAGAAAAGGACTCATTCGCGATACAATTGGATTGATCTGTGAAAAAAAGCTTGGAGGATGGAATCTGGCTGCCAACTTTCTGGATTAAGGTATTGGCATATCCATGATCATAGTACAGGAATAATCTGATCTGGATTAGGTCAAGATTTGGCTAAATCTGAGTTCATAGTGTTTAGGGTAATTAGGATATTAATTAAATTCCTGTTTTCGAAAACAGAAAATGATCGCAAGATCTGAGAGTGAGAGATGGAATTGAATCTGGCTTCTGAAGGCTTTTATCCTCAGAGTAACTGATAGATCTCATCTGAGCAATCTGATCTTGACTTGGGTCTACAAGATAGATTTGAAAATTTTAGGGCTTGAGATAGATTAGGGTCTGACTGATCTGGCTACTACTACGGGTACATGCATGCATGATGCTCATGAAAAAGGAAGCTTTTACCCCTAAAGTCAGGGTGTTACAAACTTACACGTAGAACTTGCGTAATTGATCTATGTTCCAAGTATTGGACAAGATCCTTCCATCCTCCATAGATAAACTGGCCGATCCTGGTCGCGGTACTGAAACCACAGTATAAGGGCCTTCCCACTGAGGAGAGAACTTATTGTGATTAGACTGGTTTTGTATTTTTCATAAAACCAAGTCGCCCACATGAAGACTACGAGGCTGCACCCGTTTACTATGATATTTACGTAAAGCTTGTAAATATACTGCGGACTTGATTAGTGCCTGATCGCACTTTTCCTTGAGGAGGGTTAGGTCTTGGGTACGTTGTTTGAGTTGATCAGTCTGATTGAAATGATCTACCCGAATAGAACCAATACGAATTTCCGTAGGTAATATAGCCTCGGCGCCATATACCAATTGGAAAGGTGTCTCATCCATAGCCCGACTGCAAGTGGTACGCAGTGCCCATAAAACGGAGTAGAGTTTGTCTACCCAAGCCCATGAGTGTGCCTTAAGGCAATCGAAAACACGTTTCTTTATGCCTTGTAATATTTGTCCGTTGGCATGTTCAACGGCACCATTGCTCTGTGGATGAGCTACAGAAGCAAAGCATACTTTGGTTCCAATATCGTTGCAATAGTCCAAAAAGAGACCACTAATGGGTTGGGAACCATTGTCGGTAATGAGATGACTTGGAACACCGAATCACATGACAATGTTCTTATGGAAGAATTTCTTCGTTGCAGCAGCAGTAACATTGCGGACTGATTCAGCCTCGATCCATTTTGTAAATGTATCAATGGCTACGAACAAAAACTTGTACCCATTGACCACTTGGGGCATAGGACCCACAATGTCTATCCCCCAGACCGCAAAAGGCCATGTTAGAGGAATAATTTGTAAAGTATATGCGGGCGGATGAACCTGTCTCGCATGAAATTGACACTGTGGGCATGTCTTGACCAAATGTTTGGCATCATCTAGTGCCGAAGGCCAATAAAAACCCTGTCGGAAAGCTTTTCCAACCAGTGTTTGAAATAACGCCTGTGCACCACGTACACCATCATGGATTTCTTTCAAGAGGGACTTACCTTCCTCTTGAGATATGGAATGCATGAATACTCCTTGAGTACCCTTCCTGTACAAGACCCCTTCTATGAGTTTGTACAAGCGCGCTTTTCGAACTAATTGATCACTCTCAGTTTCATCCTTGGGCAAGGTCCCATGTTCTAGATAGACCCTCAATGGATGGGTCCAATCTCCTTCATGCCCCAGTTTGGGGACACAGACTGTCACCGGGTCGTCTTCGATCGAACTCATGATCGAAAGATGTTCTAAGTGTTCAACGAACACTCCCGCCAGAGCGGATGTGCGTGAGGACCCAATTTTAGATAATTAGTCTGTGAGAATATTATCCTTTCACGGGATATATTGGACTTCGAAATGACTGAAGTGTTTTTCCAATCTCCTCACTTCCCCCAGGTAATGAGGCATTGTCTCATCGGAGGTGTTTTACTCCTTGTTTACCTGGTTTACGACTAGCTGTGAGTCTCCCCTCACCACTAATCGATGGACTCCTAGGAACTTAGCTGCCCGGAGTCCTGCAATAAGACCTTCATACTCTGCTACGTTATTGGTCGCAACAAATTATAATTAAATGACATACTTGAGTTGATCGCCCTGGGGCGTGATTAAGACCACTCCAACCCCTGAGTGTTGAAAACTACTAGAGCCGTCAAAACACATCGTCCAATGGTTGGTGCATGGTAAATATTTGGATTCTTGCACGGGAGGGTCAGGATTAGTCCATTCGACCACAAAGTCTGCAAGGATCAGGGATTTAACTGCTGTGCGAGGGGTGAAATGGATTTCAAACGCTCCCAGTTCCACTGTCCACTTCGCGATGCGACCAGATTTCTCCCAGTTGCGGATTATATCTCCCAATGGGAAGGACGATGGCACAATAATTTTGTGCACCTTAAAGTAATGTCGTAGCTTACAGGAAGCCATCAGAAGTGCGTAAAGTATTTTTTGGACCTCAGGGTAGCCCTCCTTTGGACCATGAAGAAAGGAAGGCCTCGTTTGCCTAGCCTCGATATGAAACGGCTGAGAGCCGCCATGCAACCTGTTAGGCTCTGTATGTCCTTCATGGTCGAAGGAGATCTCATTTGCTTAATGGCCCTGATTTTTTCCGGATTAACCTCTATTCTTCTTGAACAAACAAGGAAACCCAAAAGTTTGCCAGAAGAAAACCCGATGGAACATTTTTGCTGGTTTAATTTTATTCCATGCTTGTTTAGATTAAAAAAGGTTTCAGCAAGAACATCTAAGTAATTTGTGCCTTTCAAGCTTTTTACAACCAAATCATCAACGTAAGCTTCAAGATTATGCCCCATCTGGGAAAGAAAGGTCTTTTGCATCAAGTGCTGGTACGTGGAACTGGCGTTCTTGAGACCAAATGGCATTCTAATGTAGCAGTAGGTGCCAAATGGTGTGATGAAGGCAGTTTTCTCTTCATCTTCTTCTGCCATGCTAATTTGATGGCACCCTGAGTAAGCATCCAGGAAGCTCATCAGTTCGGAACCCACTGTAGAATCGACCAATTGGTCGATACGAGGAAGGGGAAAATCATCCTTCAGACAGGCACTGTTTATGCCTATTTAGGCTGGTGTAATCAACGCACATGCGCCACTTACCATTTGACTTTAGGACCATGACTGGGTTCGCAAGCCACTCAGGATGATCGACCTCACGAATAAATCTTGCCTTCCAAAGTTTCTCCAACTCCACTCGGATGGCTTCTTGCCGATCAACAGCACAGCGGCTGAGCTTTTTCTTTATAGGTCGTTGTCCAGGTCGAATTGCTAACCTGTGCTCAACTACCTCCCTTGGGACTCTAGGCATGTTGAATGGTTTCCACACAAACACATCTGCATTAGCCTGGAGGAAAGTAATGAGCTCGAGTTCCTATTTATCATCCAGGCCTAATCCGATCCGAATGGTTCTAGATGGATCATCTTGGTACAATGGAACCAGTTTTAACTTTTCGTCTGGCCACGAGGCAACTTTGATCGTATCCGAAGCTGTGGTCGCAATCTTGACATCCCGAAGGGGAAGCTGATCCACTAGTTCCAGGGATAACCAACCACAAGTTAGCGCCGTGTTCCGGCTGCCTCGATTGAGATAACGCCTTTGAGACCCGGCAACTTGCCGCACTGATAAGCGTAGTGCATCACCATCATGAATTTAGCGAGAGTTGGCCTGCCAAAAATTGTGTTATAAGCCGAATCACAATCAATTACATCAAAGGTAATCAATTATGTTCGGAAATTATATGGTCCTCCCAGCGTTACTGGGAGTACCACCTGTCCCATCGGCATCATGGAGGGACTAGAAATTATCCCATAAAATGGATGAATTATGGGCTTAATTTTTGAACGAGGAATCTGCATCTCATCTAGAGCCTTGACCAACAGAATGTCCAAGGAACTCCCCCCGTCGATTAGAACCTTTTCAACTCGAGCATTGGTGATAATTGGGGTAATGACCAAAGGCAGTCTCAATGGTCGTATAAGCCCAATAGGACAATCAGCTCGATCAAAAGTTAAAGGAGTTTCCGACCAACGGGGGTATTGAGGCTCACCAAGGGAAGCCTTTGCTTGATTTACCTCGTAGTAAAACGTCTTAAACTGACGCTTAGAAGTAAAAGAGGAGGAACCTCCAAAAATAACATTAACATGATTATGGGGTACCTGATAGGACATCTCTTCATCTCCATCAGCGTCTCTAAGTCCGCAGGCCTGATCTTTCGGCAGCAAAGTTGGCATCAGTCCAATACCTTGGTAGAAGTCATCTAGTTGCTTCAACCAATTTCGACAGTTTTTTAGATCGTGTCCCGAGGAATTGTGGAACTGACACCACTTCTTGTTTCCCTGCGGGTTAGTTTGTTTTCCCGGCTGGTCGCTATCGCGGCCACCAGAAGAGATTTTATTCTTAAATGGAAACTTATTACCTTTTCCTAGTGGTGGTTTCTCCGCAACTGCAACCTCCCAGTATTGTCCAGTCCGGTGTTTCTTGGACTTGTTTGATTTTTCACCTGATGACAATTCTGACTTCTTGCTTGAATCCTCTTTCTTAACATCTTTAAGACTTGGTTGAGGTGGTAAATTCCCTTTATCCACCATTCTATTCCATTCCACGGCCTCAGCCGCATAAGAATAGCTGTCAGCCATGTCGAAGAGATCAGCTACTGACCAAGGTGGGTGGATGAGTAAATCTTCAGTAAATCTCCGATATCGCACGACGTGTTTAAATGCCCTAATAACGGAGTTGTCAGATATATTCGGAATGGTATTCCTCACTCCAACAAATCTCTTGACAAACTGTCGAAGTTTCTTTGTAGAGGTCTGGCATAGACCATGAAGATCATCCTCTTTACCAGGCTTCTGGTAGCAGTTCTAGAAATTGTTGAGTATAGTGTCACACAACATTTCCCAGTTAAAAATCGAACCCTCTGGTTGGTTGAACAACCAGGTTCTCACTGGTCCCTCAAGGACCGTTGGCAAGTAATTTGCCATGACATGATCATCCCCACCCGCTGCTTGAATAGCGGTGATGTAGATATGAAGGAATTCGGATGGATTCTGAGTTCCATCAAATCTTTCAATTGTCCCTGGCTTGAACTTGTCTGGCCAGACCACCACACGGAGGCTTGGCGAGAAAGCTTTGCAGCCAACATAGGAACTGTGGAGAGTTCTGCAGCTTTCAACCTGATCGCAGGCGACCTCACACTGTGGGGATATGCCCTGCGGTCCTAGACGAGAATGGATAGGAACACGATATCGATCGCGGGAATTTCCAACTCGCCTGGATTTGTCGTGCCGATCTGATCCTGGTGGTAGTCAATTCCACCTACCATGACTAGAGTAAGAATACTTCCTCTCATGGGAGCGAATCATAGACCGGGATGAAGTAGTTGGAGTTGCATCAGATGCAACTTCATCTAACTTATCCTCCAGGATTCTGGCAAAAGCCGGCTTGTCTGCGTCTTCAATATTAGGAGAAAATTACGTAGGATCTCCGTGATAGAACGGAGTCGCCCATGCGTTCTCCTCCTGGGCACACCAGGTGTTACCTTTTCTTCGTCCACCAGTGGATAATCCGGGGCCAAGGAAGGTGCCTGGTCCCGTCTGCGACCGCGAGGATGATGGGAAGAACTTGGAGCGGCATCATAACGAGACTGCGTGAGCTGCAAAGCTTCCAGTGCAGTCTTGCGAAGTTCGTTATCTCGCTGCTCACGATCCTGATCTTCCTTTTGCTTGCGCTCCTGTTCGTCCTTTTGTTTGCGCTCTTGCTCCTCCCTAGCAACTCGCTGTTCAGGAGTTTCCTCCGACAAAGTAGCAAATTCTCGAGGGAGTGAGGTCGCAGAAGGAGAAAACATCTCCATTGGTTCCGAATCGGATTCGAAATCAAAAAGAGACTGGAGGTTATCAGGATCAAACCTTCCAGGGCTAAGCTCCAGGTTATCGTTACCCGTGTCCCCCACAGTAACGTGTTTTGGTATATACTCAACCTCCAAAGTGGTAGAACTCACATGGCGTCCTAATCTATCTTCTCTGTCCCCTGGTCGATAGACATGTCTTGGGTGGGAGAAGACGCATCCTCATGCTATTCCTCAAGAACATCTTCACGATCAACCTCTTCCATTGGAACATGATCGCTAGGCAACGGCATTCGTATATGGGCATAATCATCGAGATCAAAATCGTTCTCAGAATTGTATGCCCCAGATATGACTTATCGAATCTCCTGATGAAAGAAGAACACCTTCAGAAAGGCCCCACGGTGGGCGCCAGCTGTCGACGATTTGGACTCGGGGAGTCCTTTGTCGATCTTACGCAGATTTGAGAGTTGTATGTGAGACCTTTCAATGTGCCATCAGGTAAGTTAGGGTAAGCAATGACAATAGGGACATAAAGATTTATACAGGTTCGGGCCCTCGATGGTGGGAATTATAGCCCTACATCCTGGTATGATTTCACTATGGGAATAAAACAGTTTACAATGGGAAGAGATTATCACAGGCGATGATCTCTTCTATATTTTTGTCTATCTAATCTATGCCTAAGTCTTCAAGCTTTTTTGATTCATTGTCTTTCTTGTTAACCGCCCTTTGCATCGTGCATCGACCATCCTTTTATACTGAATGAAAGGATGTCAAATGCAAAGCGGTTTGCGACGGTTGTCTTGGTGCAGTTTGTATAACCGCACTCATCTCTTTTGCCGGTGTTAAAGCAAGTGCAATTGTGGATAACTGCACATGTTGACCCCTCGGCGGATGTTTTTAGACGTGGAATAAGTTGCTTCATGCCTGGGAACGTGTTTGGTAAAGACTGAAACAGCTCCGAATTATCTTGGCCACGTATAGCCAGCAACCTCTCACCACGCACTATCTGTGGCCCCATGATTGCGCAAGGGCTGCAGTCATGAACTTTATTTTGTGTCCGTCGGCGACCATAGCGGCTAACAAGACACATAGACACACGTCATATTCGAACTTGACTTGAACCCAACAAGTGCTAATGAAACTAGCTCGGGTGATAATCCTCGTCAACCATCTAGTTACGGCATTTTACACATCTTCTTTCGTTCGAAACTCTTGCTCCAACTGGATGCTACTTTGCTCAAAAAACCATCTTGAGTTTTGGTCCGTCAGCAGCATTGCCGAACTAAATCTAAATTCATCTATCCATTGTTGGGGGGTCCTGAAATGTTCTTCATCAGGGTCTTCAGATGCTTCAGAGTCTGTCAAGTCATCTTCATCAGACACAGTTCCAAGACCCTCCAAGACCTCACACACATCAACACATGTGTGGCAAAAAGCTTCTAGCCAGTCACCAGCCCTGAATGTTGGAGGAATCGGTGCATTCATTTCTCTTGCCCATGCGCCGCTACTAGGGCTGGCTCCAACGTCACCCTCCGACAGTTCTAGGTCGCAGAACTAGACATAAACTATAAACTGGCCACCCAAACGGGCATCAGGGTCCTTCACTCTCCTCACAAATGACCCCGACGAGTTGTTCCCTTTTAGTTCGTGCAACACCCAGTATGGGCCGTTGGCTATCTCCTTCACAATGAGCCCCTCTACTTGAATTGTCCCATGTTCTACACTCTTGACGAGGATTGACACCTGAGTCAGTTCAAATAAATGCACTGTTGGTTCAAGACAGATTCGAGCCAGAGATGTGCCCGACGGTGCGAACTCAAGTCGTTTCTGGGAAGCATCAGCCCAAGGTCGCAGGCTTTGCGTGATCAGGTCGCAGGCTTTGCGCGATCAGATCACAGCTAGTGCGCGGTCAGAAGTTCGTGTGCTGTGCGCGGACAGAAGGTCAAAAATGTTGCGCGATCAACCAACATCGCGCGGTCAGAGCATCCTCGACCAGGGAACGTGGGAGTATTCTTTTCCTACAACAGGAATATCCCAAGTACCCCGAAGAGTCTTCTACGTGAGGATTAACCGTCAGGAGGTTAATGTGTGCAGTTATCCATAAATAACACGTGTTAAACCTGCGTGGGAGTTAAAGGTGGTTCTCCAAACTGCATCCAAGCAACTGTTTGATGCAGTTACGACTTGGCACCCTTTCAAACGGTATAAAAGGGTGGCAAGATGTATCAAACGGGGAGATCGATCAATAGATCAAGACACGATTTAAACAGCCAAGTCTACGGCCTGGATTAGATAGTTTTTATAAGCCTCCCTGGCTTCTTTCTGTACTTTTACGTAAGAAAAAACCTTCGCCTGTGAAGGTCTTTTCCCGCTACTTTGTAACTATTTACTACACATAGTGCAATCCCAACAGGACGTAGGGCTATTACTCTCACCATCGAGGGCCCGAACTTGTATAAACCTCTCTGTGCTCCAGTTCTCCATAGTTCTACATACCTTCCCGGAGGGTCACCTTGAAAGGTCTCATTATTATAAATTTTGCATAAGTTCAGCTGAGGACCCCGAGTCCGAATCGTCGACAGCTGGCGCCCACCGTGGGGCCTTTCTCAAGGCGTCTTAATTTTCATCCGGAGGTTCGCCAAAATATGGCTGGAGTATATGATTCCGAGAACGATTTTGATCTCAAGGATTATGCTCACATTCCAATGCCTTCTCCAAGTGATCTTGTTCCGATAGAGGAGGTTGGAGGCCAAAATCTTCCAGAGGTTGAATCATCTCTCCAAGTCATGTCCATCGACCAGGGAGCGACTGGAGCAAGGTCAGAACCCACCGAGGTTCTTAATGCGCTAGAGGGTGAGTCTGGTCTGTCATACTACCCCGCTGAGGGGAAGGATGATATCGACCTGGAAATCAGCCCGGGAAGATTCGACCCTGATAACCTCCACCGTCTCTTTGATTTCGAGTCCGACTCGGAACAAACGGAGATGTTTTCCCCATCAGCGACCTCTCTCCCTAGACAATTTGCTGCCTTATCGGAGGAAACTCCTGATCAATAGGCTGCTAGGGAAGAACGGGATCGCAAAGAGAAGGAGGATAAAGAACTCGAGCAAAAAAACAACGAACTACGCAGAACTGCCCTTGAGGCTCTTCAAGATGCGCAGGCTCGTTACGATGCTGCTCTGAGTTCTTCTCGACGATCACGCGGTCGCAGACGCGACCAGACCCCCTCTTTGCCTCCGGAGCATTTCCCGGTGGACGAAGAAACGATAACACCTGGTGCCCCTAGGAGAAGTACCCATGGTCGACTGCGATCTATCGCGGAAGTCATGCGTAACTTCCCTCCTACGGTCACGGATGCGCATAAACCAGCCTTCACTAGGATCCTAGCGGAAAGACTGGATGAGGTCGCATCTGAGGCGACCCCAACGGCCTCTTCCCGGTCAGTAACACGTTCTCGCGAACGAGAGTGTTCTCACTCTGGTTCTGGTCGGCGAAGTTACCCGCCGCCTGTACCATTCCGCCAGGACAAGTACAGGTGGATACAGGATTCTCGTGGGAGGGATCGAGTCCCTGTCCACTCTCATTTGGGACCACGGATAACTCCACCATTACGTGAGGTCGCCCGTGACCCAATCGAGAGTCACAGGGCAATTCACGGTCCCTACGTCGGTTGTAAAGCTTTCTCACCCAGCCTTCGTGCGGTCGTTTGGCTTGATAAGTTTCGACCAGGGGCCATTGAAAGGTTCGACGGAACTCAGAACCCATCCGAGTTCCTTCAAATCTACATCACTGCCATCCAAGCGGCAGGATGCGATGACCAGGTCATGGCCAACTACCTGCCTACAGTCCTCGAAGGACCAGCTAGAACCTGGCTGTTTAATCAACCCGAGGGTTCCATCTACCACTGGGAAATGCTGTGCGATGCTATCCTCAGCAATTTCCAAAACTGTTATCAAAAGCCGGGTAAAGAGGACGATCTTCATCGGCTACGACAAACTTCGACCGAAACTCTTCGGCAGTTTGTCAAGAGATTTGTCGGGGTGAGAAATACCATCCCAAACATATCTGACGGCTCCGTTATCAGGGCATTTAAACATGCCGTTCGATACTGGAGATTCACCGAAGACTTGCTCATCCACCCTCCTCGATCAGTGGCCGATCTTTTTGATATGGCCGATCGGTACTCCGACGCGGCCGAAGCAGTCGAATGGAACCGGATGGTCGATAAGGGTGGCCTACCACCTCAACCGGAATCTTCGTCTGGTGGGAAGTCGAAAAAGTCGAAGAGGAACTGCTCTGGACAGTACCGCGAGGTCGCAGTCTTCATTTAAAAATAAAACTGCTCCTGGTGGTCGTAATGCCGACCAGCCAAAAAAGTCGACTAATCCGCAGGAAGGCAAGAAGTGGTGTCCACTCCACAACTCCGCAGGCCACGACCTCAAGAACTGCAGGAGTTGGTTGAAGCAATTGGATGACTTCTACCAAGGAGTTGGGCCAATGCCGACCTTACCGGCTAAAAAACAGGCATGCGGACTTAGAGACGCCGACGGAGACGAAGAGATGTCCTACCAGGTACCTCAAAATCACATTAATGTTATTTTTGGGGGTTCTTCCTCTTTTGTTTCCAAAAGGCAGTTTAAAGCCTTTTACCGAGAGGTAAACCAAACGGAGACATCCCTTGGTGAACCTCAATACCCCCGTTGGTCGGATACACCTTTGACATTCGATCGCTCTGATTGTCCCACAGGGCTTACTCGACCATTGAGGCTCCCTCTGGTCATTACCCCGATCATCAGTAATGCGAGAGTCGAAAGGGTCCTGATCGATGGAGGGAGCTCCCTTGACCTTTTATTGGTTAAGGCATTCGACGAGATGCAAATTCCTCGTTCGAAGATTAAGCCCATAATCCATCCGTTTTATGGAATAATCCCAGGCCCCTCCATGATGCTGTTGGGACAAGTGGTCCTCCCGGTCACACTGGGAAAATCGGATAACTTCCGAACAGAATTGGTTACTTTCGACGTAATTGATTGTGATTCGGCTTATAATGCAATCTTTGGCAGGCCAACTCTTGCTAAGTTCATGATGGCAACGCACTATGCTTATCAGTGCGGCAAATTGCCTGGCCCCAGTGGTGTCATCTCGGTCGGAGGCAGTCGCAACTTGGCGCTCACGTGCGACCGGCTATCCTTGGAGATGGTCGATCAACTTCGCCTCCGGCACGCCCAGGTCGCCACCGTCGCCACTGACGCGATCAAGGCTGCTCCTCGACCAGATGAGAAACTCAAACTGGTTCCATTGTACCCAGACGATCCATCCAAGACAATTCGGGTCAGATCAGGACTGGATGACAAATAGGAACTCGAGCTCATTACTTTCCTCCGGGCTAACGCAGATGTGTTTGCGTGGAAACCGTCCGACATGCCCGGTGTCCCAAGGGAAGTAATCGAGCACAGGTTAGCAATTCGACCTGGACAACGACCAATAAAGCAAAAGCTCAGGCGTTTTGCTGGTGACCGACAGGAGGCCATCCGAGAGGAGTTGGATAAACTCCTAAAGGCCGGGTTTATTCGTGAACTCGATCACCTGGAATGGCTTGCCAATCCGGTCATGGTCCGCAAGTCAAATGGCAAGTGCTGCATGTGTGTCGACTACACTAGCCTTAACAGTGCCTGTCCGAAGGACGACTTTCCCCTTCCCCGCATCGACTAGCTGGTCGACTCAACCGCGGGTTGCGAATTGATGAGCTTCCTGGACGTTTACTTAGGATATCATCAAATTAGCATGGCAGAAGTAGATGAAGAGAAAACTGCCTTCATCACCCCGTTTGGCACCTACTGCTACGTCAGAATGCGGTTCAGTTTCAAGAATGCAGGTTCCACGTACCAGCGCTTGATGCAAAAGACCTTTCTTTCCCAGATAGGGCGTAATCTCGAGGCATATGTAGACGATTTGGTTGTAAAAAGTTCTAAGAGGTCATCCCATTTGGACGATCTCGCTGAAACCTTCTGTAATTTGAACCGTTGTGGAATAAAATTAAACCCGGAAAAATGTTCTTTTGGGGTTTCTTCAGGAAAACTTCTTTGTTTCCTTGTTTGTTCCAGAGGCATTGAGGTCAATCCTGAGAAAATCAGGGCTATCGAACAAATGAGGTCGCCCTCGACCATGAAAGATGTTCAACGCCTGGCTGGTCGCATGGCGGCCTTAAGTCGTTTCATATCGCGACTAGGTGAAAGGGGATTACCTTTCTTCAAAGCCTTCCGGAAGCATCACAATTTCACATGGTCTGATGAGGCCGAAAAAGCATTTCATGAGGTAAAAGCATATTTGTCTTGTCCACCGGTATTGGTCTCTCTCGACAAAGGAGAACCATTACTACTCTATCTGGTGACCACCCCGCAAGAGGTCAGCGC
This sequence comes from Pharus latifolius, assembly GCA_019359835.1. Classification (NCBI taxonomy): domain Eukaryota; kingdom Viridiplantae; phylum Streptophyta; class Magnoliopsida; order Poales; family Poaceae; genus Pharus; species Pharus latifolius. Next base: position 16,806,419 of record CM033328.1, on the reverse strand, counting down.
TGTTCTGATCGCGGACAGGGAAGGAGTACACAAACCCGTCTACTATGTGAGCGAAGTGCTTCATGGTCCTAAGGAGCGTTACCCTGAGGTCCAGAAGATACTTTACGTGCTACTGATGGCTTCCCATAAGCTACGACATTACTTTCAAGCTCACAAGATCACAGTACCCTCCTCCTTTCCTTTGGGGGGATATTGTCCGAAATCCAGGAAAATCTGGTCGAATCGCCAAATGGGCTGTCGAACTCGGTGCTTTTGATGTCCATTTCGCGCCCCGCACGGCGGTTAAGTCTCAGGTCTTCGCCGACTTTGTGGTCGAATGGACCAACCCTGAGCCACCCGTGCAGGTACCAGAGGAATTGGAATGCCCCGATCACTGGACAGTGTACTTTGACGGCTCCTGCAGTTTTCGACACTCGGGGGCTAGAGTGGTCTTAGTCACACCTCAGGGCGAACAGCTTAAGTATGTCATCCAACTACACTTTGTTGTGACCAACAACGCAGCAGAGTATCAAGGTCTTCTTGCAGGGCTCCGGGCAGCAAAATTCCTCGGAGTCCGTCGATTAGTGGTGAGGGGAGACTCACAACTAGTCGTAAACCAGGTAAACAAGGAGTACAGCACCTCCGATGAGACAATGGCTCATTACCTGGGGGAAGTGAGGAGATTGGAAAAACACTTCAGTCATTTCGAAGTCCAATATATCCCGCGAAAGGACAATATTCTCGCAGACCAATTATCCAAAATTGGGTCCTCACGCACATCCGCTCCGGCAGGAGTGTTCATTGAACACTTGGACCGTCCTTCAATCATGACTTCGGTCGGGGATGATCCGGTAACAGCCTGCGTTACCAACCTCGGTCAGGAACAGGATTGGACTCAACCATTGAGAGTCTATCTTGAACATGGGACCCTACCCGAGGACGAAACCGAAAGCGATCAGTTAATTCAAAAACCGCGTCTGTATAAACTCATAGATGGGGTTTTGTATAGAAAGGGTACTCAAGGAGTATTCATGCGCTGCATATCTCAGGAGGAAGGTAAATCCCTCTTGAAAGAAATACATGATGTTGTATGTGGTGCGCATGCGTCATATCGAACACTGGTCGGAAAAGCTTTTCGACAGGGATTCTATTGGCCTTCGGCACTCGATGATGCCAAGCATATGGTCAAGATGTGTCCTCAGTGTCAGTTCCACGCGAGACAGGTTCATCAACCTGCCTATGCGTTAGAAACCATTCCCCTCACATGGCCTTTCGCGGTCTGGGGAATGGATATTGTTGATCCTATGCCACAAGCGGTCAACGGGTACAAGTTTCTGTTCGTAGCCATTGACACGTTTACAAAGTGGATTGAGGCCGAACCGGTACGAAATATTACCGCATCAACAGCACGAAAGTTCTTTCATAAGAACATTGTTGCTCGATTTGGTGTTCCAAACCATCTTATCACCGACAATGTTCTCAGTTCGCCAGTGGGCTTTTCCTGCGATCAGATCGGAACCAAGGTGTGCTTTGCTTCTGTGGCACATCCACAGATCAATGGTGCCGTAGAACGGGCCAACGGGCAGATATTGCAAGGCATCAAGAAGTGTGTTTTTGATCGCCTTAAGACTCGCTCGGGGGCTTGGGCAGACGAGCTCTACACCGTTCTATGGGCACTGCGAACTACCTCTAGTCGAGCCACCGGTGAGACGCCCTTCCATCTGGTCTATGGGGCCGAGGCTGTGTTGCCTATGGAAGTTAGTATTCGGTCCGTTCGGACAGAGCAATTCGAACTAGTTGATCAGTCCGAACAGCGATCACAGGATCTCATCCTCTTAGAAGAAAGGCGTGATCGCACGTTGATCAAGTCGGCGGCATACTTGCAAGCTTTGCGCAAGTACCATAACAAAAGGGTGCGACCACGTAGTCTCCACGTGGGCGACCTGGTTTTACGAAAATTTCAAGACCAGTCTAATCGCAACAAATTCTCCCCGAAGTGGGAAGGCCCTTATACTATTGTCTCAGTGCCGCGACCAGCATCCGCGCGGTTAGCCATGGAGGATGGTCGAATTTTGTCCAATACTTGGAACATCGATCAACTTCGCAAGTTCTACGTGTAAGTATTCAATCCCTTTTCCTGTTCAATTAGCATTTTTTTCATAAAACAAAAAATGTTTTGGTTTCATACGATGAATATTTCCCCTTATGCCCATGTGTTGCGAATTCGGCTCGGGGGCTGGTCACCGGCTGTTAGATCATTACAACGTTCTAGTCGGATTCGCTGGCCGATCTCATGACCGCTTCCAGGCAAGTCACTCCTAAATAAGCCATTTCTCAATGCACACGGGGCTTTCTGGCAAGTTCCCAGTCATCTGAGTGGCTGTTAGTTTGCAAACAAAGCTAGGCGTTACATTGATCATAATTGTTGGTTCGATCACACATCCCTGGTCATTATATTCACTTCTCTCCTGCGTTTGTAATACTAAGTCTTCAGTATCTACAATCACAGGCGGGGGCTTGGGGGATATGTTTATAATATGAAACGACATAAAACAAGAATATATATATTCATTTTCAAAAATGGGTTTCAACATACATCGCATTACATATAACTGCTTCTATACAGATGTAGGGATCACTCGATCCCAAGCTCAGTCAGGAGTTTATTTACAAGGGGTCTGATCTCCTCCATGACGGCCTCTAACTGTTCCTCACTCTCGACCTCAACCGGTCCCACCAATGGATTCAGATCTGCATCTGGGCCATGGTGAAGTCGAACCCGGCTGAGAATGGCGGAAGCGGCTGACCGAACCCTGGTTCTGATCGCCTCTTCTCGTCACCGTGTATCTTCAGGAAGATACTCGAGAAGTGACTCTGCCTGGGCAATGACTAGCGTAGACCAGTCATTTAGGCTGAGGTTATCTCTTGTGGTTTCGACCACATCAGCCCTCAGGAGACGAGCCACCGCCTTCAGTTTTTCGAAGATTGAACAGCTCTGCTCTCTGTTCGCCCTTTCGGAGGTTTGAATAGAGCCCTGGAGGATCACCTTGTCCAGACTGAGTTGTCTTATTTGACCCGCTTGCGCTGCAGTAAGAGAAAAGATTACTCACGTGTTATGAAGTTAAGTCTTCCTAATCAGGAATCAACTTACCAAAAAGTTGTGACTGCAGCTTGTTGATTTCGATCCCTTGGTGTGCAGTCACTGAGATTAAATGAAGTTTGACTGTGGCCACTTCTTTCTTCAGGAATGCCACCTCTCTGTGATGGAACAGAAGGAGTGGTCATAACCGATTTGTATCTATACAAGTTGAAGAGTAATGATCCTTACCTGCGCAAGTTGTCTCGTTCTTTTTGTATGGCCTCAACGCTCGCTATCATAGCACGCGACTTGGCCGCCATCTGGGATAGCTCCTATGACGCAAAAAGAAGTTAAAGGTGTCCTATGTACAATCCAGGCACCAAAGGAGAAGTTCAACATACCTTTGTGAATTCCAGGAAGGAAATGTTTTCCGGGATAATAGGAGGACTCGTTGAGGGCCCCGTTGCGGCCACAACAGAGGCAGCTAGTGGCAGTGCCTGCTGGGCACTACCCCCAGTCGCCGTTGCTTGCGATTGGGTCTCCGCGCCTGCTTCTCCCCTCACGGACCGGACGACTTCTTAGACCAAGGGGGCGGAGCGCTCCTCACTGGAGGCTCCTGCGCTAGCAGCAGCTTCAACCCTCCCTGGAGCGGTTGAAGGGCTGGATGCTGTCTCTTTCCACCTAACAAAGAAAAGATGAACCAAGCAATCACAATTTGTGATCATCACAACTTATTTTAATACAACCAAGATAAAGGTTCTTACCTTATATGGAATCCCATTAGCTTTTGGGATTTCAGGGAAGGCTCTCCTCGAGAAAGGGGACAATCGTCGTCTGTCCTGGTCTTCCTCTTGGTGAACAAGGCATTTTCCCCCTAGGTGTGCTCATCTGTAAGCACATTCCTAAGGGAAGATAAAGACAAATGGTAAGAGTTTTTACCTGGGCAACCTGTCCAGTTGGAGGGGTTGCATCCGAAGTCCTGGAGGGCTCCTGGACTTCTGGGGCCGGCACCTCGTCTGCAATTGCCACAGGGTCTTGTTCGACTACCTCCACTCCTGTCCGCAGGGGTGGAGGATTTTCCTCCTTAGGACTCACAGGAGTCGCAGGGGGAAGCTCTTCTCCCTGGATAAGCATCAACTTGATGAATATACAGGGGGAATTGAAGAAAACAAGAGTGTGAAAGAATCTTACCATGGTCGCCCCTTCGACCAGGGAAGTAGAGGCAACTGGCCCTGAAGCCTCGGGGGCTTCAGGAGCTGGGGTGTTATCCGTGACCACGGGGCTTTCGGTGGCCGCGGAGTCTGCTACAGCCGCCTCTGCGGTAGCAGTTGTTTCTGCAGGACGAGTTGGGGCGTCATCGGATGGAGAGCCCACCATCTTCCTCCTCCGGCGAACTAGGGGGACATCATCATCCTCCTCCTCCTCGCTCCCCTCTCCCTGTACGACGAAGAAGTGATTCCAGTCCGCACCTGGAAACATAGGAGGGACGTGATATCTTACCGCAGTTTTTCTTGCGGTAGGAGGAACGTTCCGTGAAGACCCTTCCCCGAGATTTAGCCTGGTTTTCTTGGGGGTTCGATTCCTTATCCTTGGTTTCGAAGAAACCTTTTTCACGTGTTTCATCGTCGGCTTCCCCAGGGAACCGACGTTCTCTCTTGGGAACGTCACCTCGGCGAACCTCCCTAAGAGCTGTTCTCATTCCAATGGAATCGTTAGACATACATAAGACCTGTAAAATAGAGGCCAAGGGGAAATGTACCTTTTGGCGCTCCTGTTTAAGGTCGTCGCCGGTGTGAACCAAGCTCTGGGGGTGAGGCGATCCCTTGGGGCCCTCTACCTCAGCATTGTAAGCCCTGAGGAGGTAGTTAGTCCGCCTCTCAATCTCGGATGAGGGTAGGACTGTTCCAGAATGCAAGTTAACCAATGCATTTCAGAAATAAAGATCTCAGTATCAGAGAAGGGTACCTTCATTATAGTCCAAGGTGCTGTCCGCCATGGACTTGATCTCCCATGACGGATGAGCCCTTTCATGCAGGGGGCTCACCCGGTTCTTCACAAAGTCTCGGATGACATCGCGCGCTGTTAACCCTTGTCCGGCTAAGTGAAGGATCACCTCGGCGTGCTTCATGAACTCCAAGTTCATCGCCGGGAGGGAGTCCAACTCGCTCGGCTTTTCCGGCCGCGAGTTCTCAAACCACAGCCAGCTCTCAGATGGGGAGGTGTAGTAAAACCACTTCTGGTGCCACCCGTGCACCGAATCCCGCAGGGGTGGGAAGGGATACTCCTTCTTCTCCCTTATCTAGAAGTAAATACATCCGGCGGCGTTGGCACTCTTCGACCACGCCAAATAGTAGAAGCGCCGGAAGAGATCCACGCTGGGATACACTTCGACGTATGCTTCACATAGGTGTTGGAACACCGCCAGAATCAGGACTTGGGTGGAGGTTGATCAACTCCAACCCATAATGCTCAAGGATGTCCTTCAGGAACCGACTCTCGGGGAATCTGAACCCGCAGCGCATGTACTCCTCGAAGACCACCAGTTCGCCTTCTCCGATGACTGGGGTTTCTTGGTCCTTCTCCGCGGGCCGCCAGTTGATTAGCAGTTGCGGAGGGAGAATCTCCACCTTCTCCAGCACCAGCAGACTCTCCTCGGAGTGGTGGATTGATCTGCTCCAGGATGCCATTTCTTGTGAGGAATCGGGAGGAAAGTTGGCAACTTTGGGGAAGACAGAGGCTGAGAAGAATGAGGGTTTTTGTGCGGCGGAAGTATTGAGGAAGGGTTTTTGGCTGTGTGGCTTCCTCAAGAAGCTACCTGCTCCTTTTATAGACCCCAGGAGGTGCACTTCTGTGAGTAACGTTCCACTCAAACGTCCCACTGAATATTTTATTCATTTCCTATAATGGATATTGTCTCTGGCGGACCCGTTAAAGTGTTCCAGGCATCGGATATGAAACAAAAAGATTTCTTTGTTTCAGAATCTGAAAGTATACAAGCCTGAAAAGATTTTCAGGACTTTCCAGAGGACGTTTTCCTTCATGTGCCTTGTATATTTTCATGAAAAAATCCTATGGCTCAATTTTTGGACGTATGGATAAATTCTGATCGGGTTGTGGTATGATCGAAACCATGCCTTCGATTAAGCTCTGATTCTAACCGAAGTGACGATCTAACCGAGCCTCAATTCTGGTCGCAGTAAGCTTTGGTTCTAACCGCGGCTTTAAGTTTGATCGCGGTATCAGGGCTGGTCGCAGTACTTTTATAAAAGTATGATTCTGACCGCAGAACTGAAGTTTCCCTGTGTATGAGTGGTCGCAAAGACATTATTTACGGCCATGTTTTCGCACAGAAGATGTAAATAATATTCATATGAAGAAAAAGAAAAATTTTATTTCTTGCATTCTTTACATACAAAAGGGATACTGGCGACCAGAGCGTCGACCTGATCCGAAAGAAGTTTGCAAAGTTCTCCTAGGGACATGTTGTTGTCAGTAGGATCTGCACTGACAACCCAGAGAACTAGCAATTAATCTAAGCCTATCTACATCATCCCTAACAAGGGAAGCACTATTGTTCCTAATCAAGTCGGAGAGTTCTCGCTGTTGCTGAGCGTGGTCCCTCTCCCGACGGAACTGGTGCGCCTCTTCACGGGATCTTTCAAAACATTCTGCCAGATGCAAAATCGCCGAAGACATCTCTTCGGTCTTCTTCTCCAGGGCTTCTTTTTCCCCTTGGGGAGTCTGTCTGAGGGAAGGAGATGGAATCTCAGCAGGTTGGTCGCTGGGGGCTCCAACAATTTTCGTCTCCTATATTTGCAAAAGTTAGTTGCACCAACTATAAATATCAGCAAAAGGAAATGGGGATCTTTACCTGTCCCTGCTCGTGACAGGCTGATATAGCCATCCTGGAAAGTAGATCATCTGATAAAAGCGGATGATCGCCAGATGGTGGAAGTGCAACCTTCCCACCAGAAGATTGCTTCCCCAACACAAGTTGAGGATCTTTTGGTCGAATAGTCACCGCTTGCCGACCAGAAAATTGATCACCCAAACAAAAGCAGGGAATGTTGGAGTAAAGAACAGAAGGAAGAAAGAACGATGGTACGTCTTCTACCTTTTCCTTGCTGGAAGATCGTTCGTCAACCTTGGGTTTCTTCCTTGAAGGAGATGGATCTTCAGGTATTTGAGGCTCCTGCTTGAGAACTTCCTCTTCATCACTTTCAATCTCGATGATGTTGTGATCTGCCATCGGGAAGTGTATGAAGAGAAGGATGAAGGCAATTCTTGAAAAACTTAACTGTGAGAAGAAATTGTGGGGCTCTACAATTCAAAGGTTTTGGGATTTATAGCCACCGAGATGACGGTTCACTTTCTGAACGCCTCGGGTTTTTAAAGCATTTACAAATTCACCTCGGGTTAAAAAACATTTCAACAGCGCCATCATTACCCATCACATAATACCCAGAGCCCATCTCGGGGAACCAACCGTCCCACTTAGTGCGCCACTAAGTGGAGGATTTGAAGCGTCGGGTTAAAAATCTGATGCATGTCTTTAAATTCGAAATAAACACGTCCCTTCGTTTTCTTTGAATTTGGGGGCTAGCTGACGAGGATTGACACCTGAGTCAGTTCAAATAAATGCATTGTTGGTTCAAGACAGATTCGAGCCAGACATGTGCCCGGCGGTGTGAACTCAAGTCGTTTTTGGGAAGCATCAGCCTGAGGTCGCAGGCTTTGCGCGATCAGATCACAGCTAGTGCACGGTCAGAAGTTCGTGTGCTGTGCGCGGACAAAAGGTCAAAAATGTTGCGCGGTCAACCAACATCGCGCGGTCAGAGCATCTTCGACCAGGGAACGTGGGAGTATTCTTTTCCTATAACAGGAATATCCCAAGTACCCCGAAGAGTCTTCTACGTGAGGATTAACCGTCAGGAGGTTAATGCGTGCAATCTTCTACGTGAGGATTAACCGTCATGAGGTTAATGCGTGCAGTTATCCATAAATAACACGTGTTAAACCTGCGTGGGAGTTAAAAGTGGTTCTCCAAACCGCATCCAAGCAACTGTTTGATGCAGTTACGACTTGGCACCCTTTCAAACGGTATAAAAGGGTGGCAAGATGTATCAAACGGGGAGATCGATCAATAGATCAAGACACGATTTAAACAGCCAAGTCTACGGCCTGGATTAGATAGTTTTCATAAGCCTCCCTGGCTTCTTTCTGTACTTTTACGTAAGAAAAAACCTTCGCCTGTGAAGGTCTTTTCCCACTACTTTGTAACTATTTACTACACATAGTACAATCCCAACAGGACGTAGGGCTATTACTCTCACCATCAAGGGCCCGAACCTGTATAAACCTCTCTGTGCTCCAGTTCTCCATAGTTCTACATACCTTCCCAGAGGGTCACCTTGAAAGATCTCATTATTATAAATTTTGCATAAGTTCGGCTGAGGACCCCGAGTCCGAATCGTCGACAACTCTTACCAAACATACTATCCATAAGTTAAGATTCGTGAAAGATGTGTTATGTACGTTCAAATCGGCCATGACATATTTGCAATGGCTCATATCTACACAGTTTGGTCCTTCACAAATCAAACCATCGCAATAAAATATGCAGAATTTTCTGGGTTGCTCCATTGTGGGACCCTCATTTGAGGAATCCGGTGGCAACCGCCCAGGTGGGTTGCACTCAGAATGGCACATTGCAAGCTCCCAACAACAAGATGCATTATATAACAATGCAAGTAAATAAAACAAGTACTGATCACAAGGACCAACATTACAATAACATAGCGCCCAAAATGACGCAATTTAGTGTTGATACAAAATTAAGGAGTTTTCTCCGACACAAAGGTCGGCACTGAATAAAACAACAACAACAACAAGCAAAAGGGATTCAACGATCTTCATCTTCAACTGCAGCGGTGTTGCGTGGGCTCTCTCCACATCGGACTCAACTTGGTAAGTGACCCTCTAGTAGGCTGGATCTTCTGGAGCGGTTTCTTCTTCTTCCATGTTGGGTTCAAGACTGTAGGACTCGGGATCAATGAATCCTTCCTCTAAATTTTTGTTTGCAAAAGCAAAGGTGAGCACATTGTCCACATAGTGCTCAACAAGTCTCAAATAAGAATGCAGGTATATAGATGAGGGGGAAATTTCCAAAGGATGGCTCTTTGGCTCATAGAATAGGTTTCTCACTCTTAATTTTGAAGAAAAGGTTTTTGCTTTCAAAAGCAAGATTTTTAAAATCCTAAACTAGATTTTCAGAAGATGTTATGCGTGGCGGTCTTCCATGAGTCACCACTTTAACCAATATTATGAAAAACTTCCCCAAAAGCTACTTGTGCTGCATCGACATGGATAGAATCTACAGAGCGCAGACTCCATGACCTGGGAGCTCAGAGTATCTGATACTTTTTATAACTTTGCGAAGGTGTACCACCTTAATCCACCGATCACTCAGTTTTCAAGTCGGTACCTCTCCATGTGACTTTTACGCATGTGACAAGGCCAAGATCACACAACAGTTTACAATCCTAGCATTAACAATTCAATGCCCGGTAAATAGACATTCCAGTCCTCATTACCGTTGTGGGTATTCCCCACTGCCAATTCTTCCTAGCCTTGGTCTATTGTCTCGCAAGACACATAGCCTGTGGATCCAGTCACGCACGACTCAAAATCCAGGCGTAGGGCGTCTTTCTTCTTACACCTTATCCTCTCTTTCTTTTTCTGATCTCACGTCACTCATGGCCCTCTGTGGTCCACCAGTTTCCTCTCGAGAAATCAGACCGACAACCATTGTAGGGAAAAGCTAATACTAAGAAAGCTACTATGTTGCGCCGGTCCCATACCGGGCAAGTGGTTGGTATGTTTTTCATGCCGCATAGAAGTACAACACAAGGTTCTTGTCCTTATGAATCTTTAGTGAGGAGTCTTTCACATTCTCAATGCGCACACAGCACCAACCAACCAAACCATCCTCACTATCGATTCCAATCACATTTTCTTTCACAAATGGGTTTTGAACATGCTTTCCACACATGTGACCATTTAGCATTTAACATATAATCTTGAGCATAAGTATAGCCTAAGCATGATGTCCTAGGGTGACAAGGGTGCATGGATATTCAATCACAAAAGGGGCTTCACAATTATTTAGGTCATATCTACCGACTTTATTTGAACGTAATTCTCATTTGAATGCAAAGCAAGCATATACTTGAAAACAACTAACATACTTCATTTCAAAATATTAGGCGAGAAATGACCAAGGGATTGAGACTTGCCTTGCAGTGAGGGGTCTAGTTACTTAGACGATTCTTTGAAGTCTTCTGTTGATTCTTCTGCTCCTTGCTCTATTCTCACACACAACAATGAGGCAAATTAACACATCGCACCACAGAAACATACAAAAAATAGCTTCTATAGGAAATAATAAGTAAAATATAACATGCATGCAGGGGAGATTCTTTGGACAAGGTTACTCGAGTGCTGCTCGAAGAAATAGGTTCAAAGAGGTCGAACGTCGAAGGGTCGACCTTCGGTTCACGGCTAGGCATAGCCTTGGGTTGGCTCTAGGTGGGTTTTCTCGAGATGTGACAGTAGAGAAAATTGTAGAACATGGCTCCAGGAACTTAGTGGAAAAAGTGGCATTTCAATTGCTCAAACAGAAGGGGTCAAACAGGGTTAATGCCAGTGGCTGACATGCATTGACACTGCACTAACACTGTCAAAAACTAGGGCAGAGTGGAAAATCTGGTTCTGGGCTTCAAACACTTCGCCAACTATGTCTAGGAGGTAGGCCTGGATGCCAGGGACACAATGGCGGTGGTTTCAGGGGCTGAGGCGGCCGGACAACGACAAACGGCGGCGATGAACTACGGCGGCAACACGGCACAAGCACAGTTCTGGACAGAAGCTTGGGAAAGGCATATCTCACGATCTGGGCAGATTCAGCGATCGGGCTAGTGGAACGAAATGCTCAGGGGGCTACGACCTAGCTAAGTGACAAGGTGGCATTGTCTGGGGCAACCGGGAATAAAATCCGGTGGCCGGCGCCGTAGAAGAAGGCTCTAGATTTGGTGGTTTCGGCTACAACGCGATCGAACTCGATTCCTTGCTTGGAGAGTGAGAGGGGGACAAGGGGAAGCCACAGACACGGCCAATTTGACCGGAGGTTCGCCGATTGTAACATCCCAATTTTTGCTGTCTTTTCTGCTTGATAGTCAGCATATCTTCTTTGGAATCCCAGATGTCTCAACCCTGTTTTGATCTCTTATCTCAAAATCATAATCTTAGGTATGCCACTACCTTAACTTAAAAAGTTGGCAGCTAAACTTCACCTTTCAGATCATTTTCACATTTCAGTCCAAAAGTGTTTCAGATTAGTCCTTTTCAGAATTGTCAAAAGCCCAAAAAGGCTAAAAGTCTCAGATCACCTCCAAATTCAAATCTGATCTAATGATTGTCTTCCTTTTACTTTTCTGAACATTTTTCCCTTCTGGAAGAACTCAAAAATCTCAACCGAAACCCTAGTTTCAGCCCCGCTAAAAAAATGCCAAACCCTAATTACCCTATTTTACCCTGTTTTTGATTTTTGTCAAAACCATCAGATCTTATCTGATTTTGCCATTTTTTCTGCTTGATGAGTCCAAGTGTTTTGGTATCACTCATCTGCAAAGTTAGATTTCAAATCAGCCCTTCAGATTCCCAAATTTGCAATCAGGTCCTAAATCCCGAAGAGAATCTCGCAAATCAGTCCAAAGCCTCGCGAAATAGTCCCTGGCCCCTTTTCTCGACCGCGACCAGAGCTGAGCGCGTGCACAACCACGACCAGAGGTCGTTTCGATCGTGGCTACTGTTGTTTGCCGTGAGCCTCCACCGCAACCTTCACCGCCGACCAGTTGTGCCACCACCAACGGCCAAATCCTACGTGTCCACACGTGTTCACGTCGCGCCAAAGGAGCTCCACCGTGGCGATGATCGGAGACCACCAGCATCACCGTTCACACGCTTGTGCCTGCTGCTGTCAAAGCTTTACTGCCACTTTGCTGCCGTGCCGAGGCTTGCCATCCCGTCGTTTTGCAAAACTGGATATCGCGCGATTTCTTCACCTCTGGCAGAGCTTCCACTGTGTCCCAATGCCACCTCAAAACTGTTCTGGCGCCAGACGAGTATCCCCGCTCGATTCACAGCAACTCCCGAGGACTCAGCCCCCCTGGCTATATAAAGCCCCCTCGCCAAGTGTCGCATCCCGAAACTGGGACAACGACTACTCCTGTAGAGACCTAGCTCGCTGCAGCTAGTCTCAAACCACAAACCTTTGACTTCCCAGGATGAGTCAAACACAGGAGTATATTACATTGCAACAGAGTACTCACAAAATATTAAGCAGTGTGGCCTGCTGGCCTTAATATTACATAAAGAGGATTACAATGCCTACAAGGCATTCAGGGTTTAACAAAATATTTAACTACGCAGCAGAAGATAGGTGACCCTCCCACAAAAGAAGTTGACGGCAGAATAACACACTTCAGGGTTCTGGTGGAACTGATTCTCCTCCTTCTGGATCCACGTAGTACTCCGTGCCATCATCTTGATCAAAGTAGGCTCCATCTAATGAGTTGAATGTTGCAAGGGTGAGCACTTACGTACTCAGCAAGACATAGGTAAGAGTAGATACATATAGTAGTGATGATATGAACCTAGACTAGTCAAGAATTATGGATATTTGTAAAATAATCTTTTCCTTTCTCATCTCATCTTATGGCAGCACTTTTCATAATATAACATCATCATTCATGTTCACTAGATTATAGCACTACCGCGACACGTCGACACACGACAGCCCACGGCAGCACTCCTTATCATGACAACACATGTCATTTGGGTAATCTTGATTTAAACATATTTTATTTAGAAAATAGTACTTGTGTCACACCCCGTGGATTTAATCCACCGCAGCAGACTCCTATAAACACGGGAGCTCGGAGTATTCGAATACGTTTTTAACTCTGCAGAGAGGTACCAATTTACCCACAAGATATTCCACTTTCAAGCCTTTCCTATCATAACAAAATGATTGGACCCCTGACTCACTTCATACTGTGAGCGGCAACATGGAAATAACAAGAACTTTTGTTATGTATCACTTACAATTCACCCCCGACCCTGTGGCTCTCAGCGAGGCACAGTTGTGGCAGGTTGTATCCAAACCTCCACCCCTTTGCTTATTCCCATTACTGGGTCAGTGTGCTTGATCACCTTCAGTGATATGTGTGGGAGCCGCGCTCCGTGTTTATCGTGCATCACTACACATCTCATGCAGGGGTTTCATGTGCGATCCACATAATTACTTGTTCAGGCCTGTCCCATACCAGGCTTGCGGTTAGCACGTTGTTCATGCCACTAGACGCACAACACAAGGTTCTAGTCCTTATATGCCAGTGACCAGACCATCCACAACCCTGCACCTTCAGTGCCTGCATTCCTTTGCAGTCTAGCACCTCCAGTGCTACAGCCATCCATACCATTTTTCTGGTCACGGCTAGGGATTTTATTTTATGAATATAAGTATATAAATACATATAATAGTTCATGGCTCAAAACTTATTTATTTCACATTTCACAGATAACCAGTCTAGTACTGCCAATTCATAAATCAACCATTCTCAATCTTTCACATGTAATATTACCTATATTCAAGGTTATATTATAGCAACATTTAAAATATAGGTTCAAAATGACCAAGGATATGACTTGCCTTCCGCGTCGTAAAATACAGCAGTCGATGATGGGTCAACAGCAAAATCTTCAAAGTCCGGTTCTGAATCTGTTCGACGACAAACAAACACACAATAATTACTTATAATATTAAAATGTTTTATGACTTATATGCAGAAATGCTCAACAAGAATGATTGAACTAAACTGGAGATAATTTGAACTGCAAACTGAACTGAGTCGAGATTCTAGGGTTTCAAGGAATTTGGGCTAAGGATGGTGATTAGATAATCTTAGGGTTTCAGGATTTCAATAGGGATAACAAATTTTGTGGCTGGTTTAATCAAAACAGCGAATGTCAACAGATCGACATTCGGATCAAAGCTTAGACATAGCTTTAAGAAAAGCTAGAGTGCTTATCTCAAGTTATGGTAGTAGAAGAAAATGTAGATCACAACTCTACAAATTCAGTGGACAAAGTGGATTTCAAATTACACAACCAGAAGTGGGTAAACAAGGTCAATGTCACTGGCTGGCAAGCTCTGGCATAGAGCTGACAATGCCAAAACTAGGGCTTAGCATAACTTTTGATATGGAGCTCCAAATTATGCACCACTTTGTCTGGGAGGTAGGCTTGAGTGACAGGAACAATTAAGTCAACAGGATCTAGGGCAAGAAATGACTGGAAAGCAAGAAATTTGATGATGAACAGAGATGAACTGGCTGCACTGGAGCAGTTCTGGACACAAACTTGGCATGGCTGTAACTTCCAATCTAGGCCGATCTAGGTGTCGGGCTAGAAGACAAAAGTGTTCAGGAGATCAAAGCACACATACTAGACAAAGTTTCGAGGGCTGAAATGGCTGGAACAAGCTTTCCGGTCATCGGCGCCGGAGAAGAAACGCTGCTGATTGGGGGTTTCTGCTACAGGCAACAAGAACTTAATTCCTTGCTTGGAGAGCATCTAGGAGGTATAGGGAAGCTTCTGGTACAATTGTATTGGCCGGAGGATCACTGGAGAAACCTGGCGACGATCGCCGGCGACTGGTAAAGCTTGAATTTGGGGATACCTTCGATTCGAGCTCAACCTGGGGATCTGGATGCTTAGGCTTGCTAATTAGAGCTCACAGATCAATTTGCTTCACAAGATCGAGGGCTAATTCGAAGTGATTTGGTCTGCATTGCCGGACAGGGCAATCGGGAATTCCGGCGATCACCGGCGACTGGATGCAATATAACTCAATTAGATGGTACAGCACAATGAGGGAGATTAGGGAAACTTACTGATGCGGTTAATTTGACAGAAGGTGCTGCGTAGTGTGCTGGCACCGTGAAGCTCTTCGACAGCTCACCGGAGAAGACGACGACAGCGAAGAATTTTGAGAATTTGGTTAAGTCCTGGGGAAGAGGAGATGACAGAGGGTACTGGTGGCTTAAATAGAGCAGTGGGCGAAGCTTGCAAGGATTAAACAGCATTGAATTTGATGTCAGTTGATAAGAGTTGCCGGGCGCAGATGTAGCAACGGCGAACGGTGACGCGACGGCGCACTGGCGAGACAAAGCTGTGCTACATTGGGACTCAACCATGTCGGGCGGTGCAAAGCGGTGGCGACAACGGCTGGCAAGGCAAGCTACGTGGCAAGAAGATGCTGACAACAGTCACTGCTGGTCGCGCGGGGAAGCAGGCGCTGGTCGTCGACGTTGCAGCGGCGCTGCCACGGCGATGGCTGAGACACTGACGCGTGCACAACAGGAAGAGCAAGCATGCACGAGCACAAATGCAAGCGGAACTTGGCCGGCGGCGAGCGTGCACGGCGCAAGGAAGCAAAACACGGCGAGGCTTCTGGTCGTGTACAGCAGTATACGGCCTGGTCGAAATTGGACTGAACTGCAATTTCAATTCTTTGAGTTTTGGACTGAAATGTAAATCTGGAATTTTGGGAGGTTTAAACTGAAATTGATTCTGCTGTTTTGGTAATCTTTATTCAACAGATGATTTGGCAGAGATAATTGATAAAATTTGATGCATTTGAATAGTTTTTGATACAAACTGAAAATAGGGTACTTTAGGGTAAAATAAGGTTTAAGTTTTGTTGATTTCGAATTCTGGCATTTAGGGTTCGATTTTGATATCTGCACAGAAGGGAAACTTGTGGCAAATAACATTTTGAGAAGATTTGCCAAAGAGATTTTGAGTTTGGAGTTAATCTGGAGATTTTAGCCTTTTTGGGTTTTCAGATATCAGATAAGGACTAATTTGTGATAATTCTTGGACTGATTTGTGAAAAGAGTCTAGATGGTGAAATCTGGCTGTCAACTTTTTAGATTAAGGTATTGACATACCCATGATCATATTCCAGGAATAATCTGGTCTGAACTTGGTCAAGATTTGGATTAAATCTGTATTTCTGAAACTTAGGGTATTTGGGTAATATAAGGTATTTCTGTTTTCGAAAACAGAAGAAGTTGATAAATCTGGAAGTTAGAGATAGAATTGGTTCTAGGTTCTGAAGGCTTTTAAGTTCAAAGTAACTGATAGATCATATCTGAACAATCTGATCTTCATTTGAGGTCACAGGATAGATTTTGGAGATTTTAGGGCTTGAGATAGAAACTGATCTGGCTATTACTACAGATACAAGCATGCATGCTATTGATGAAAAGGAAGTTTTCACCCCTAACTCAGGGTGTTACAGATCTGCCCTCCTTAAAGAAATCTCGCCCCGAGATTTACCTAAGACAGGAAAAGATAAGGATAGGTTTGCTTAAGATCTTCTTCCTTCTCCCAAGTAGCCTCTTGCTCTGAATGATTCTTCCATTGAACTTTACACAATTTGATTTTCTTCCTTCTGAGCTGACGTTCATCAGTGGCTAGGATTCTGATTGGGTGCTCAAGATAAGTGAGATTCTTCTGTAAAGGCACATCTTGTACATTTATCTGGTCAGTAGGTTCCTTCAAACATTTCCGGAGTTGAGAGACATGAAACACATCATGCACTCCTGCTAATCCTACAGGTAATTCCAGTTTGTATGATACTTCTCCCTTTCTCTTGATTATCTTAAATGGTCCAATGTATCTTGGAGATAACTTTCCTTTTACTTGGAATCTTTGTAATCCTTTGAATGGTGTGACCTTGAGATACACAAAATCTCCTGGTTCAAATGATAATTCTCTCCGTCGTTTATCTGCATAGCTCTTTTGTCGTGATTGTGCTGTTTTCAACCTTTCCCTCATGAGTCTGACATGAGCTTCTGCTTCTTCTACTATCTCTGGTCCTATGACCTTTCGTTCTCCTGGCTCATTCCAATGTAATGGTGTTCTGCATTTACGCCCATATAAAGCTTCAAATGGTGCCATCTGTATACTAGCTTGATAACTGTTATTATATGTAAATTCTGCAAATGGTAAACATTTGTCCCATGATATTCCATAATCTAGTATACAAGCTCTTAGAAGATCCTCTAGGATTTGGTTGACTCTTTCTGTCTGTCCTCCCGTCTGCGAATGATATGCAGTACTGAAATCCAACTGGGTTCCTAGGGTTTCATGTAGTCTATTCCAAAATTTGGAGGTAAACTGTGTTCCACGATCTGAGGCTATGTTCTTAGGAATACCATGCAATGCCACTATTCTTTGCATGTATAACTCTGCTAATTTACTGCCATCATAAATCTTTTTGACCGGTATGAAGTGAGCTACTTTAGTAAGTCTGTCCACAATAACCCATATGGAATCATATCCTCCGTGAGTTTTAGGTAATCCTGTAATGAAATCCATACCAATTTCTTCCCATTTCCATAATGGTATTGGTAGAGGTTGTAGCTTTCCTGCCATTTTCTGGTATTCTGCTTTAACTCGTCGACATGTATCACAGCTTGCAATATACTCTGCAATCTCCCTCTTCATATTATCCCACCAGAATCTGGTCTTCAAATCTTGATACATCTTTGTGTTACCAGGGTGTATTGAGTGTGGAGTTTTATGTGCTTCATGGAGAATTATTTCCTTAAGATCTGCGTTTTGAGGTACACAGATTCTTCCTCGATACCATACAATCCCTTGGTTATCTTCAGCAAAGCCTTCAGCCTTTCCTAACTTGATTCGACTCTTGATCTTACAAATTTCCTCATCTTTCTTCTGGGCATTTCCTATCTGTTCCTCAAGTTGAGATTTTATTGTTAAAGTGGCTACCGTTCCCTGCGGTACTATTTCCACTTGATGATTCTGCAACTCTTGTTGTAGGTAAGGGTTCTTCAACATAACCATTCCTTGTAGGTTGTAAACTTTTCTGCTTAGGGCATCAGCCACTACATTAGCTTTCCCTGGATGGTACTGAATACTAAGATCATAATCTTTGATCAATTCCAGCCATCGTCGTTGACGCATGTTGAGCTCTGTTTGTGTGAAAATATACTTGAGGCTTTTATGATCTGTAAAGATCTCACACTTATGTCCAATGAGATAATGCCGCCATATCTTTAAAGCATGTACTACTGCTGCTAACTCCAAATCATGAGTCGGATAATTTTCCTCATGTGGTCTCCATTGACGTGATGCATAAGCCACTACTCGACCTTGCTGCATTAACACACAGCCTATTCCTTGCTTTGAAGCATCACAGTAAACTACAAAATCTTCTTTGCTGTCTGGTAGGGTGAGGACTGGTGTTGTTGTCAATTTCTGCTTCAGCTTCTGAAAACTTTCTTCACACTTGATGGTCCATTCAAATGCAACATCCTTCTTTAGCAGGTTCGTAAGAGGTTTGGCAATTTGGGAAAATCCTTCGATGAATCTCCTATAATAACCTGCTAATCCCAAGAAACTTCTAATCTCTGAAACTGAGGTAGGTTGCTTCCGCTCCTTGATTGCAGAGATTTTAGCTGAGTCCACTGAAATTCCTTCTGCTGTCAACACATGTCCAAGAAATGAAATTCGTGACATCCAAAATTCACATTTGTCAAACTTGGCATAAAATTGCCTCTCTCGTAGCCTTTCCAAGACTAGGTGTAAATGTTGCTCATGTTCTTCCGTACTCTTGGAATATATCAGAATGTCATCTATGAATACTATGACAAACTTGTTAAGAAAATCCATAAATGTGCTGTTCATGACATTCATGAATGCTACCGGAGCATTGGTCAAGCCAAAAGGTACTACTGTAAACTCATATAAACTGTATCTGGTAGTGAAAGCAGTCTTCAGTATATCTTCCTTCTTGATCTTCAGCTGATGATATCCAGATTTCAAATCTATCTTGGAAAATACTTTGGCTCCTCGAAGCTGATCGAACAAGTCATCAATTCTTGGTAATGGATACTTGTTTTTAATAGTGACTTCATTCAAAGCTCGGTAGTCTACACACATTCGTAGAGTTCCGTCTTTCTTCCTTACAAACAAAACTGGGGCTCCCCATGGCGAAGCACTGGGTTTGATAAATCCTTTGTTTTCCAAGTCTTCGAGTTGATTCTTGAGCTCCTCCAAATCTGTAACTGGCATCCTATAGGGACGTTTTGCTATAGGTGCTGCTCCTGGTTACTACTGGCTGTGTTCCTGCTTGAGATCTGGCAATGGACATCGGAAGTTGTATCCAAGGACAGAATTCTTTACGGTGCCCACGCTGTCCACAATGATAACACTCAACACGAGGATGAGGGCAATCTTTCTGAGAATGATTTCCTCGGCAGTTGGGGCACAATGTCGTTGCTGGTCTGGGATTCTGATAGAATGGTCGAAAATTGGGAGTGATAGGAACTCTTCCTCTGATTGGATTTGACTGTGGTCGTGTTTGCTGGAACATCCTCCTTTTTCGGCTCTCTTCCCCCATATTCTTCTTCTCTTCCACCTTTAAAGCTCTGTTCACTAGTGTTTGAAATTCCGTCAGTTCATGAGAAGCAATTTGATACTGTAAATAGTGTTGAAGTCCTTCTGTGAAGCGCTCTATCTTCTTCTCTTCAGTATCCACATCTCCAGGTGCGTATCGAGCCAAATGAGTAAATTGGTGTAGATACTCAGTAACTGACTTACTTCCTTGAGTTAAATTCCGAAATTCCCGACGCTTAGCTGCCATAACACCAGTAGGTATATGAAATTTCCGAAATTGATCCTTAAATTCACTCCAAGAGATATTATCTTTATCATGGTGAGCTTCCTGGTAGTTCATCCACCATGCGGCTGCAGCTCCTGATAACTGATGAGATCCAAACAAAACTTTCTCTCGTTCGCTGCATCGGACCGTGTCCAGTTTCCTCTCGATATCCCGTAACCAATCATCGGCAACTATGGGATCGGTCGCACTAGAGAATGTTGGTGGACGGGTCTTTTGGAAATCTGTTAATCTTGCTCCTACAGCAGAAGTAGTTCCTTCTGTTGTTCCGGTAGGCAGTTTCTGAACTATCTGGGCTAACAACTGGGTATGAGCTATCTGAGCTTCCTGTCGACTTTTCTCCATTGACAACAAAATTTCCTGAAGACTGGGTTGTTCATTCTGAGGTGGATTAGAACTCTGAGATCCTTGCTGAAACAAAGGGTCTCTTGTCATAGTTTCTTCTTCCTGCGGAGTCTGACCTATATCTTCTCTTCCACTTCGAGATCTCCTTCTGGTGTCAACCATGGTGGCTCTGAAAAAGTTTAGACGGATCTAACTAACTAAGGCCAACTAAGACAGCAATGCAGAAATTAATGCAACTACTTTAATGCATAAAATTACTTAGGCTATTATCCATAATACACAAATTAACCATTGCAAAAGCAACAACGATTCACAAAGCTATTAAGAGCATCCACTAGCTCTGTCTACACCAACCTCTAAGACACTCTGAAACAACAGAACGCACTCTCACAATCTTACCGATTTTTAGAAAATCCAAATAAAATTTTGAAATGAAGGTTTTCAAGAGCTACAAAGCTCATTATTTTTACCAAAATAATGTTTCCAACAAATAGTTTCTAATTAAATTACGTCTTCCTGGCACAGCCAATTTCCTAAAGGTGTCGTCCTACAGTCAAGTTCTCATGTTGCTCTGATACCAACTTTTCTGTCGCGTCCCGAAACAGGGACAACGACTACTCCTGTAGAGACCTAGCTCGCTGCAGCTAGTCTCAAACCACAAACCTTTGACTTCCCAGGATGAGTCAAACACAGGAGTATATTACATTGCAACAGAGTACTCACAAAATATTAAGCAGTGTGGCCTGCTGGCCTTAATATTACATAAAGAGGATTACAATGCCTACAAGGCATTCAGGGTTTAACAAAATATTTAACTACGCAGCAGAAGATAGGTGACCCTCCCACAAAAGAAGTTGACGGCAGAATAACACACTTCAGGGTTCTGGTGGAACTGATTCTCCTCCTTCTGGATCCACGTAGTACTCCGTGCCATCATCTTGATCAAAGTAGGCTCCATCTAATGAGTTGAATGTTGCAAGGGTGAGCATTACGTACTCAGCAAGTCATAGGTAAGAGTAGATACATATAGTAGTGATGATATGAACCTAGACTAGTCAAGAATTATGGATATTTGTAAAATAATCTTTTCCTTTCTCATCTCATCTTATGGCAGCACTTTTCATAATATAACATCATCATTCATGTTCACTAGATTATAGCACTACCGCGACACGTCGACACACGACAGCCAACGGCAGCACTCCTTATCATGACAACACATGTCATTTGGGTAATCTTGATTTAAACATATTTTATTTAGAAAATAGTACTTGTGTCACACCCCGTGGATTTAATCCACCGCAGCAGACTCCTATAAACCCGGGAGCTCGGAGTATTCGAATACGTTTTTAACTCTGCAGAGAGGTACCAATTTACCCACAAGATATTCCACTTTCAAGCCTTTCCTATCATAACAAAATGATTGGACCCCTGACTCACTTCATACTGTGAGCGGCAAGGTGGAAATAACAAGAACTTTTGTTATGTATCACTTACAATTCACCCCCGACCCTGTGGCTCTCAGCGAGGCACAGTTGTGGCAGGTTGTATCCAAACCTCCACCCCTTTGCTTATTCCCATTACTGGGTCAGCGTGCTTGATCACCTTCAGTGATATGTGTGGGAGCCGCGCTCCGTGTTTATCGTGCATCACTACACATCTCATGCAGGGGTTTCATGTGCGATCCACATAATTACTTGTTCAGGCCTGTCCCATACCAGGCTTGCGGTTAGCACGTTGTTCATGCCACTAGACGCACAACACAAGGTTCTAGTCCTTATATGCCAATGACCAGACCATCCACAACCCTGCACCTTCAGTGCCTGCATTCCTTTGCAGTCTAGCACCTCCAGTGCTATAGCCATCCATACCATTTTTCTGGTCACGGCTAGGGATTTTATTTTATGAATATAAGTATATAAATACATATAATAGTTCATGGCTCAAAACTTATTTATTTCACATTTCACAGATAACCAGTCTGGTACTGCCAATTCATAAATCAACCATTCTCAATCTTTCACATGCAATATTACCTATATTCAAGGTTATATTATAGTAACATTTGAAATATAGGTTCAAAATGACCAAGGATATGACTTGCCTTCCGCGTCGTAAAATACAGCAGTCGATGACGGGTCAACAGCAAAATCTTCAAAGTCCGCTTCTGAATCTGTTCGATGACAAACAAACACACAATAATTACTTATAATATTAAAATGTTTTATGACTTATATGCAGAAATGCTCAACAAGAATGATTGAACTAAACTGGAGATAATTTGAACTGCAAACTGAACTGAGTCGAGATTCTAGGGTTTCAAGGAATTTGGGCTAAGGATGGTGATTAGATAATCTTAGGGTTTCAGGATTTCAATAGGGATAACAAATTTTGTGGCTGGTTTAATCAAAACAGCGAATGTCAACAGATCGACATTCGGATCAAAGCTTAGACATAGCTTTAAGAAAAGCTAGAGTGCTTATCTCAAGTTATGGTAGTAGAAGAAAATGTAGATCACAACTCTACAAATTCAGTGGACAAAGTGGATTTCAAATTACACAACCAGAAGTGGGTAAACATGGTCAATGCCACTGGCTGGCAAGCTCTGGCATAGAGCTGACAATGCCAAAACTAGGGCTTAGCATAACTTTTGATATGGAGCTCCAAATGATGCACCACTTTGTCTGGGAGGTAGGCTTGAGTGACAGGAACAATTTAGTCAACAGAATCTAGGGCAAGAAATGACTGGAAAGCAAGAAATTTGATGATGAACAGAGATGAACTGGCTGCACTGGAGCAGTTCTGGACACAAACTTGGCATGGCTGTAACTTCCAATCTAGGCCGATCTAGGTGTCGGGCTAGAAGACAAAAGTGTTCAGGAGATCAAAGCACACATACTAGACAAAGTTTCGAGGGCTGAAATGGCTGGAACAAGCTTTCCGGTCATCGGCGCCGGAGAAGAAACGCTGCTGATTGGGGGTTTCTGCTACAGGCAACAAGAACTTAATTCCTTGCTTGGAGAGCATCTAGGAGGTATAGGGAAGCTTCTGGTACAATTGTATTGGCCGGAGGATCACTGGAGAAACCTGGCGACGATCGCCGGCGACTGGTAAAGCTTGAATTTGGGGATACCTTCGATTCGAGCTCAACCTGGGGATCTGGATGCTTAGGCTTGCTAATTAGAGCTCACAGATCAATTTGCTTCACAGGATCGAGGGCTAATTCGAAGTGATTTGGTCTGCATTGCCGGAACAGGGCAATCGGGAATTCCGGCGATCACCGGCGACTGGATGCAATATAACTCAATTAGATGGTACAGCACAATGAGGGAGATTAGGGAAACTTACTGATGCGGTTAATTTGACAGAAGGTGCTGCGTAGTGTGCTGGCACCGTGAAGCTCTTCGACAGCTCGCCGGAGAAGACGACGACAGCGAAGAATTTTGAGAATTTGGTTAAGTCCTGGGGAAGAGGAGATGACATAGGGTACTGGTGGCTTAAATAGAGCAGTGGGCGAAGCTTGCAAGAATTAAACAGCATTGAATTTGATGTCAGTTGATAAGAGTTGCCGGGCGCAGATGTAGCAACGGCGAACGGTGACGCGACGGCGCACTGGCGAGACAAAGCTGTGCTACATTGGGACTCAACCATGTCGGGCGGTGCAAAGCGGTGGCGACAACGGCTGGCAAGGCAAGCTACGTGGCAAGAAGATGCTGACAACAGTCACTGCTGGTCGCGCGGGGAAGCAGGCGCTGGTCGTCGACGTTGCAGCGGCGCTGCCACGGCGATGGCTGAGACACTGACACGTGCACAACAGGAAGAGCAAGCATGCACGAGCACAAATGCAAGCGGAACTTGGCCGGCGGCGAGCGTGCACGGCGCAAGGAAGCAAAACACGGCGAGGCTTCTGGTCGTGTACAGCAGTATACGGCCTGGTCGAAATTGGACTGAACTGCAATTTCAATTCTTTGAGTTTTGGACTGAAATGTAAATCTGGAATTTTGGGAGGTTTAAACTGAAATTGATTCTGCTGTTTTGGTAATCTTTATTCAACAGATGATTTGGCAGAGATAATTGATAAAATTTGATACATTTGAATAGTTTTTGATACAAACTGAAAATAGGGTACTTTAGGGTAAAATAAGGTTTAAGTTTTGTTGATTTCGAATTCTGGCATTTAGGGTTCGATTTTGATATCTGCACAGAAGAGAAACTTGTGGCAAATAACATTTTGAGAAGATTTGCCAAAGAGATTTTGAGTTTGGAGTTAATCTGGAGATTTTAGCCTTTTTGGGTTTTCAGATATCAGATAAGGACTAATTTGTGATAACTCTTGGACTGATTTGTGAAAAGAGTCTAGATGGTGAAATCTGGCTGTCAACTTTTTAGATTAAGGTATTGACATACCCATGATCATATTCCAGGAATAATCTGGTCTGAACTTGGTCAAGATTTGGATTAAATCTGTATTTCTGAAACTTAGGGTATTTGGGTAATATAAGGTATTTCTGTTTTCGAAAACAGAAGAAGTTGATAAATCTGGAAGTTAGAGATAGAATTGGATCTAGGTTCTGAAGACTTTTAAGTTCAAAGTAACTGATAGATCATATCTGAACAATCTGATCTTCATTTGAGGTCACAGGATAGATTTTGGAGATTTTAGGGCTTGAGATAGAAACTGATCTGGCTATTACTACAGATACAAGCATGCATGCTATTGATGAAAAAGGAAGTTTTCACCCCTAACTCAGGGTGTTACACCAAGTGCTTCACTTCACACCACAACTCACCAGCAAACCCCGTAGCGTAGCTCTCTGGTGCTTGCCATCGTCTTCTTCCCCAACGAGCTACCAGAGGAGCTCTTGCCGCCAGCCCAAGTCTCTGCATATTTCTTCAACCCGAGTTCACCGGTGAGTTCCCCTCACCTTCCTCTCTGTTCCATATGATTTAATTGAACCCCGGCGAGACCTAGCGCCGGTGACCACCGAGTTTGTCTTTTGCCCTGTTCCCCCAATGCCGAGCGATTCAAGCCAAATTGATCCTCGTGCTAGTAGACAAAGATGATCAGTGAGCCCATTGGAGTAAGCCCGTAAGGTTGAAATCCTCAGTTTTCCCCCGAGCGATGAATCCCAAATTTTGGACTTCGGCAGTTCGCCGGAGATCGCCGCCAAGCTTCTCCAGTAACCCCCTGGCTAAATTGAACACCCGAATAGCTTCATGTTGTCCCCTAGATGCTTCATAAGCATGGAATTGAGCTCAAGTGCCTTAGATCGAAAACGCCCAAATCTGTGCCTTCGTCTTCGGCTCCGTTCACCAGAGTTCGCTTTCCGGCCGATCTAGCTGATGCCACTTTGTCATTTAGCTAGGCCTCGACCCCCTGAGTATTTCTTTCCACTACCCAAACCCTGAATCGGCCTAGATCAAAAGTTATGATCTTGCCAAGTTTCTGCCCTGAACCTTGTCTGTGCCGTGTCGCCACCGTAGTTCAATGCCGCCGTTCATCGCTGTCCGGCCATCTTTTGCCCTGAAACCACCGCCAATATGTTCCTGGCATCCACACCTACCTCCTAGACATAGTTGGCGAACAGTTTGAAGCCCAGAACCAAACTTAACCCTCTACCCTAGTTTTTGACAGTGTCAGTGCAGTGTCAATGCATGTCAGCCACTGACATTGGCCCTGTTTAACCTTTTCCATTTGAGCAATTGAAATGCCACTTTGTCCACTAAGCCTTTGGAGCCATGTTCTACAATATTTCCTACTGTCACATCTCCAGAAAACATACCTAGGACCAACTTAGGGCTATGTCTAGCCGTGAACCGAATGTCAGCCCTTCGACATTCAAGTCCATTTGAGCCTATCTCTTCCATCAACACCAAGCGACCTTGCCCAAACCTTTTCCCCTGCATACATGATATATTTATTTATTATTTTCTAGTACTTGTGTGCTTATATAGTGTGTGTGTGTGTGCACTATTTGTATCCGCCGTGGAACCAGAAGTCGAAGGAGCGGAAGAGATCTTCGAAGAATCATCTAAGCAGCTAGACCCATCACTACAAGGCAAGTCTCAAACCCTTGATCACGTCTAGCCTAATATTTTGAAATGAAGTATGTTAGCTGTTTTCAAGTATATGCATGCCTTATATTCAAATAAGAGTTATGTTCAAATAAAGAGATTAGATATGACCTAAATAATTGTGTAGCCCCTTTTGTGATTGAATATCCCTGCACCCTTGTCACCCTAGAATATCATGCTTAGGCTATACTATGCTTAAAGATTATATGTTAAATGTTAAATGGTCACATGTGAGAAAAGCATGTTCAAAACCCCTTTTTGTGAAAGAAAAAGTGATTGGAATCGATAGTGAGGATGGTTTGATTGGATGGTGTTGTGTGCGCACTGGGAATGTGAAAGACTCCTCACTAAAGATTCATAAGGACTAGAACCTTGTGTTGTACTTCTATGCGGCATGAAAAACGTACCAACCACTTGCCCGGTATGGGACGGGCGCAACATAGTAGCTTTCTCAGTATTAGCTTTTCCCTGCAATGGTTGTCGGTCCGGTTTCTTGCGAGAAACTGGTGGGCCAGTGAGGGCCATGAGTGATGTGAGTTCAGAAAAATAATGAGAGGAAAAGGTGGAATGAAGGAAGACGCCCTATTCCAGATTAAGTCGTGCGCAGCTGTAATCAAAAGAGGCTATGTGTCTTGCGAGAACATAGACCAAGACTAGGAAGTAAGATAGTGGGGAGGACCCACAACGGTACTTGAGACTTAACTATCTATTTACCGGGCAGGGAATGGTTAATGCTAGGATTGTAAACTGTTGTGTGATCTCGGCCTTGTCACATGCGTAAAAGGCGCATGGAGGGGTACCGACTTGAAAGTTGAGTGATCGGTGGATTAAGGTGGTAAACCTTTACAAAGTTATAAAAAGTATCGGATACTCTGAACTCCCAGGTCATGGAGTCTACGCGCGGTGGATTCTATCCACGTCGATGCAACACAAGTAGCTTTTGGGAGGTTTTTCACAAAATTTGAATAAAGTGGTGACTCACGGGAGACCGCCACACACAACATCTTCTGAAAATCTAGCTTAGGATTTTAAAAGCCTCGCTTTCGAAAAAAAAAAACCTTTTCTTCAAATTAAGAGTGAAAATCTATTCTATTCCTATATATAAAGTCAAGACCTCTTTCCTTGAAAACCCCTCATCTCTATACCTGCATTCTCATAACGAGACTTGCTGAGCATCGTGTAAAAACATGCTCACCCTTGCCTTTTCACACAAATTCAGAAGAAAGGATTTGAGGATTCTGACCCCTTTAGCCTTGGGCACCAAGAGGAAGGAACCTTTCCAGACGATTTGAGCTTCTAGGAGGGTCATGCGCGAAGTTGAGTCCGATGTGGTGAAGGCCCGAGCCGAACCACTGCAGAAGGAAATGAAGACCTTTGTTGTTGCTTTGTGTTATTTTTCTGTACTTGGTACCTCGATACCGATTCTTTTTTATTCTTGATTTTGAAAAACCCTCTACTTTTGTATCAACTTTAATTAATGCCATTCTTGGCATTATGATAATGTAATAGTGGTCCTCGTGACCTTGTACTTGTTTTATCTATTTGCTTTATTGTTTAAAGTAAATCCTGTTATTGTGAGCTTGTGATGTACCTTTCCGAGTGCAACCCACCTGGGCGGTTGCCACCGGATTCCTCAAATGAGGGTCCCACAGCATCTGGTATCAGAGCATTCAGAAGTTGTCTTCATTTCCTTCTACAGCGGTTCGGCTCGGGCCTTTACCACATCGGACTCAACTTGGCGCATGACCCTCCTAGAAGCTCAAATCATCTGGAAAGGTTCCTTCCTCTCGTCTTGGTGCTCAAGGCTAAAGGGATCAGAATCCTCGAATCCTTTCTTCTGAATTTGTGTGAAAAGGCAAGGGTGAGCATGTTTTTACACGATGCTCAGCAAGTCTCGTTATGAGAATGCAGGTATATAGATGAGGGGTTTTCAAGGAAAGAGGTCTTGGCTTTATATATATAGGAATAGATTAGATTTTGACACTTAGTTTTGAAGGAAAGGTTTTTGTTTTCAAAAGCGAGACTTTTAAAATCCTAAGCTAGATTTTCAGAAGATGTTTTGTGTGGCGGTCTCCCGTGAGTCACCACTTTATTCACATTTTATGAAAAACTTTCCCGAAAGCTACTTGTGCTGCATCGACGTGGATAGAATCCACCGCGCGCAGACTCCATGACCTGGGAGCTCAGAGTATCTGATACTTTTTATAACTTTGCAAAGGTGTACCACCTTAATCCACCGATCACTCAGCTTTCAAGTCGGATCAGCTCCATGCGACTTTTACACATGTGACAAGGCTGAGATCACACAACAGTTTACAATCCTAGCATTAACAATTCCTTGCCCGGTAAATAGACATTCCAGTCCTTATTACCGTTGTGGGTCCTCCCCACTGCCTTACTTCCTAGTCTTGGTCTATGTTCTCGCAAGACACATAGCCTCTTTTGATTACAGCCGCGCACGACTTAATCAGGCGTAGGGTGACTTCCTTCTTTCCAACTTTTCCTCTCATAATTTTTCTGAACTCACATCACTCATGGCCCTCACTGGCCCACCAGTTTCTCGCAAGAAACCAGACCGACAACCATTGCAGGGAAAAGCTAATACTGAGAAAGCTACTATGTTGCGCCCGTCCCATACCGGGCAAGTGGTTGGTATGTTTTTCATGTCGCATGGAAGTACAACACAAGGTTCTAGTCCTTATGAATCTTTAGTGAGGAGTCTTTCACATTCCCAGTGCGCACACAGCACCATCCAATCAAACCATCCTCACTATCGATTCCAATCACATTTTCTTTCACAAAAAGGGGTTTTGAACATGCTTTTCTCACATGTGACCATTTAACATTTAACATATAATCTTTAAGCATAGTATAGCCTAAGCATGATATTCTAGGGTGACAAGGGTGTAGGGATATTCAATCACAAAAGGGGCTTCACAATTATTTAGGTCATATCTAATCTCTTTATTTGAACATAACTCTTATTTGAATATAAGGCATGCATATACTTGAAAACAGCTAACATACTTCATTTCAAAATATTGGGCGAGACATGATCAAGGGATTGAGACTTGCCTTGCAATGCTGGGTCTA
The DNA here is from genome assembly GCA_019359835.1 of Pharus latifolius. Lineage (NCBI taxonomy): Eukaryota > Viridiplantae > Streptophyta > Magnoliopsida > Poales > Poaceae > Pharus > Pharus latifolius. Next base: position 16,777,014 of record CM033328.1, on the reverse strand, counting down.
GTTAATTGAACAAAACTTCAAAGATCTCTTTCGCTCCTTCAATCTCTGGTTCGACGGCGGATACAAATAATACACGCATACACTATATAAGCATACAGAAGATAGTCTTTATGGGAAATGATATGTAAAATATATCATGCATGCAGGGGAAAGGTTTGGAGAAAGTCACTTGGGTGTTGATTGAAGAGATGGGCTCAAAAGGAGTTGAATGTCGAAAGGCTGACATTCAGTCCACGGCTAGACATAGCCTTAAGTTGGTTTTAGGTAGGTTTTCTGGAGAAGTGGTAAAAGAGAAAGATCTATCTAAGGGACAAGGTTTCCGGGGCTAGATCGGCTGGAGAAGAATTCCAGCGACCGGCGCTGGAGAAGACGACACTGGACATTGGGGGTTTTCGATACAGAGGGTTTGAACTTGATTCCTTGCTCAGGGAGTGAGAGGGTGAAGTGTGGAGACTACTGGGGAAGCTAATTTGGCCGGAGAATGACCGGAGTGGCCTGGCGACGAGAACTAATTCACTCGTGGTGCGCAAACTGGGGAAAGCTATGATCTTAGCTCAATTTTGAAATCCAGATTGGTAGGCTTGCTAAATGGAGTGTGCTGATCAATTTCTACCACTGGCACGAGGGCTGATTTGGATTGAATCGGGCAGCATTGGTGAAACAGGGGTTTTGGGCTTTTCCGGTGATCGTCGGCGCTAGAGTTCGCCGGGGTGCAATTAAATGCTATGACACAGACAAGGGGATGAGGGAAACTCACTGGTGGCTTTGGTTTGGAGAGAGGGGCAGCGGTTGAAGCTGGCGCTGTGAGCTCCAAAAGTGGCTCGCCGGGGAAGAAGGTGTTCACGGCGGCGCTGGGGAATTTGTTGCTTTCTGGTGCTGGGAGCTGAAGCTATGCACTGAGGGGTGGTGTGAAGAGATGCTGGACGAGGGGGAGCTTATATAGGCGATGGCTGGGCTCTCGGGAGTTGAAGAAAATCCAACAGGATACGTGACTGGCACTGAAGGTAGGATCGAGATGGCGTGCAAGCATTGGGACGCGGCAGCGACTATGCCAGACGAGGGGATCACGCCAAATCCGGCTTGAGCAGGGCGACGGGATCACTGGCTTCGGCATGGTCGCAACGTGGCGCTGGTTTGCTGCTGCTGGAGCACGCGTGCGCACGAGGAAATCACGGCACAGGCGCGGCTGAGGTTGCTCCACGGTGGCGACACGGTTGCGCACAGGTGGTGGCTACGTGGCGGTGGTGGTGGCAACGTGGGAACTTCATCAGCGGTGAATTCAATGGCGGGGCGAAGCGGCGGGGCGCTGGTCGAACGATGCTGGTCATGGTTGAAAATGGCGCAGGGGCCTGGTTGCAAGGTTTGGACTGATTTGCGAAGGTTTGGACTGATCTGCAAGCACTAGTACAGAAATGCAGTCTACTAACCCCTATCTTCTATCGGTTATTAGCGAAACAGCACAAAACCGATAGAAAATGTGCGTCGCGGTCAAAAAAGCCCGACGGATGTATTTTCCCTATCGGTTTCTAAGAAACTTACCGATAGAATAAATAGTATGATTTACTCTAGCGGTGATGAACATATTTGCCGTTAGAAGAGATGCATAAGTACTGACGGAAGAATGTTGTGCGCCGATAGGACTGGTCGACTTCAACAACTAGACTTATTCTATCGCTACTGTATGAATATACCGACAGAATATATTAAAAGTTCCTATCGGCAATATGTAGTTCGCCGATAGAATAGTTGACCTTCTACAAATATTTTTATTCTATCGGTAATGGATTCTTTTACCGTTAGAATATATAGAAAATTGCTTAGAACTGTTCGTCTTCTAATAGTTTTATTCTATCGGTAATGCATGTTTATACCGGTAGAATATTGCACAAAATATCTTAGAACTGTTGGCCTTCTACACTAGTAATATTCTATCGGTAGTGTACGTACAGACCGATAGAGTATGTACAAAAATTCCTATCGGTAATATTTATTGTGCCGATAGAACCATTCGGCTTCTACAGATGTTTTTATTACTAACGGTATTCTGTTTTCTTACCGATAGAAAATATATAATTGTATAAATACACGGGTATGTCTCTTTCATTCTCACAGTTCATCTGGGCTCGTAGTCCTAACCCGTAAGCTCCATGGACGGCCGGCGCACCTCTACAGGGGACCGCTGCACCTCCGCACCTCCATTGACGCCCTCTAGATGTCGGCATCCCAAGGAAGGTACGTAAAATTTCTGCAATATTGTTAGATTATTCTAATCCAATTATGGCAATAATTCTGCTTTTTTTGTATCCTTCATTTTGATGTGTCTTCTTTTCAATATGATTATGATCTGTTCAGGTCCTTGGATGATGCTCGTGAGGGGCAACGTATTTCACGGTTCTTCATCGCAGTACGCTGCCTACGTTGGCTTGTTGGCGAAAGAAATGGTGAAGATCACCGTCGAGAGCTGGAAGGACGTGAAGGGCGAGATCTTGGTTGGCTCGGTCGAGAAGATGCTTAAGCCCGGCGTGTTTCTCAAATCAGGACCTATAGAAAGCATCTTACATGTTTTTGCATGCACCAGCTTGTGGCCAGATGCTTACCTGCTTGGAGAAGAAGAATTGTTGTTATTTGCACAGCCATTCTACACCATCACTACACAGAACAACATCTTGGAAGGTAGGTTCTTTTTGTTAATGGAGTTGAGTTGAGTTGAGTTGAGTTGATCGAGTTTGAGTCCGAGGAAATCACCATTACGTACAAATGTATGTCGACGGCAGTTCCAGCTCCTCGGGCGTCTTCGAACTGAACTCCTATGGTTAAGTCCAATGTGGTTCAGACATTTGCTGTTTTGGATGAATGGATTTGTGATGTATCAGGTCTAACTTGTAGTCGGTAGTTGCATTGTGGCAACCTGCAAAGGTTCCCTTTTATGTAAAATGCATGTATGGGCCACTGGGTCCTCGTTGTGATCTGTTGTTAATTTCAGACGTGGCTTTTGTAATATACATCGAATGTGTGAATTGTTGTATATTTGTGTATCATGTATTGCTAATTGGGACATGAACTTGAATGTGCAGGGAGCATTTGTGTATTTAATTGTATTGGTAGGTAGGTGTGTATTTGTACTGCTGTTTCAGACATGCACTTCAATTTGTGAACTGGCATGTGTATGTTTGTACCTGAATTTGTATTGGTGAACTGGCATGTGTATGTTTGTACCTGAATTTGTGAACTGGCATCTGTAATTTCTTTGGCAAGATGAAGTCCCAACTACCTACGAAAAGTATTTTTGTGTCTCCTAGTTAATCCACAAATTAGCATTTCTTGAAATATATTGCTTTATCTTCTAGTTAAGATCCGTTTGATGTAAGATCTGTTTGATGTTACATTGATATGATTCCTTGAATGTGAGAAATGGCATGTGCATGTTTGTCCCAGTTTGGTAACAGTACCTCCTCTAACGGTAAGTACACATATTTACCGATAGGAAAACATATATATTTGTTCAGTCATGCATATTCTAACGGTAAATACACATATTTACCGATAGGAAGCACATATATTTGTTCGGTCACGCATATTCTAACGGAAATGCACATATTTACCGATAGAAAAATACATATATTTGTTCAGTCATGCATATTCTAACGGTAAATACACATATTTACTGATAGGAAACACATATATTTGTTTAGTCATGCATATTCTAACGGTAAATGCACATATTTACCGATAGAAAAATACATATATTTGTTCAGTCATGCATATTCTAATGGTAAATACACATATTTACCGATAGGAAGCACATATATTTGTTTAGTCATGCATATTCTAACGGTAAATGCACATATTTACCGATAGAAAAATACATATATTTGCTCAGTAATGTATATTCTCTAACGGTATGTGTGGGTTTTTACCGATAGAATATGTGAGCGGCAAATTACCTAAGTTAGTCTGACGGTTATTTCATGTATTTACCGTTAGAAAAATGTCCATTATAAGGAAAACCCCAGTCGACCATTGCTGAGCTGCTCTTTAATTTGTTCTGTTGCACTCTGTGTCCCTCTGTTTGTGACGAAAGTTCCAACTACACTGCTAGGGTGATCAGCGCAGGCTGGAGGGAAGTTGATTGCGCCCCTCTCTTTAAGGTATGCTTAATCGTCGACACCTATCTCTCTCTCCCTCTAGATCTCCCTTCCTCTCTACTTGCAAGCTAGCTGTATTGTGTAGTTCCAAGTTTGTAGCTGTAAGCTTGGGAGCTTGGTAGCTGGAAATGCGTCATGTTTTAGGAGCTAACTAGCTTGTATTGTGTAGTTAGCTAGGTTAATTAGTGTTAATTTCGTCAGGCTAGGGTTCAACACATGTATCTGTTGTAAGAGGCTGTACATGTACATATACATAACTTAATCGGGCAGGTTTCATGCATGGCTTACTCGTTAAATTTTGTTAATTGTAGATGGACAGGAAATATTGGATGTATGGAATAAAACGTACTACTCTTGAATATTTGGATGGTGTGAATGAGTTTATTAAATTTGCTGAGCAACAAAAGGAGAGGAAGGGAGAGAAAAATATGCTCTGTCCTTGTACAGATTGTATGAACTTGAAGAGGTTTAGCACCTCTGATCAAATTAAGAGTCATTTGATTCGTCGTGGTTTTAACGCGCGATACACCCATTGGATATGGCATGGCGAAGATCTTGAGGAAACAAGCACCACTACTACCAATCAGCACGACTCGGATGTGGATTGCAATAATATCGATGATCATCCCAATTTTGGTAATGTTAATTCCGATGTGCACGTAGATGATGATGATGACAATCTAGATGAGATGTTACGTGATGTAGAGGAAGATTACAACGAAAATGACTTCTGTGAATTTGAGAAACTGATTGCTGACTCTGAGAAGCCTCTGTTCCCTGGATGTGCAACATTTACAAAACTGTCTTCTGTGCTGAGATTATATAACTTGAAGGCAGGAAACGGTTGGAGTGATAAGAGTTTCACGGCACTATTAGATCTTCTAGCGGACATGCTTCCAGAGGGAAATGAGTTGCCAAGATCTACTTACCAAGCCAAAAAACTGTTGTGTCCGTTGGGAATGGAAATCGAAAGAATACACGCATGCCCAAATGATTGTGTGTTGTACCGTAACGAGTACTCCAGTTTGCATGTTTGTCCAAGATGCGGCGCATCGAGGTATACGCGTAGGGACCGGATTGACAGTGAACGTCACGAGGTAAGGAAAGGGCCCCCGGCAAAAACTGTGTGGTACTTGCCTGTGATACCTAGATTGAAGCGGCTGTTTGCAAATCCGAAAGTCGCGAAGCACTTGCGTTGGCATGCTGAAGCCCGGAAACAAGACGGAAAACTGAGACACCCAGCTGATTCTATTCAATGGAGAAACATCAACATAACATTTGCTGAGTTCGGAGGCGAACTTAGGAATGTAAGGTTCGGGCTGAGTACAGATGGTATGAACCCACATGGTAATATGAGCAGCCGGCACAGCACTTGGCCGGTTCTTTTATGCATCTACAATCTTCCTCCTTGGTTATGCATGAAGCGCAAGTACATCATGATGGCGTTACTAATCTCAGGACCCAGACAACCCGGAAATGATATTGACGTGTTTCTAGCACCTTTAATCGAGGACTTACAGAAATTGTGGAGCGAGGGTGTGCAGGTGTGGGATGCATACAAGAAAGAGAATTTCATCTTGCGGGCCCTGATATTTTGCACCATAAATGATTTTCCTGCCTACGGCAATTTGTCGGGGTATAGTACGAAAGGAGCCAAGGCTTGCCCTATTTGCCTAGATGAAACTGAGAGCATCTGGCTGTGAAACTGCCGGAAAACAGTGTACATGGGTCACCGCAGGTTTCTTCCGGTGCATCACACGTACCGTAAGAAGAGGAAATCATTTAACGGGAAGCCTGAGAAGGGATCAGCTCCAGTGTTTCTGACCGGTAAGGAGATTTACTCACGCGTGAACGACATCAAAGTTGAGTTCGGTAAGCATTCTAAACCTCGAGAAAAAAATGTTTGGAAGAAGAGATCGATTCTCTGGGATCTACCATACTGGGAGCACTTACAAGTTCGACATTGCATTGACGTCATGCATGTAGAGAAAAATGTCTGTGACAGTTTGATTGGTTTGTTGTTGAACATTCCGGGAAAGACAAAGGATGGTGTGAAAGCTCGTCGTGACATGGTGGAAATGGGGATAAGGACTGAGCTTGCACCTTTAGAGAATGGAAAGCGTACATACCTCCCCCCGGCCTGCTACACGTTGTCCAAGAGCGAAAAAACATAACTCTGTCGGTGCCTGCACGGTGTTAAAGTTCCATGTGGGTACTCCGCGAACTTGAAAAAACTTGTGTCTATGAAGGACCTAAGACTGGTTGGCATGAAGTCCCACGACTGTCATGTCTTGATGTCACAGATGCTTCCCATTGCTATCAGAGGCATTCTCCCAGTTAAAGTCAGAGAGACAATCACAAACCTATGTTATTTCTTCAACGCAATATCTTGCAAGGTAAGTACGTGCACTCGTACTATAAGTTCACTACCTCCATTTGTGGAGCTTAATTAGAAGATTTTTCTGATATGAATATTTGGCGCAACTGTGTCCTTGTAGGTAATTGATCCCGATGGACTGGACGCTTTGCAACGCGACGTGGTTACAAATCTTTGTCAGCTCGAGATGTATTTCCCTCCATCCTTTTTTGATGTTATGGTCCACCTGATTGTTCACCTTATCAGAGAAATTAAGTTTTGTGGACCTGTGTGCCTACGCTACATGTATCCATTTGAGAGATTTATGGGTGTATTGAAGGGATACGTAAGGACTCGTCGTCGACCTGAGGGGAGTATCATGGAAGGTTATGCCGCCGAGGAGGTGATTGAATTTTGCACAGATTATATGGCCGGGGTTGACCCAATTGGTGTTCCTAGGTCCCGACACGAGGGTAGGCTTGAGGGAATTGGAACGATTGGATTCAAAGCTAACGTCCCCGCCCGTGATGTGTACGCAAAATCACATTTTTGGGTCTTACAACACATGACGGAGGTCGAGCCATACATACACGAGCACAAGGTAATGTTACGGTCACAGAATCCTTCGAAGTCAGACGTTTGGGTAAGTAGAGAACATAACAGGAAATTTGCTGAGTGGATCCAAGAAAGAGTCACGCGAGCTGCCGAGGGCTCCGTAAGTGAAACTGTGACATGGTTGGCTAGAGGCCCAAGATTCACTGTAGGGACTTGGCAGGGGTACGACATCAATGGGTATTCATTTTACACAAGAGCTCAAGACGCCAAGAGTAGCACGTAATGTAGCGGAGTGACACTGTTTGCTATTTCCGAGGATGCCAGGTCAGTAAGGGCGCTGAACTCATATTACGGTGTTATTGACGAAATATGGGAGCTCGATTACGGATTACTTAAGATTCCCCTGTTTCGATGCCAATGGGTCGAAATCCCTCGAGGTGTTCAAGTTGACAGTTACGGGTTTACTCTCGTCGATCTTGGTAGAGTCGGACACCAAGACGATCCATTCATACTTGCAAAGCAAGCCACACAGGTATTCTGCATCGTTGACCCGGCCAATCCAAACTTGCATGTTGTCCTCCACAGCAAGAGACGTATTGTTGGGGTCGAAGATGTTGTCGACGAAGAGGAGTATAACCAATTCGATGAAATACCTCCATTTTTAGAGGACATTCAATCTATCCGTACTGAAGATATCGACGAAACAACGTATCTGCGAGATGACCACGAAGAAGGATTATGGGTTGAGAACCATTGATGATTAATTTCTATTTAAGGGATAAATGCCAAGCAAACAGCCCACAAGTTCTGCAGCAAGGTGAGGAACTTATCATTAATACATCAGGCAGTACATTTTTCTTTAGAATTTAATGATAAGCTAGTTCACAGCATTAATACATCTCAATTTTACTCCACAGCATGAGTTCTAACATGTACAGTACCTTTATCCTGTAAATATTTAATTCTTCCCTTCAAATAGCACTTGCAAAAATCTCATCGCAGCCTCTTCAAATTAAGTTCAGCAAAAATCCCTGACGGTATTTTGTTATTTATACCGATAGAGAAGGACATCTTCTCTCAGGCACTTCAAAACGTTTTCTATCGGTATTGTTCTATTTTACCGTTAGAATAAATTCATTTGTCTCACGGTATTTGTTGTCTGACGGTTTTTTCCTGTTTTTACCGATAGAAGAATACTCTGCCGCTTCGAATTCTCAACCGTGTAGCCATGCGTCGCCTTGGAAACTCTATAAGTACCTCGCCATGCGTCGCGGTATTTTGTTGTTTTTCTAATTCTCGAACGGTTGGACTCCTCATCTTCTCTTTCACAATGGCAACCTCCATGGGATCGTCATCCACGGCCTCCCCGGTAAGAACTCTAAATCTCCTCGGTTTACCCCTGTATTGTTAATCCATGTTCAGTTCATTCTTGACCTGTTGATTTGCACAGGGAATGGTAGCCGTGGAAGACACTGCCAAAGTGAAGGCTGACCTGAGGGCCCTCCAGGAGGAGCACAAGCTCCTTACAGACAAGCACACTCAGCTACGGCTTGACCTTGACGATCTCTTCTAGCGCATTAAGCGCATGAAGACGGATGGTGACAATGCTAGGGCGAGGACGAGGCGTCTTCGCGAGGAGAAGAAAGCCGCGGATATGACCATCGCTGGCTGCGGTTTGACTATGAAGGATACCATAGCGAAGCTGAGGGAGGTCGCAGGCCTTCTTGACGCGGTATTAGTTGATCCTAGGGACAACTTGTCGCTAGAGGAGTCCTGCGTCCTGGCTGCAAGTCTAACTGACTCTATTCTACATGCAGCCAGGGCTAAGACCACCCCTTGACCTAGCATTTTGGGTTTTATTTTTTTTGTAAGTGATAAAACAACAATGAATGAACAATTTCTTTTTATGTCAATTTTCCAATTTTCCGGCTATCTTCCCTCTTTCTTTAACATTCTGCAGCTTTCAACCACGGTCTGTTTGATGTAAAATTGTGTACCTTTTCATTACTCTGACGGTATTTTGTTGTTTTTACCGATAGAAAAAGGGCACACAAATCTCAAGCACTTAATCAAAAAAATTTTCTGGGGAAAATTGGGCTCACGGGATTTTTTTGTTTATACCGATAGAAAAGGGCACCTTTTCATTACTCTCGGTATCAAAAAAATTACATAAGTCTATCGGTATCATTTTGTTATACCGATAGAAAAGTTCCTCCGCTACTTTATTACTCGTACACGGCCCTTTAGTTTCCCTCCACTCGAACAGTTCCACCTTAGAGCACTGCGTCTCTTCGAGAGCGAAGAAAACCCCAACCTCCGCCGTGAGCACTCACTTCCTCTCTCCCACACGACGATCGCCGGCTGGATACTGGTTCGTCACTGCCACCGGTTCTTATTTTCGTCCTTCGCCCGCCGCTACTGCGTTCTACACCGCCTCTGCATCACCAGAACTGATCGCCGCCGTAAATACCCTAATTCGTCGTTCTATTTCCAGCATCTTCTTTATTTGATCCTAGTGTTTTGCACGTACTAATTCTTGGAGTTTTGCAATTACACTAGGGTTCCCTATTGTGTTGGCTTATGTACATTCCGCAGGCAATGTTGATTTTAATTAGGGTTTACATAATATGTTCCAGTGCTGTAATGAACCTGTTTTGAGATTTTAACTTCTCTATACTGCTGTATGTGTGATCAATTGTATCCAACTGCCATGTAATGCAGATTATATGTTGGAGGTGTTCTTACACATATTCTATCGGCAGCTCATGTGTTTACCGATAGAAAATTTTCTGCACAAGTAGTAAAACTTAATTTGGATCTGGAAGGACATGAGCCATGCAATGTACTAGTTTGGTTGGGAATTTTTACTCACTTCGTATGAATATATGGCAATGTGGATGGGTCTTCGATGTATATGTTTCAAATGCCTATATACATGACTTTTCCCAACCTAATAGCTGTGAAGTCCTGATGACTCACATACAGGCTAGGCTAAAGATTATGCACAGTAGCACTTAGATGCTTGTGTGCATATTTACGTGTAAAATAATAATGCTGGCCCATGAATATTAGTGTAGCAAATCATCGAGAATGTTATGTGATGACAGTGAATGGTGGCTTGTCAACAAAATTCCATATGTAGAGAACATTGTTATGTTCTATCGGTATCTCACGTGTTTGCCGATAGAAAAATTGTCTTGTGTGGAGGTAATTGTTATGGTCTATCGGCAGCTCATGTGTTTACTGATAGAAAATATTTCTGAAGAGTTCAGTAAGTAATTTATGCATGTCTTTCTTTTTGTATTATTTTCCCTTTTGCCGCCCTAGTTAGTCTCCAGTCCTGGGCTGAGTTATGGAAGTCCAAGGCGAATTAATTGTCATATATATGGTTTGTTGAAGGTTTTGTAGGGGAAGACATGTCGTCGTCTTCATCGGATGGTACTAGTGGTTCGACTAGGGCCAACCCCATCGTAACTACTGAAAATGGGGCTGTTACATCCCAGCGCAAGAGGGTGGGGCGAGGCGCGACGACGTTGGGGCGTTTGGCCAAACATACTGATCTTTCTTGTGAGTTCAACCAATTTGGGAGGCCGATTGGAAAGAATGCTGGGAGGTACGCGGCCTACGTTGGGCTGTTGGCGAAAGAAAGGGTGAAGATCACCGTCCAGAGCTGGAAGGACGTGACGGCGGACGAGAGGGATAGGTTGTGGGCGGAAGTGAAGGTTAAATGAACTAAAATCGCTGAACTCTTTCGTAATCACGTTCTCTTGGCTTATACTAAAGTTTAACTAACTCGTGATTAATTGTATGCATTTTTCGGAAACAGGCTAAGTGGAACATCCCCGACGATACACCTAGGACTGCCTGCTTGAAGGACATGAACGGAACATGGAAAACCTTTAAGAGCTGGCTCGTCAGTAACTTCCTAGCTGCGGGGAAATCTCCTTGCGAGAAGTACCCCTTCATATCGGAGGAGGTATGGGAGGAATTCACCAAGCAGAAGGGGACTGAGGAGTTCAAGGCCCTTAGCGAGAAGAATAGGGCGATCCAGAAGAGGAACGACCACCCGCATCGGCTCGGATCCCGGGGCTATGCGGGGAAGGAGGAACAGTGGAAGAAGGAAGGCGAACAAAATCCTGTCATCGACACCCCTGAGTTGCCGCTCTCCGAGATCAGGGATGAGAGGTGCAAGCGATGGTGGAGGGGGAGGGGGTCCGTGTCGTCCACGGGGTCTGTGCAGTTCGCAACCCCTGGGGACGCCGACGTTGTGAGGCGAATGGTAAGTTGGCTAACCTCGTAAACTGTGTGCGCACAAGTGTATATAAGGCAATTTGTCTCACAAGGTACCTTCAAATGTAACAGATCTCTTTTGAGAAGGAGGCAGCGGAGGGATTGTTTACCCCGCAGAGGGAGAACGACATCCTCACCCGAGCTCTAGGAAATAAGGAGCATCCCGGGCGGACACGGGCCGTGGGAGCCATTGTGTCGTGGAAGGCCGGTTTCGTAGATCCAGCTCCACCGAGGAAGAAGGCCCGCACCTGGAAGGAAAAGGAAGCTGACCTCTCCGATAAGATACGGGCTGAGGTACGGGAGGAGATACGGGCGGAGATGCGGGCTGAGATACGGGCTGAGGTACAGTCTGAGGTGCAGACCGAGGTCGCACAAATGAGGGAAGAGTTTGCACGGTTGAGAGAAACATTGCTGGCCAAGAGTGCAGATGCGGATCCCCAGGACGACGGTACCCCGCAGGGTCGGATAAGCAGTTGCGCTTCGAAGGTACTCGCGGATCCAGTGGATCTACTTGAGGTACTGCAAGCCTTCATCTGTGCACTTAAGTTGATGCCACTCCCATTCTGTTAGAGTTGTTTCGCTAACCTATTTTAATTGTTACAAATTTGCAGGGGCCGGAGGGCTGCATCCTACAGAATCACGTAGGCGCCGGGCAGGAAGTGGTTGGACACGGCTTCGTATATCCGTCTGGGCCGGATGTCCGGGTCCACTGTATACCTCTGCGGTTGGGTTTCGCAAAGGTACAGGTGGACATGGCCATGCCGGGCTACAACGATTCTCCGTTGCCAGTCCCAACAGAGGAACTGCTGACACTTGCTGAGGCAGTGGGCTCCTACGTACAGTGGCCCAAGAAGTGTCTTGTAATACAACCGGTAAATCCTACACATTTTAGATTACATCCTACTCAGTACACTCAACTTGCATAATCTAACATACGTACTCATTAATTGAAGTGGCCTGCCGCGGGGCTACCAGGGGACTGCGCCCCCAGCTCGGGGCATGAGGGCCGATCTCGTGCGAACCTGGACACATCAAAGACGGCCTCGACCCCACCCAGCGCATCCATGCCTCCACCTCGGAAGAAAGCCGCCATCACCTCGCCCTTGCCTTCGAAGGTACGCGCTCAGTCCCCGGCAAAAGGCAAGGGCGGCAAAGGCAAGGGCATAGGGCGACAGGGACTGCCGCGGACGTTCACGAACGCGCTCCCACTCCTGTCGGAGGCATCTTTGCGGAAATTGGATCGATCAACCAGAGACCTCCACGACTGGTACCTACATCGAGCTCGGCGCAGCCTGAACTTCTTAGTTCCCTACAGGCCTGGGCAGTTCCACCGTGAGCCCGGGACTATATCCGTGGCACACGAGGATCTGTTCGACCTCTACAACTGGCGGGAGCTCGATATGTCCATCATACGGACTGGAGTCCTGTGAGTTTGCTGATGCTATGTATTGCTGTTTTCTAACTCTGTTTGCTAACTCTGCATTAATGTTGCAGTTCATTTGAATACTGAGTAACTTTCTGTGAAATTAATATTAATCTCGTCCTTCGCATGCAGGTGCATGTACAGGCTAGCATCGGAGGCTGCGTGTGACAAGGTGGGTTTCCTCGACCCAGAGAAAATAAGCCTCACGATGCTAGAGCAGGACGCCGCGCACGCTGAGCAGTACATATCCAGCGCGCTGATGGCGCAGCAGGACAGGGACTTCATTCTGGTGCCGTACCACCAAAGGTTAGTGCATTTCGTACTAATTTAACTCAATCTTGTATGTTACACCTGAGATGTACTTTGAGCTAGCGGTCCTCTTTTACGTACAATGCAGGGGCCACTGGATCCTCATCGTGATCTGTCAGCCGAGGAACGAGGTGTACTACCTCGATTCGATGCGTGACAGATTATCGATGGAATATGTGCTCAAGGGGAATATGGGGGCGTAAGTAACTTATATGTTTGATTTATATTTTGACCTCACTAGCTAATGATAATACATTAACTGGCAATACTAACTGAAATGCAGGGCTTTTGATAAATATGTGTCCGCTGGAGGGAGGCATGCTGCACCGCAGGGCTCCGTACTAGCTTGGAAAGAATATGAGGCACTCACGAGACTTTTTGTTTATGCTTAATTAGTTTATGGAAACAATATATAGCTAACATGTCTTCGCATATGCAATTATCTCAGTGCCATCAACTGCGCTACATGTACGACCTAGTGCGGACAAACTTTTCCCGATTCCCCCAGGTAAGCATCGATAGCTAACTCAAATTTCAAAAATGGGTGTCACGTTCTAAATTAGGATCGAAGTTAGTTACTCAGTATGCACACATGCTTGCAGATCGCCATGTCGAAAGACCAATATGAAAATGCAAAGATTATATATCTTCGACAAATCTGGGCACAATATGTCATGGAGGAAGTAGCGCCCAACCATCCAGCATGACAATTTTCTCCTTTTTGTGTACTCTGCATAGACTGTTCATATACATGTGAATAAATATATATATGTGAATAAATGTCCACATTGGATTGCAATCTGTATTTGTCCATACATATGTGAATAAATGTGAATAACTGCCTAATGTGTCAATTTGTTCTGTGAATTTACCTTGCATCTGTACTGTATTGTGTATCCAATCTATACTGTATTGCATCTGTACTGTATATGTGAATGTACTGTATTGTGAATGCAAATAAAGTACTGTATATGTGAATGCTCTATCGGTAAATTCATCAACAACCGAGGGACTACTGTCCTTTTTTCTATCGGTACAATCAAAATTAACCGTTAGAAGAGTTTGACCTTTCCTGCCGGTGAACTCATACATATCCGATAGAGTACTAAGCTTTTTTCTGTCGGTAATCTTGTAGTTAACCGTTAGAATAGTGGTACTTTCCAATCGCTATTGACAAGTTTTCTATCGGTAAACTTGTAATATGCCGATAGAATAGTATGAGTTTTCCTATCGGTAAACTTATAATTAGCCGTTAGAATAGTGGTACTTTTCCAGCCGCTGACGACGAGTTTTCTATCGGTACACTCCTAATATGCCGATAGAGTACTAAGCTTTTTTCTGTCGGTAAACTTATAATTAGCCGTTAGAATAGTGGTACTTTTCAATCCGCTAGCGACGAGTTTTCTATCGGTACACTCCTAATATGCCGATAGAGTACTAAGCTTTTTTCTGTCGGTAATCTTGTAGTTAACCGTTAGAATAGTGGTACTTTTCCAACTGCTGGACGTAAGAATACGACGGGTTTTCTATCGGTAGATTCATAATATGCCGATAGAATAGTGAACTTCTTCTGTCGGTTATTTACCGATAGAAAATGTCCAGTCTTGTTCTATCGTGTCTATCTCTATCGGTACAAAAACCGATAGTAGAAGGGTTTTTTTTACCGATAGAAGACTGCATTTTTGTACTAGTGAAGAAATTAGTTCAGGAATTTGGCCCTATTTGCAAATCTGGGGATCTAGAGGGCTGATCTGAGATCTGGTTTTGCAGATGAGTGTTACGAAATCACTTGGACTCATCTAGCAAGAAAAATGGTAAAATCCGATAAGATCTGGTGGTTTTGACAAAAATCGAAAACAAGGTAATTATGGTTTGAAACTTTGGCGAGGCTGAAACTAGGGTTTCGGTTGAGCTTTTGGAATTCTTCTAGAAGGGAAAAATGTTCAGAATAGTGTAGGCGAGATATTCGCTGAATCATATCAGAATTTGGAGGTGGTCTGAGACTTTTAGTCTTTCTGGGCTTCTAACAAATCTGAAAAGAACTGATCTGCGATACCTTTGGACTAAAAAGCGAAAATGGTCTGAAAGGCGGAGTTTAGCTGCCAACTTTTTAAATTAAGGTAGTGGCACATCTGGGATCATAATTCTGAGATAAGAGATCAAAAAACGGGGTTGAGACATCCGAGAATCCAATGAATATATGCTGACTGGCATGCTAAAGAGATGGCAAAATTTGGGATGTTACAACCTACCCTCCTTAAAAACAATCTCGTCCTCGAGATTCCTGTAGATCTGAAAATAGGTAAGAGAAATCTTGATGCAGTCCCTCTTCCCTTTTCCATGTTGACTCTTTTTCTGGGTGGTTGTCCCATTGAATTTCTGCAGAATCGAATAGTCCTTGATTTCATTTTCCTTTCAGTGACCTCTAACACTTTAACTGGGTATTCCTGATATGTCAAGTCTGGTTTCTTCCTTAGGAGATATCTGTTATATTGGCTTCTTTAGGTACTTCCTTAATTGAGACACATGAATACGTCATGAACTCCTGCTAATTCGAGTAGTAGCTTCAATTTGTACGCTACTTCTCCTTGTTTCTCTAGAATCTTGTAGGGTCCAACGTATTTTGGGCTTAGTTTTCCTTTCATCTTAAATTGACGTACTCCTTCGTAAGGTGCTGCTTTGAGATATACGTATTCACCTTTCTCGAAAGATAATTCCCTTCTTCTGTTGTTGGTTATCAGCATAACTCTTCTTGTCTTGACTATGCAGTCTTCGGCTTCTCCCTAATGATTTGTACATGAGCTCCTACGTCTTGAGCTATTTCTGAGTCGATTTGTTGCCTTTCTCCAACTTCTAACCAATGTAATGGTATTCTGCACTTGCAACTGTATAGAGCTTCAAGTGGGAATATCTGCAAACTAGTATGGTAACTATTGCTGCGGGTGAATTCTGTGTATGGCGAGCATAACTCCCATGAAATTCCATATTTGAGCACACATGCTTGCAACTTATCCTTTGGTATTTAATTCACTAGGTCTATCCATTCTCCAGTCTGAGGGTGGTAAGCTGTGCTGAAGTTCAACCTTGTTTCTGGGGCTTCATGCAAACTTTTCCAAAATCTTAAAGTGGGTCGTGCTCCACGATTTGATACAATCCTCTTGGGTACACCATGTAGCGTTACAGTCCTAGTCTTGTAAATTTCTGCCGACTTGGCACCATCGTAAGTCATCTGCTCTAGTATGAGGTACGCTACTTCTGCTAGTCTGTCCACGATCATCCACACAGAGTCATATTTATTCTTAGTCTTCGGAAGTCCTGTGATAGAGTTCATTCCAACTTCTTCTCATTTCCATTCTAGTATGGTCAGTGGCTGTAACAATCCTACTAGTCTTTGATGCTTGGTCTTCATCCTCTAACATGTGTCACACTTTACCATACACTCGGCAATCTCTATCCATGCAAATTCACTAAAATTGATTCTTCACGTCCGAATATTTCCAGGGTGAATAGAGTATGTGGTGTTATGAGCTTCTTTCAAAATTAGTGTCTCGATCTCCTTAACCTCTAGAACACACATTCTTTTATCATGCCAAATTGCACCTTGCTCATCTTCCCGAAATTCTACTGCTTTTCTAATCCTCATATCCTCTTTGATCTTCTGAATTCCTTCATCACTTTCTTGTGATTTTTGAATCTCTTCTTCCAAGGTAGGTGAAACTGACAACGTACATGGTCACAGAACCTTGATCTACTGATTCAATCATTTGCTGATGCAATCCTCCATTAACTCTGGTGCAACAATGGTGCGGCAGTAAACCTTTCTGCTCAAGGTGTCCGCAATGACATTAACTTTACCAGGGTGGTAATGCATGTCTAGGCCACAGTTCTTTATTAACTCTAGCCATCGACGTTGCCTCATGTTCAAATTCTACTAGGCAAAACATACCTCAAGTTCTTGTGGTCTGAGTAAATTTCACATCGATTCCTTAGTAGGTAATGTCTCCAATTCTTGAGTGTATGAATCGCTATTGCTAATTCCATGTCATGGGTCGGATAATTCTTCTCATGCGACCGCAGTTGCTTGGATGCAAATGCGACTGTTCTTCCTCCTTGTATTAAGATACAACTCAGTTCGCGCCTAGATGCGTCTCAAGATATCTCAAAGTTCTTATTATCAGGGAGTACTAGAATTGGTGTGGTTGTTTAGCCTTCGTTTCAATTCTTCAAAGATCTTCTAACAATCTTCTGTCCACTCAAATTGGACATCCTTCTTTAACAAACTAGTCGGCGGCTTGGCTAGTTTCGAAAAATCCTTCAATGAATCGATGATAGTGCTCAGCTAATCCAAGAAAACTTTTGACTTCTGTCACTGATTCTGGTTGTTTTCACTCTTTCACGGCCTCGACTTTTCACTTGATCTACTTGTATCACTTCGGCTATCATTAGGTGACCTAAAAATGAAATTTCTTGTGTCTGAATTCACACTTATCCAGGTTAGCCTAAAATTGTTGCTACCTTAGTTTATCCAAAACTTTTCATAGGTGGTTAGCATGCTCCTCTTGGTCCTTGACTGACGTCCGATATGGTGTTTTTGATACGGGTGCCATCCCAAGTTTCAATTCATCATTGAGCTCAAAACCTTGATCAGGGATACTTCTGGTAACTCTTTTGGAAACACACTCAGGTATCCTCCAACTTCGGGGATCTGGTTCACCTCTTTCTTCGAACTGTGCAAATTTTGGGCTGGGTGTTCTACTAACATTCTCTCAGGATTGGAACAAAACTTCTTTTCCATTAGGACTAGTAAGGGCAACAGCCTTACACTCACAATCCATTTGTCCTTTATGTTCTGACAACCAGTCCATTCCAGATATAATATCTCAACTTTGTAGTTCTAGTGCCAGTAGTTTTGCAGAGAACTCCTTTCTGCTTATATTAAATTTTACTCCTTCACACGCTGACTTTACTGGCATCCTAGAGTCGGGAAACTGAATAGCGATACTCTAGACACGTCATATTCAGTCCACTTTAAATAGAAAAAATTTATGTCTGATGAGCCTCCTTCTTCTTCTGATGCGCCAAGTTGAGTCCGATGTGGTGAAGGCCCGAGCCGAACCGCTACAGAAGGAAATGAAGACCTTTGTTGTTGCTTTTGTGTTAAATTTATGTGTTCGGTACCTCAATACCGATTCTTTTTTATTCTTGATTTATGAAAAACTCTCTACTTTTGTATCAACTTTAATTAATGTCATTCTTGGCATTATGATAATGTAATAGTGGTCCTCGTGACCTTGTACTTGTTTTATCTATTTTCTTTATTGTTTAAAGTAAATCCTGTTGTTGTGAGCTTGTGATGTACCATTTCTGAGTGCAACTCACCTAGGCGGTTGCCACCGGATTCCTCAAATGAGGGTCCCAGAGACTTCTACGACAAAATTGACAAAATCGGGGGAAAGGGACGAAGATGCTCAAAACAACAAAGCGGAAATCCGGACAACGGATCGAAGAAATGATCACACACCTAGAAGGTTGACGGCGAAAAGAACAAAGTGACGCGATCGGATTTTCGATCTGATGAGGAATGGGGTCCCGATCTTCCGACAGGTAGGGGATAGTTCGATTGGTGGAGACTCGACGTTGACGATCCGACTTTCAACCAGAACTGATCTAGGCCTGCAATCGCTACACCTCTTCTCCGTTCGTTATCAACCGTACCGAGGTGCAGTTGACCTAGCCACGAAGGCCTGTTCCTGCAAGCGAATCGAAGAACACGTGCAAGAACACAGAAGAAGCAATCTCGAATTGCAAGTATGTATAAAGATCACGAAGTGTTGGGATTCCACAAACCGAAAGACGGCGAACTGCAACAGCAGAAAATTCTCAGCAAAACCCAAGTCTAACAATGACGGCTACAAGGTTTTAATATGCGAGAGGGGTGGCGTCTAGGGTTTGGGGTGCACCCCCCCACGCGGGATACACTGGCCGAGGCCCAATAGACAGGTGACGCAGCACCGCACGGCCCAACAGAATCTGGTCTCCACTTGTTTCGATGATTGTGATTGACTTTGTTGGGGGAAATCTCCACGCGGTCAAATCCAGGTAAGTTCATGATTGCCCGGGGAGAATGGCCTCCGTTGCCTGCCCCGGGCGCCGCCATTTGGTCCCCGGGACCGTGCCCCCCGGGCATGTCCCGGGCGCCGCCATTTGGTCCCCGGGACCGTGCCCCCCTGGCATGTCCCGGGCGCCGCCATTTGGCCCCCGGGACCGTGCCCCCCGGGCATGCCCCGGGCGCCGCCATTTGGCCCCCGGGACCGTGCCCCCCTGGCGGGTCCCGGACGCCGCCATTTGGCCCGGGACGGTGGCCTCCGGTGCCCGCCCCGGGCGCCGCCATTCACCCGGGGACAGTGGCCTCCGTTGCCTGCCCCGGGCACCGCCATTTGGTCCCCTGGACCGTGCCCCCCCGGCATGTCCCGGGCGCCGCCATTTGGCCCCCGGGACCGTGCCCCCCAGGCATGTCCCGGGCGCCGCCAATTGGCCCCCGGGACCGTGCCCCCCGGGCATGTCCCGGGCGCCGCCATTTGGCCCCCAGGACCGTGCCCCCCGGGCATGTCCCGGGGGCCGCCATTTGGTCCACGGGACCGTGCCCCCCGGGCATGTCCCGGGGGCCGCCATTTGGTCCACGGGACCGTGCCCCCCGGGCATGTCCCGGGCGCCACCTTTTAACTCCCGGGACCTTGCCCCCCGGGCGAGTCCCGGGCGCCGCCATTCGCCCGGGGACAGTGGCCCCCGGTGCCGGCCCCGGGCGCCGCCTCCTAGGCTCCCGGGACCCTGCTCTCCGGAAGGGGTCCCTGACGTCACCGCCCTCCTAAAAGGTAAAATCCCTGTTTGTTTATCACGTGCAGGTCATGCGAGGGACGCCTCGGGAATCAGCGACCACCTGTCAAGCATCCAAGACGTTTGACCGGGAGAAGGACGGTCCTACCCTTCAATCCGACGGTGGCTCCCGGGGTAGTTTAGGTTTTTTGCTTCTCTTTGGGGCTATAAATAGCCCTTGTACCCCTCTGTTGTAAGAGATCAATTCATTATTATTTGGAATAGCTAATCTCACAGACGTGCTCCGGAAGCCTCTCCCCCGGAGAGAGCCTCCCCAGCCGACTCTGGTCGGGCGCGCGTCGACAAGACTAGGGCCCCCACCGGGACCCGAACCTGTATAAATCCACGTGTCAATTCTTGTGTTTGTCCGGCGGGGGAGGACCGGTCACCCGGTCAACCCGCGCTGCGTGATCTCCGCTAGGATCGTCTTCAAAACCTGCCGGGGTATTCTTAATACCACGACAGTTGCCGCCGTCCGTGGGGACCCGTGACGAATCGCCATGGCTCCTCCGAGAACAAGGGCCCGCGCCCTTCCCGGTGACGCTGGTCCCGGTGACCTGGCGGCACCCGTCTGGGACGTTGCTGTTCCGGCGCTTCCGTCCGGAGGCGACCATTCCCAGGTACCGCCTCCCACCTTTCCTCTCAATCTAGGTGCCTCCACCTCCGGGTCGCTCCCGGCGGCCGCGGGGACCTCGGCCGGGACGAGTTTCCCCCCGACGTCTCCGCCGGCCCCCCGGGACGCCCTGCTGGAGGCTCTCGTGGAGGGCCAGCTCCGCGCCCAGCGCTCTATGGACGAGCTCCTTAGTGTGTTGGCGCGGCCCTCGGCCCCCACATTTTCGTCGCACCCATATCCGGGGATCATGCCCCCGTTTATGGGATACCCGGCGGCCCCTCCGGTCTCCGGGGGGCTGTCCACCCCGTACGATCTCGGCACCCAGGCCTGTCCCGGTGCCGGGAGGCTATTTCATGCCCGGGCACTTCGTGGCACCAGGGGGGTACCCCGTCCTCGGCCCGCCTCCGGGGCTGGGGGGTCATTTCATGCCGGGGGTTATTCCTACGCCGGGAGCCAGTCCCGCCCCTCGCGTTGCGTTTACCGCACCGGGGCCGGTCGACAGAGCAGCCCCCGTGCCTCAGCAAATTTCCCCCCGCATTGGCTCCCCAACCCCGGACGTCGCCGAGGGGGCTCACCCCCCACTGGTTCCGGATGTCGCAGGGGCTTCCCCCTTTCCGGTCCCGGTCGTTGCCGCAGGGGCCCCCTCTTCGGATCCAAATGCCGCCCCGGGCGCCCCCTCCCCGGTTCCGAATGGTGTAGGGGCTCCCCCCTTTCCGGTCCCTGGGGCCATCGCAGGGGGCTCCCCCCAGCAGGCCCCGGTAGCTTCCGGGCCGGCTGCTACAGTGCAGGAGCTGCCTCCCCCGGCGAAGCAGGTCCGCTTCTCCCGGGGGGAGGTCGAGCGAATGCATTCTCCCAGCCGCGGGGAAGAGCTTCCCCCCGGTCGTTGTCGCAGGGAGCCTCGCTCTCGCACCGGGCGGGGGAAGAGACCCGCCGAAGAACCATCCTCCCCGGAGGGAAGCCCGGACGTCCGGGAAATCAGTCCCGGCCCGGAGGAGAAGCGTCGTCACCACCACTCCGGCGGCCCTCTTGGGCCGCTACCTGACTCGGATAACGAGGGGGCGTCCCCCGTTAAAGAAGACAGTGACTGGGGCTCCCCCCGGGAAGTGCAGGGGGCGAACCAGCCTCTGTGTCGAAGACTCCGCAGCATCCGATGGCCGCGGCCCTACCGTCCCCCGCACATCGAACATTATAGTGGCGAGGCGGACCCTTACGAGTTCGTGCAGATCTACTCCACAGCCATCTCCGCGGCGGGGGGGGACGAGAGCGTCCAATGCAACGTCTTCCCCCTCTACCTCACCGGCATTGCCCGCTCCTGGTTTTACAATCTGAAGGTGGGCTCCATCAAGTCTTTCTCGCAGCTGAAGCGGGAGTTCTGCGCCAACTTTCAGGGGAATTACGTACGTCCCCTGGATTCTTCACAGCTATACACAGTGCGCCAGAGGACCGGGGAGACCATCAGAAGCTTCTTCAAGCGCTTTGCCCAAGTGAAAAGCAAAGTGGCCCACGTCCCAGACTCCACAGTCATCGAAGCCTGCAAAAGCGGGATCCTCCCGGGGAAACTCCACCGAAGACTCTCTCGAAGCTGCCCCTCCTCCGCCGACGAGCTCTTCAACGTACTCGAAAAGTACGCTCTCGCGGAGGAAGACGACATCTGGAAGAAGACCCAGGGGGCTCCTGCCCCCGCCGAGCGGGGGGCCCGGGATCCCCCCAGGCGCCCCAGGCAGGGGGGCCGTAGCGAACCACGGCCTCGGGACACTTTTGTCCTCGAGGGCGGAGGCGGCTCGCGCGACCCCCCGAAGGGCAACCGCCCCTTCCCCAAGCCGAGAGGCCATGGGGGAGGACAGTCTTCACGCGGCCGCGAAGGCCCCGCGGGGAGAAGCCGGGAAGGACCGTGGTGCAGCTTCCACGGGTCCAGTACCCACGCCACCCGAGATTGCCACCAGCTGCTGCAGCACTTCGCGGCGTTCCTCGACCAGCGCGGGCAGGGGGGGGACACTCCGGCCTCCTTGCCCCCTCGGCCAGCTGTCCCGGCCCTTCCCGCTCCCGCGGGGGGGCAACAGGTGCAGGAGGGGGAGCCTTCAGACGCTCTCCCCTTTCAAACTTCTCAGCGCCGCATCAACGTCATCGTAGGGGGCTCCGCCTCCGGGCGGGACTCCAAGCGCCAGCGCAAGGAGTATGCGCGAGAAGTTAAGGTAGTGGGGGTGCTACACGCGTCCGTGCCGCCCAAGTGGTCGGACGTCCCCCTCACCTTTACGGCGGAAGACGCGCGAGGGGTTCGCTTCCCCCATGACGACGCGCTTATTGTCTCCGCGACAATCTACAACTGCCACTTAGCCCGCATCCTCGTGGACGGCGGAAGCTCCGCCGACGTCCTGTTCCTCAAAACCTTCAAGGAAATGCAGGTGGATGAGAAGCTCCTACAACCAGCGGCAGGGCCTCTGCAAGGGTTTGTCCCGGGGAAGGCGATCCACCCCGTGGGCAAGGTAGATCTCCCGATCACCTTCGGCACCCCGGAGAACTACCGGACCGAGCTAGTCCGCTTCGACGTAGTGGACCTCCCCTCCCCCTACAATGTGATTATGGGGAGGACTACGATCAATCGGCTGGGGGCTGCCACCCACCAAAACTACTTGTGCATGAAGATCCCCGGGCCGCATGGCGTGATCAACGTCCGGGGGGACCAAGACATGGCCCGTGCCCTATACGAGCGGGCTGCTGCCACAATAGGAAGCGTCAACCTGATCAAGGCACCCGGGGGGGAGGCTCCCCCCCCGAACGTAGACGTCGCTGCGCCATCCCCTGGAAGGCCCCTCCTCAAGCCGCGTCCGGAAGGGGGCCTCCGGAAGGTCCCGCTGTCCCCGGGCAGCAGGGACAAAACTGTCCAAATCGGGGCAGAGCTCCCCCAAGACCATGCAGCGCAACTCGCAGCCTTTCTGCGCGAAAACTCCGATGTTTTTGCGTGGAAGCCTTCGGACATGCGGGGCGTCGCCCGGGAGGTTATTGAACACAAGCTCGCGGTAACCCCCGGTCACCCCCCTATCAAGCAGAAGTTGAGGAAGCTCTCCCTCGAACGTCAAGAAGCCATCAAGACGGAGATAGCCCGGCTCCAAGAGGCGGGGTTCATCCGGGAAGTCTTGCACCCTGAGTGGCTCGCAAACCCCGTCCTCGTCAAGAAATCAAGTGGCAAATGGCGCATGTGCGTGGACTTCACCGACCTTAACCGCGTGTGCCCCAAAGACAACTTCCCCCTCCCGCGGATCGACCAGCTCGTTGACTCCACCGCGGGGTGCGAGCTGATGAGCTTCCTAGACGCCTACTCGGGATACCATCAAGTCCGGATGGCGGAGGGGGACGAGGAAAAGACGAGTTTCATAACTCCCCTCGGAACCTTCTGCTACCGCCACATGCCCTTCGGGCTCAAGAATGCGGGAGCCACCTTCCAGCGCCTGATGACGCTGGTCTTCAAAGACCAAGTCGGCCGCAACATCGAAGTCTACGTAGACGACGCGGTCGTCAAGAGCCCCCGTGCAGCCTCCCACATCGACGACCTCGCTGAGACCTTCCGCAACCTCCGCGCGTTCGGGCTCAAGCTCAACCCGGAGAAGTGCGCCTTCGGGGTGCGCGGGGGGAAGCTCCTGGGTTTCCTCGTGTCCCAGCGGGGCATTGAGGCAAACCCCGAGAAGATCCGGGCCTTCTTAGACATGCCCCCACCGCGCTCCGTCAAAGATGTCCAGCGACTCTCCGGCCGCCTGGCCGCGCTCAGTCGCTTCTTCTCCCGTTCGGGGGAGCGGGGCCTCCAGTTCTTCAAGATCCTCCGAGGGCTCGAGGGGTTCCGCTGGACCCCCGAGGCCCAGGAAGCCTTCAACGACCTCAAGAAGTACCTCTCGAGCCCTCCAATGCTCGTGAGTCCGTCTCCGGAAGAGCCCTTGCTCCTCTACCTCGCCGCGACCCCCGTCGCCGTCAGCGCGGTTTTGGTGAAGGAGCAGGAGGGGCAGCAACGTCCCGTGTACTACGTCAGTGAAGCCCTCCAAGGGGCCAAGACTCGGTACACGGAGATGGAGAAGATTTGCTACGCTCTTCTCATGGCGTCCCGGAAGCTCCGGCACTACTTCCAGGGGCACCCCATCACCGTCCCGTCGTCCCTCCCCCTGGGGGAGGTACTGCGGAATAAAGAAGCCACCGGCCGGATTGGGAAATGGGGGGCCGAGCTTGCCCCCTTCTCCCTGTCCCTTACCGGCTGCTCCGCAATCAAGTCGCAGGTCCTCGCCGACTTCGTCGCGGAATGGACTCCCGCCTCTGGGTCCGGGGACGAAGATCTCCCTGTGCCGCCCCGACGCAGTGACCATTGGACCCTGCTGTTTGATGGGTCGCTGTGTCTCGCTAGGGCTGGCGCGGGGGTAGTCCTCTGGAGCCCCGAGGGGAAGGAGCTCGAGTATGCCGCGCGGCTCGAGTTCCCCGCAACCAACAACGTCGCCGAATACGAGGCTCTGCTCCTCGGGATGCGCCTCGCGCGCTCCCTGGGGATCCGACGCCTCCTAGAAGTACAAAAGATGGAGAAACACTTCGACGGCCTCGAGGCCCGGCATATCCCGCGAAGGGAGAATGATCGGGCTGATGCTTTGGCCCGGGCGGCAAGCGCCCGGGAAACGCTCCCCAAGGGGGCCTTCTTGGAAACAATCACGAAGCCCTCGGTGGCCTCCCCGGACGCAGGCCCCGAGCCTCCGGTCCTGGAGGTCACCGAGATCGTCCGGCCGTCGTCATGGATGGATCCCCTCATCTCCTTCATCAAGGGGGAGGGGGACCCTCCCAACGAGACCGAGGTTAAGCGCCTCCGGGCCAAAGCCCGGGCATATCTCCTGCTGGAGGGAAGGCTCTACAAGCGGGGGGCTTCAGCCCTCCTGCGCTGCCTCCCCCGGTCGGAGGGACTTCAACTCCTGGAAGACATTCACGCGGGGAGCTGTGGTTCTCACCTAGCCCCGCGTGCCATCGCAGCCAAGGCCCTTCGGCAGGGCTTCTACTGGCCTACAGTCATGCGCGACGCGCGAGACCTTGTCTCCGCGTGCGAAGCATGCCAAAAGATGGCCAAGGGCTCGAATCTCCCCCCTGTAGCCCTGCGGACTATCCCCATCACTTGGCCCTTCGTGCGCTGGGGGATGGACCTCTTAGGGCCCTTCCCCCCAGCGCCCGGAGGATACAAGCATGCGGTAGTCGCGGTCGACTACTTTACAAAGTGGGTTGAGGCGGAGCCCTTGGCTAGCATAACCTCCCGGGCTGTTCAGCGGTTTTTCTGGAAAAACGTCGTTTGTCGTTTTGGTGTCCCCCGGGAAATCACCGTGGACAACGGGACCCAATTCGACTCGGCTTATTTCCGGGAATTCTGCGAGGGCCTGGGGGTCGTCATCCACTTCACCTCAGTGGCCCATCCCCAAAGCAACGGGGCCGTCGAGAGGGTCAATGGCGTAATCCTACAGGGGTTACGCCGGAGATTCGAACAAACCGCTTCCAAGCTAGGCGCGTGGGCAGAGGAGCTCCCTAGCATCCTCTGCTCGATGCGCACTACCCCGTCCCGGGCCACAGGGCGTGCTCCCTTCTCCCTAGTCTACGGGGCGGAGGCAGTCCTCCCCCCGGAGATCGGCTTCCGGTCGCTGCGGGTCGAGCTCCTGAACGGAGCCACGACCGCAGCCTACCGGGCCAACGAAGACAACCGGCGGCTGGAAATCGACCTCGTGGAAGAGGAACGCGACCGAGCGCTCCTCCGCCACGCCATCTACGAGTGCGAGATGTCGCGCGCATACAACCAGCGCGTGCGCGAGAGAGCTTTTCGCCTTGGGGACCTTGTCCTCAAGCGCGTCACAGACCCCCAAGCCCAGGGTAAGCTCTCCCCCAAGTGGGAGGGCCCCTACAGGATCTCCGCTGTCCTAGGCTCGGGGGCCTACAAGCTCTCCAACCTTGAAGAGCAGGAGCTGAAGCACACCTGGAACTGGCGTTTACTTCGCAAGTTCTACGTCTAGCCTTACGGGCCTGTCCACCGTGGACAATGTAGCTTCCTTCCCCCCCCCTTCGCGGTTTCGCAGGGGGGGCTTTGTATATTTTGTTAATAAATGCATAGCCTCTGTTCTTCAACTGTCTCATTGCAGGTCTTTCCTGTTAACGCCCCTAGCGGCGATGCCCTCCCGGCGAGGAAGCCCTCCCCGCGAGGATGCCCTCCCCGCGAGGAAGCCCTCCTTGTGAGGATGCCCTCCCCGCGAGGAAGTGGGCCAGTCCCAACAAGTCCCTACAACGGAGCCTGCACTCCCGTAGGGCGGCTTACGATCAGCCCTCGTGGACTGAGGGTGTAAGCGGCAACCCGGTCCCCAGCGGCCGCGGTAACGAGTCACTTTGGGAGACTAGTCCCCTGCCCAAACACTCAAGACCCGTCTTCGGGCACTTCCTCCTCCGGGAGTAGATGCTCTCCTCAGCGGGACGTCTAATGGCTTTCTGGATCTATCTTCCTCCTCCGGGAGTCGACGTTATTCCCGGCTCCCCGTTCTCACGGCGACCGGAAGATCAGCCCCTTGCGGCTTGATTGGATCTATCTTCCTCCTCCGGGAGTCGACGTTATTCCCGGCTCCCCGTTCTCACGGCGACTGGACGATTGTCTCTTGGAGAAGCCGGATTTCTCGGGCATTTCCTTCCCCGAAGACCCTATTCCCGGCTCTCCGTTCTTACCGCGACCGGACGAGTGTCTCCCAGGAAGCTCGCCTCTGGAAATCCCATCGGGTTCTCTTGGGCATTCCTTCCGCTTAAGGCCTTATTCCCGGCTCCGCGTTCTCACGGCGACCGGATGATTATCTCCCGGAAGGTCTTCTCCTTGAAAACCTCGCTTTAAAATTTCCTAACTTAGAAAATATTTCTCCGACAGGTTACGCTCCCTCCGGGGACCCTGTTACCCCCACAGCGCGCGGAGGCCTCCTCCGGCCCGCTGTGGGCGGGGGGGAACAGGGGGCCCCCGGGTCACCCACGAAGAAACTTAGCTCATCCTTGTTAAGATGAGTCGTCCAGACCATCCAAGAAGAAAATAAAGAGGCGCAATAAAAGGAAACAACAACAACGTGCTTTATTGATCAGTAAACCCGGAGGACATCTTCCCCCTCCGGTGGGCTTCGGAAATGATACAACCCGGGTCCTAACCCGGGGGATTTTCGACGAGCCTAAGGCCCCTGCGCCTAAAGCTCCCGGAGTCGCTCCCTCAGCTCCCGGGCCAAGTCCCGGTACAGCGCCCGGACGCGACGCTGAGAGTTCCGAAGTACGTCCTCGGGCCAAAACTCGTACCCAGCCGGCGGAAGTATCCGGAGAGGAGGTATCATCTGGGTCTTCGGGCGCGGGGGAGTTAATTCAGCACGGCTGTTGTCAAAATTATCCAAGTGCCATTCCGGGCGCCACCTCAACCGGACAGGCTCCCGGGCAGTACCGCCATCGCGCCTCCCGGAGACAAGGCTCAGCAAAATCAAAGCCGCTTGGGCGTCCCCCGGAGAGCCTCTCCCGGACCGTTGCTCGGGAGCAACCCCCCGGGAACCCTGGTAACATTTCATTACAAAGACTTAGAAAAATTCCTAATATATTTCATTGCAAAATGTTTTTGCACAAGTGCCCGGGGCTTCTCCTAAGAAGCTACCGGAATCAAAATGTCTAACAAAATAAAAAGGGGTCCTAGCTAAAGACCCGGGGGAGGCTCATACTTTGGCATTGGGGTCCTCCCCCCGGGGAGCTTCCTCCGTGGCCGGGGCAGGGACATCCGCGGCCGGAGGCGCCGGTGTCGGGAACCACGTCCGGATGATCCGATCGTTGAACCCCTCCGCCAGCAGCTCCACCTCCCGGCGCGTTGGCTCGAAGGCCTCCGGGAAGCCCCGGGGGATGCGCCCCCCGATCGCCCGGGCGCCGACCCCACGGTAGTCAACGAGCCCCGCGGCGGCCGCGATGACGGGGATCGCCCGGCCCCGTGCCCGGACGTCCGCAGCCTCCGGGATGGCGGAGACGTGCGTTAAGAAAACGCACAGCCTCCGCGAGGGTCGCCGGGGGCACCTCCGGGCCGCTCCCGGAGCCCAGGCTAACGCCAAGGCTTTCCAAGGCCGAGCGGACGGAACGGCCTGCGTCCGACAGCGTCCGGACGGTGGAGCTCTCGAGCTCCCGGAGCGCCTTCTCCCGCACCTTGGCCTCCTCTCGGAGGGGGATGTAGGCGCCCTCCGAAAGGTGCACCTGCGCCCGGGCCCGGGACAGCTCATCAAGAGCTTCGTCCCGCTCCCGGAGGGCCGCCTCCCGCTGCTCAACGCAGGCCGCGGCCCGGCTCTCCGCCTCCTTGAGCAGCCGGGTGACCCGCTGCTCAAGGCCCCAGGTAACAGTCGCTACCTACAAAATGCATAAAGAGTTAGAAAAATCTTAAGTGCAGGAAAAAAGCCGAAGTGTTGAGAGCTCGAGTTACCTGGGCTCCGAGGGACTCGAGCCCCTCAAAACGCTCGTGGAGCGTTCCTCCTGCTAGAAGGCCTGCACCTTCCGGTTGTGCAGGCCCTCCGCGTAGCGGGCCGCCTCACCCGCGGGAAGTAGGGAGGTGTCTTGCCCGGCCCTCCTGTCGCGGCCGGGAGAGGGCCCCCGGACCTCTGAATCCGGGAGCACGGCCGGCGTCGCCGGCGTCTTCGTCGACAAAGTTTCCTCCGAAGACGAAGACGAAGATTGGGCGGGGACCTCCGCCCGGGGGGGGATCATCGGGCCTTTCCCCGCCCCAGGCCGGAGGGCCCTCGGAGCCTCCTGCTCCGGGGGGACCTCGAAGACTGAGGGGCTCCCCCCCTCTTCATCAACCGGCCAGAGGCGCGGGGGCGCCGCCCCCGAAAACCTCACCTCTAGCATCTCCGGCGCCAATGCCGCCGGGAGAGGCGAGAGGAGCGTCACGCGAATTGGCGACGGGGCGTAGTCCGCCGAATCGGACCCCGCCCCATCAACAACAACCTCCTTCCCCCGGGCCTCGACGGGGGCCTCCAGGGGCGGAGGCGTCGCCTCTGCCCGGGGCGCCGCCCGGGCATGTTCGGCTCCGGGAGCCGCGTCCCGGGCCCTCACCGGCGTCGTCGCCGGCGCCGTCGTCGGAGCTGGGGTCTTTTGGACCCGGGGCTTTTTGGGCTCCGAGCCCCAGCAGCATCCTTCCCCCGTTTATGAGACCCGGGGGTGGGAAGGGGCTTCCTCTCCGGAAGCCTGAGCCCGTAGGCCTCGGCCACCAAGTTCCGGGGAGGCCCCTCCCCCACGAGGCGCACGATGCGCTCGTGTTCGTCGGCGAAGTACCTCCCCTGGAGGTGCTCCGCCTTGTCCCTCGCCGCCGGGTACGGGCGCACTGTAAGAGGTAAAAAGTTAGTCAATTTCCCGTAAAAAACTGCAAGTACAAAAATGAAGGGGACTTACGCCGCGTCACCGGCTTGACCGGAGGCCGCTGCTCCGGGCCCATGCCGATCCCCCTTCCCCCGCGTGGGAAGGGGGAAAGTCGCAGGAGCGCCAGCTCCTCCGCGGCGTCCCGCATCGAGCGGGCCTTCTTCGCCAGTACCACCTTCCCGAGGAGCTCGAACTCCTCGTCCGTCCACACCGGCGGCTTCGGTGCAGATGACCGGCTGTAGGTGGGAGGCTCCGGGGCGTAGACCACCGCCTCGTCCCGGACCCGGAGGTAGAACCACCTCCGGAGCCAGTCCCCCCAGTGGTCCCGGGAGGCCGCCGCCGGGTAGTCCGCCACCCGGGAGGGCAGCATCTGGACCATCACCGAGCCGAAGGGGGACTTCGGTCCTCCCTTCACCAGGTGGGAGCTCCGCGCTGCCGGCTCGTAAAAGTACCGGAAGACTCGGAGTGTGGGCTCCCGCCCGGTCGCCGTCTCGTACAGCCAGATGAAGAGACCCATCCGGACGAGGGCGTTGGGGGTGAGGTGGTTGAGCGCCACCCCGTACTCCTTTAGGAACTCCCGGAGCATCGGGTGCACCGGGAGCCGGAGCCCTACCTCGAGGAAGGCATCAAAGGCCACAACATCTCCGGGCCTGGGGCGGGGGGCTCCGTCCTTCTTTAGGGGGACCCGGATGTCCCCCTCTTCGACGACGCCCTTCTTGACGAGGGACTCTGCGTCCGAGGCCAAGAACTCGGAGCCCCAGAGGAAATCCACGGGGATTTCCTCCGGGGGCACCTCCGTGGTCTTCGCCCGACCTTTGGGCGCCATTAGGTGAGTTCTTTGTTTTTCGGTGGCTAAGTTTTCAGGTGGCTAAGTCAACAACTCCCGGACGCTCGCTACCGGAAAAGGCTACCGGAGAAGCTACCGGAAGAGCGCTACCGGGAGAGCTGAAGCTGGAGTTGAAGATTTGGAATGAGCTTCCGGGGCCCCCCTAAGGCCCTATTTATAGAGGCTGGCCGAGATCTAGATGCGCGCCACGTGGCCCCCTCGGAGCCATCTGGACCACTGAAATTCAAACCGTGCGCCGGAAACGAAGGGACAGGCGCGCAAATCAAGACGCGGTTCGAACCGCGCGTGCACTTATTGCGAAAACGGCGCGGCCATAAAGCGCCCGGCACAGAAACCGAAGCGTCGCGGGGCGCCCGATGATCTTCGTCCGGAGGTTTCGCCCGGAGACTTTCCCGGTACCATAACCATTCCCTCCGGGGGCTCAAGCTTCGTCCCCGCAGGGCATGGGGGGCTGCTGTTGGGGGAAATCTCCACGCGGTCAAGTCCAGGTAAGTTCATGATTGCCCGGGGAGAATGGCCTCCGTTGCCTGCCCCGGGCGCCGCCATTTGGTCCCCGGGACCGTGCCCCCCGGGCATGTCCCGGGCGCCGCCATTTGGTCCCCGGGACCGTGCCCCCCGGGCATGTCCCGGGCGCCGCCATTTGGCCCCCGGGACCGTGCCCCCCGGGCATGCCCCGGGCGCCGCCATTTGGCCCCCGGGACCGTGCCCCCCGGGCGGGTCCCGGACACCGCCTTTTGGCCCGGGACGGTGGCCTCCGGTGCCCGCCCCGGGCGCCGCCATTCGCCCGGGGACAGTGGCCTCCGTTGCCTGCCCCGGGCGCCGCCATTTGGTCCCCGGGACCGTGCCCCCCGGGCATGTCCCGGGCGCCGCCATTTGGCCCCCGGGACCGTGCCCCCCGGGCATGTCCCGGGCGCCGCCATTTGGCCCCCGGGACCGTGCCCCCCGGGCATGTCCCGGGCGCCGCCATTTGGTCCACGGGACCGTGCCCCCCGGGCATGTCCCGGGCGCCGCCTTTTAACTCCCGGGACCTTGCCCCCCGGGCGAGTCCCGGGCGCCGCCATTCGCCCGGGGACAGTGGCCCCCGGTGCCGGCCCCGGGCGCCGCCTCCTAGGCTCCCGGGACCCTGCTCTCCGGAAGGGGTCCCTGACGTCACCGCCCTCCTAAAAGGTAAAATCCCTGTTTGTTTATCACGTGCAGGTCACGCGAGGGACGCCTCGGGAATTAGCGACCACCTGTCAAGCATCCAAGACGTTTGACCGGGAGAAGGACGGTCCTACCCTTCAATCCGACGGTGGCTCCCGGGGTAGTTTAGGTTTTTTGCTTCTCTTTGGGGCTATAAATAGCCCTTGTACCCCTCTGTTGTAAGAGATCAGTTCATTATTATTTGGAATAGCTAATCTCACAGACGTGCTCCGGAAGCCTCTCCCCCGGAGAGAGCCTCCCCAGCCGACTCCGGTCGGGAGCGCGTCGACAGGACTAGGGCCCCCACCGGGACCCGAACCTGTATAAATCCACGTGTCAATTCTTGTGTTTGTCCGGCGGGGGAGGACCGGTCACCCGGTCAACCCGCGCTGCGTGATCTCCGCTAGGATCGTCTTCAAAACCTGCCGGGGTATTCTTAATACCACGACAGACTTAGAAGGATTTTGGACGTGGGACCAGATCCGTTGGAAAGGTCTCGTCGAGGGCTTCTCCGTAATGTACTTGAACGCCCCAAACGGAGTTCGTATGCATCTGCTACGCCCGTTTGAAGACAGGCTGCTCCGCTGTGGCCGACCCGGACTCCAGCTCACGGTAAACTTGATTCCCGACCCGTCTTGGCGCAAAGTGACACCCTCGCTGATCAACACCATGATTCCTAAGCACAAGAACAATATTATTAGGTAGTAACTCGCTCTTGTCAATATTCTCTTGTGTACTAAGAAACGAGCTCACCTGGTGATTTAGTTGACGTGCACGTGCCCTTGTTATTGGTCCTTACACAACGGGTGTTGGAAGAATGGACACATCATTAGGGGTGATGTCCTCATCATCCTCCCCCTCTTGAATTGGAGTCGTCCTCGACTCAATCTCATCTTCTTCTCCCAAATATGGCTGCAAATCTGAAATGTTAAAAGTGGGGCTAACCCCGAAATCTGCAGGCAACTCAAGTTTGTAGGCATTATCATTTATTCTCTCTAACACCTTAAATGGACCATCCGCACGAGGCATTAATTTGGACTTTCTTAACTCAGGAAAACGCTCTTTATGTAAGTGTAGCCATACAAGATCTCCAGGAGTAAATATCAATTCCTTTCTACCATAACTACCAGCAATGCGATATTTTTCATTCATTCGCTCAATATTTTCTTTTGTTGTTTCATGTAGTTTTAAAATAAACTCAGCACGTTTCTTAGCATCAAGATTGACCTTTTCAGATGATGGAAGAGGCAATAGGTCAATAGGAGCACGAGGGTTGAAACCATACACTACCTGGAAAGGACTTACCTTGGTAGTCGAGTGTAGCACACGGTTGTAGGCAAACTCCACATGAGGAAGGCACTCCTCCCACATCTTTAAGTTCTTCTTCAAAACAACTCACAACATTGTGGACAAGGTGCGATTTACCACCTCCGTTTAGCCATCAGTTTGGGGATAACAAGTAATAGAAAACAGTAACTTTGTCCCCAATTTATTGCATACTGTCCTCCAGAAATGACCCAAAAATTTTGTGTCGCGATCTGAAACAATAGTGGAAGGCATACCATGCAAATGAACAATTTCTTTGAAAAATAAGTCGGCAATGTGAGTGGCATCATCACTTTTGTGGCAAGGAATAAAATGTGCCATCTTGGAGAATCGATCCACAACAACAAATATACTATCCCTCCCCCTCTTTGTCCTAGGCGAACCTAGAACAAAATCCATTGAGATATCCTCCCACGGGACACTAGGAGTAGGAAGAGGCATATACAAACCGTGTGGATTTAACCGTGACTTTGCCCTTTGACACGTGGTGCAGCATGCCACGAAGCGCTCAACATCACGCCTCACTTTGGCCAATAGAAGTGCGTGGCCAAAATATTCCCCGTCTTTTTGACACCAAAATGTCCCATCAGGCCTCCTCCATGAGGTTCCTGCAACAACAAAAGATGAACGGATCCAACTGGAATGCATAGGCGGTTAGCTCTAAACAAGAACCCATCATTGAGTACAAATTTATTCCAAGCCCTCCCATCCTTGCAATTAATCAAAGCATCTTTGAAATCAGCATCTTGAGCATATTGTTCTTTAATAGTTTCATGTCCAAAAATTCGACAGTCAAGTTGAGACAACATAGCATATCTCCGAGACAAAGCATCAGTAATTACATTATCTTTCCCTTTCTTGTGTTTAATGATGTAAGGAAAAGATTCAATAAATTATACCCACTTGGCATGTCTACGGTTCAATTTGTTTTGACTGCGAATATGTTTCAGCGACTCATGATCAGAGCGAATAACAAATTCCTTAGGCCATAAATAATGTTGCCACGTTTCTAAAGTTTGCACAAGAGCGTACAACTCTTTATCATACATGGAGTAATTTAAAGCAGCCCCACTTAATTTCTCGCTGAAATATGCAACAGGCTTACCTTCTTGCATGAGCACACCACCAATTCCAACTCCACTAGCATCACATTCAAGTTCGAAAGTCTTACCAAAATCTGGAAGTTGGAGAAATGGTGCATTTGTTAGCTTTTCTTTCAAAAGGTTGAAGGCGTCCTCTTGTGGTTGTCCCCAATGGAATGCAACGCCCTTCTTTGTCAATTCATTCAATGGTGTTGAAGTCCTTCACGAAACGGCGGTAGAAACCAGCAAGTCCATGAAAGCTTCTCACCTGTGTGACCGTTTTAGGAGTCGGCCAACTCTTGATAGCTTCGATCTTGGCTTCATCAACCTCAATTCCCTGCGGAGTCACAACATAGCCAAGAAACGAGACTCGATCGGTGCAAAAAGTGCACTTCTCGAGGTTACCAAACAAACGTGCCTCTCTCAAAGCATTAAAAACAACACGTAAATGTTTGAGATGTTCAGAAAGTGACTTGCTATAGATCAAGATATCATCAAAATAGACCACCACAAATTTACCAATGAAAGGACGTAAGACCTCGTTCATCAAGCGCATGAAAGTACTAGGTGCATTAGTCAATCCAAAAGGCATAACTAACCACTCATATAAACCGAACTTGGTCTTAAAAGCAGTTTTCCATTCGTCTCCCAATTTCATTCGAATTTGGTGGTACCCACTACGCAAGTCAACTTTTGAGAAGATAATAGAACCACTTAACTCATCAAGCATGTCGTCTAACCTAGGAATAGGATGACGATACCTTATTGTGATATTGTTAATGGCTCTACAATCCACACACATGCGCCAACTACCGTCTTTCTTAGGAACCAAAAGAACAGGAACAGCACAAGGACTAAGGCTTTGTCGCACGTACCCACGGTCCAAAAGCTCTTGGACTTGTCGTTGAATTTCCTTAGTCTCCTCTGGATTGGTCCTATATGCATTACGGTTTGGCAACGTCGCTCCCAGGATCAA
The DNA here is from genome assembly GCA_019359835.1 of Pharus latifolius. Classification (NCBI taxonomy): domain Eukaryota; kingdom Viridiplantae; phylum Streptophyta; class Magnoliopsida; order Poales; family Poaceae; genus Pharus; species Pharus latifolius. The sequence continues at coordinate 16,741,647 of CM033328.1, read as the reverse complement.
GTCAATTTGATGCTCAATACCTCGAATAGGTGGTAGTCCCGGGGGCACCTCAGCGAGGAACACATCGTCATACTCCTGCAAAAGGTTAGTAACAGCAGGTGGAAAAGAGACAGGCATATCATCAAATGAAAACAAGGTCTCTTTACATATCAAAGCAAAGCATGACGGTTCAGCAAGATCATATTTTGTAGCAAGCAAAACACCACCATTCAATTTAATTCCCTCAGTCTTAGAAGCAGGTACATTCTTATCTTTCTTATGCGGAAAAACAATTTTAGCTACTTGCTGATTTTCAGATTCTGTGGTGTTCTCTTTCTTCTCATTTTCAAGTTTTTCCCTATCAAAATGCACAATTTCAATGGAGTCATGGGAAGCAAAGTTATTTTCTTTCCTTTGTGCATGAAAGTGTACCAATTATTTCTACCATGATGAGTTGCATTAGTGTCATATTCCCAAGGTCGGCCTAATAAAAGTGAACATGCTTGCATAGGCACTACATCAAAATCAGCAACATCATGGTATGAACCAATGAAAAATTGTACTCTTGCGGTTTGCGTTACCTTAACCTTACCGCTGTTGTTGAACCATTGAACATGATATGGTTGGGGATGTGGTTGTGTGGTCAAGCCAAGCTTCTTGACCAGATCAGAACTCAGCAAGTTGTTGCAGCTCCCACCATCAATGATTGTTCGGACGCGCCGGTCATTGACGACGAGGAACATTTGAAACAAGTTGTGGCGTTGGGCTCGCTCGGCTTGCTTCATTTGAGTACTAAGGACCCGCTGGACAATGATGGTCCGGTATTCTTGTGTGGCTACCGTACCCAAAGCTTCCCCATCATCATCATGTTCGGATTCGTCATCAACACACTAGTACAGAAATGCAGTCTTCTATCGGTAAAAAAAACCCTTCTACTATCGGTTTTTGTACCGATAGAGATAGACACGATAGAACAAGAATGGACATTTTCTATCGGTAAATAACCGACAGAAGAAGTTCACTATTCTATCGGCATATTATGAATCTACCGATAGAAAACCCGTCGTATTCTTACGTCCAGCAGTTCGAAAAGTACCACTATTCTAACGGTTAACTACAAGATTACCGACAGAAAAAAGCTTAGTACTCTATCGGCATATTAGGAGTGTACCGATAGAAAACTCGTCGCTAGCGGATTGAAAAGTACCACTATTCTAACGGTTAACTACAAGATTACCGACAGAAACAAGCTTAGTACTCTATCGGCATATTAGGAGTATACCGATAGAAAACTCGTCGCTAGCGGATTGAAAAGTACCACTATTCTAACGGCTAATTATAAGTTTACCGACAGGAAAACTCACACTATTCTATCGGCATATTACAAGTTTACCGATAGAAAACTCGTCAATAGCGATTGAAAAGTACCACTATTCTAACGGTTAACTACAAGATTACCGACAGAAAAAAGCTTAGTACTCTATCGGATATGTATGAGTTCACCGGCAGGAAAGGTCAAACTCTTCTAACGGTTAATTTTGATTGTACCGATAGAAAACAGAACAAATTCACACATTAGGCAGTTATTCACATTTATTCACATATGTATGGACAAATACAGATTGCAATCCAATGTGGACATTTATTCACATATATATATTTATTCACATGTATATGAACAGTCTATGCAGAGTACACCAAAAGGAGAAAATTGTCATGCTGGATGGTTGGGTGCTACTTCCTCCATGACATATTGTGCCCAGATTTGTCGAAGATATATAATCTTTGCATTTTCATATTGGTCTTTCGACATGGCGATCTGCAAGCATGTGTGCATACTGAGTAACTAACTTCGATCCTAATTTAGAACGTGACACCCATTTTTGAAATTTGAGTTAGCTATCGATGCTTACCTGGGGGAATCGGGAAAAGTTTGTCTGCACTAGGTCGTACATGTAGCGCAGCACATAAAACCCGCATTCCCACGATTGCGGCTGCTGATGGCACTGAGATAATTGCATATGCGAATACATGTTAGCTATATATTGTTTCCATAAACTAATTAAGCATAAACAAAAAGTCTCGTGAGTACCTCATATTCTTTCCAAGCTAGTAGGGAGCCCTGCGGTGCGGCATGCCTCCCTCCAGCGGACACATATTTATCAAAAGCCCTGCATTTCAGTTAGTATTGCCGGTTAATGTATTATCATTAGCTAGTGAGGTCAAAATTTAAATCAAACATATAAGTTACTTACGCCCCCATATTCCCCTTGAGCACATATTCCATCGATAATCTGTCACGCATCGAATCGAGGTAGTACACCTCGTTCCTCGGCGGACAAATCACGATGAGGATCCAGTGGCCCCTGCATTGTACGTAAAAGAGGACCGCTAGCTCAAAGTACATCTCAGGTGTAACATACAAGATTGAGTTAAATTAGTACGAAATGCACTAACCTTTGGTGGTACGGCACCAGAATGAAGTCCCTGTCCTGCTGCGCCATCAGCGCGCTGGATATGTACTGCTCAGCGTGCGCGGCGTCCTGCTCTAGCATCGTGAGGCTTATTTTCTCTGGGTTGAGGAAACCCACCTTGTCACACGCAGCCTCCGATGCTAGCCTGTACATGCACCTGCATGCGAAGGACGAGATTAATATTAATTTCACAGAAAGTTACTCAGTATTCAAATGAACTGCAACATTAATGCAGAGTTAGCAAACAGAGTTAGAAAACAGCAATACATAGCATCAGCAAACTCACAGGACTCCAGTCCGTATGATGGACATATCGAGCTCCCGCCAGTTGTAGAGGTCGAACAGATCCTCGTGTGCCACGGATATAGTCCCGGGCTCACGGTGGAAAGCGCCCAGGCCTGTAGGGAACTAAGAAGTTCAGGCTGCGCCGAGCTCGATGTAGGTACCAGTCGTGGAGGTCTCTGGTTGATCGATCCAATTTCCGCAAAGATGCCTCCGACAGGAGTGGGAGCGCGTTCGTGAACGTCCGCGGTAGTCCCTGTCGCCCTTTGCCCTTGCCTTTGCCGCCCTTGCCTTTTGCCGGGGACTGAGCGCGTACCTTCGAAGGCAAGGGCGAGGTGATGGCGGCTTTCTTCCGAGGTGGAGGCGTGGATGCACTGGGTGGGGTCGAGGCCGTCTTTGATGTGTCCAGGTTCGCACGAGATCGGCCCTCATGCCCCGAGCTGGGGGCGCAGTCCCCTGGTAGCCCCGCGGCAGGCCACTTCAATTAATGAGCACGTATGTTAGATTATGCAAGTTGAGTGTACTGAGTAGGATGTAATCTAAAATGTGTAGGATTTACCGGTTGTATTACAAGACACTTCTTGGGCCACTGTACGTAGGAGCCCACTGCCTCGGCAAGTGTCTGCAGTTCCTCTGTTGGGACTGGCAACGGAGAATCGTTGTAGCCCGGCATGGCCATGTCCACCTGTACCTTTGCGAAACCCAACCGCAGAGGTACACAGTGGACCCGGACATCCGGCCCAGACGGATATACGAAGCCGTGTCCAACCACTTCCTGCCCGGTGCCTACGTGATTCTGTAGGATGCAGCCCTCCGGCCCCTGCAAATTTGTAACAATTAAAATAGGTTAGCGAAACAACTCTAACAGAATGGGAGTGGCATCAACTTAAGTGCACAGATGAAGGCTTGCAGTACCTCAAGTAGATCCACTGGATCCGCGAGTACCTTCGAAGCGCAACTGCTTATCCGACCCTGCGGGGTACCGTCGTCCTGGGGATCCGCATCTAAACTCTTGGCCAGCAATGTTTCTCTCAACCATGCAAACTCTTCCCTCATTTGTGCGACCTCGGTCTGCACCTCAGACTGTACCTCAGCCCGTATCTCAGCCCGTATCTCCGCCCGTATCTCCTCCCGTACCTCAGCCCGTATCTTATCGGAGAGGTCAGCTTCCTTTTCCTTCCAGGTGCGGGCCTTCTTCCTCGGTGGAGTCGGATCTACGAAACCGGCCTTCCACGACACAATGGCTCCCACGGCCCGTGTCCGCCCGGGATGCTCCTTATTTCCTAGAGCTCGGGTGAGGATGTCGTTCTCCCTCTGCGGGGTAAACAATCCCTCCGCTGCGTCCTTCTCAAAAGAGATCTGTTACATTTGAAGGTACCTTGTGAGACAAATTGCCTTATATACACTTGTGCGCACACAGTTTACGAGGTTAGCCAACTTACCATTCGCCTCACAACGTCGGCGTCTCCAGGGGTTGCGAACTGCACAGACCCCGTGGACGATACGGATCCCCTCCCCCTCCACCATCGCTTGCACCTCTCATCCCTGATCTCGGAGAGCGGCAACTCAGGGGTGTCCATGACAGGATTTTTTTCGTCTTCCTTCTTCCACTGTTCCTCCTTCCCCGCATAGCCCCGGGATCCGAGCCGATGCGGGTGGTCGTTCCTCTTCTAGATCGCCCTATTCTTCTCGCTATGGGCCTTGAACTCCTCAGTCCCCTTCTGCTTGGTGAATTCCTCCCATACCTCCTCCGATATGAAGGGGTACTTCTCGCAAGGAGATTTCCCCGCAGCTAGGAAGTTACTGACGAGCGAGCTCTTAAAGGTTTTCCATGTTCCGTTCATGTCCTTCAAGCAGGCAGTCCTAGGTGTATCGTCGGGGATGTTCCACTTAGCCTGTTTCCGAAAAATGCATACAATTAATCACGAGTTAGTTAAACTTTAGTATAAGCCAAGAGAACGTGATTACGAAAGAGTTCAGCGATTTCAGTTCATTTAACCTTCACTTCCGCCCACAACCTATCCCTCTCGTCCGCCGTCACGTCCTTCCAGCTCTGGACGGTGATCTTCACCCTTTCTTTCGCCAACAGCCCAACGTAGGCCGCGTACCTCCCAGCATTCTTTCCAATCGGCCTCCCAAATTGGTTGAACTCACAAGAAAGATCAGTGCGTTTGGCCAAACGCCCCAACGTCGTCGCGCCTCGCCCCACCCTCTTGCGCTGGGATGTAACAGCCCCATCTTCAGTAGTTACGATGGGGTTGGCCCTAGTCGAACCACTAGTACCATCCGATGAAGACGACGACATGTCTTCCCCTACAAAACCTTCAACAAACCATATATATGGCAATTAATTCGCCTTGGACTTCCATAACTCAGCCCAGGACTGGAGACTAACTAGGGCGGCAAAAGGGAAAATAATACAAAAAGAAAGACATGCATAAATTACTTACTGAACTCTTCAGAAATATTTTCTATCGGTAAACACATGAGCTGCCGATAGACCATAACAATTACCTCCACACAAGACAATTTTTCTATCGGCAAACACGTGAGATACCGATAGAACATAACAATGTTCTCTACATATGGAATTTTGTTAACAAGCCACCATTCACTGTCATCACATAACATTCTCGATGATTTGCTACACTAATATTCATGGGCCAGCATTATTATTTCACACGTAAATATGCACACAAGCATCTAAGTGCTACTGTGCATAATCTTTAGCCTAGCCTGTATGTGAGTCATCAGGACTTCACAGCTATTAGGTTGGGAAAAGTCATGTATATAGGCATTTGAAACATATACATCGAAGACCCATCCACATTGCCATATATTCATACGAAGTGAGTAAAAATTCCCAACCAAACTAGTACATTGCATGGCTCATATCCTTCCAGATCCAAATTAAGTTTTACTACTTGTGCAGAAAATTTTCTATCGGTAAACACATGAGCTGCCGATAGAATATGTGTAAGAACACCTCCAACATATAATCTGCATTACATGGCAGTTGGATACAATTGATCACACATACAGCAGTATAGAGAAGTTAAAATCTCAAAACAGGTTCATTACAGCACTGGAACATATTATGTAAACCCTAATTAAAATCAACATTGCCTGCGGAATGTACATAAGCCAACACAATAGGGAACCCTAGTGTAATTGCAAAACTCCAAGAATTAGTACGTGCAAAACACTAGGATCAAATAAAGAAGATGCTGGAAATAGAACGACGAATTAGGGTATTTACGGCGGCGATCAGTTCCGGTGATGCAGAGGCGGTGTAGAACGCAGCAGCGGCGGGCGAAGGACGAAAATAAGAACCGGTGGCAGTGACGAACCATTGTCCAGCCGGCGATCGTCGTGTGGGAGAGAGGAAGTGAGTGCTCACGGCGGAGGTTGGGGTTTTCTTCGCTCTCGAAGAGACGCAGTGCTCTAAGGTGGAACTGTTCGAGTGGAGGGAAACTAAAGGGCCGTGTACGAGAAATAAAGTAGCGGAGGAACTTTTCTATCGGTATAACAAAATGATACCGATAGACTTATGTAATTTTCTATCGAAACAACAAAATAATACCGATAGAAAAAGTAAATTTCCCGGAAAAATATTCGAATTAGTGATTGCATTTTTCTATCGGTATAAACAATAAAATCCCGTGAGACCAATTTTCCACAGAAAATTTTTTTAAAGTGCTTGAGATTGGGTGCCATTTTTCTATCGGTAAAAACAACAAAATACCGTGAGAGTAATGAAAAGGTGCCCTTTTCTATCGGTATAAACAAAAAAATCCCGTGAGCCCAATTTTCCCCAGAAAAGTTTTTTGATTAAGTGCTTGAGATTTGTGTGCCCTTTTTCTATCGGTAAAAACAACAAAATACCGTCAGAGTTATGAAAAGGTACACAATTTAACATCAAACAGACCGTGGTTGAAAGCTGCAGAATGTTAAAGAAAGAGGGAAGATAGCCGAAAAATTGGAAAATTGACATAAAAAGAAATTGTTCATTCATTGTTGTTTTATCACTTACATAAAAAATAAAACCCAAAATGCTAGGTCAAGGGGTGGTCTTAGCCCTGGCTGCATGTAGAATAGAGTCAGTTAGACTTGCAGCCAGGACGCAGGACTCCTCTAGCGACAAGTTGTCCCTAGGATCAACTACTACCGCGTCAAGAAGGCCTGCGACCTCCGTCAGCTTCGCTATGGTATCCTTCATAGTCAAACCGCAGCCAGCGATGGTCATATCCGCGGCTTTCTTCTCCTCGCGAAGACGCCTCGTCCTCGCCCTAGCATTGTCACCATCCGTCTTCATGCGCTTAATGCGCTGGAAGAGATCGTCAAGGTCAAGCCGTAGCTGAGTGTGCTTGTCTGTAAGGAGCTTGTGCTCCTCCTGGAGGGCCCTCAGGTCAGCCTTCACTTTGGCAGTGTCTTCCACGGCTACCATTCCCTGTGCAAATCAACAGGTCAAGAATAAACTGAACATGGATTAACAATACAGGGGTAAACCGAGGAGATTTAGAGTTCTTACCGGGGAGGCCGTGGATGACGATCCCATGGAGGTTGCCATTGTGAAAGAGAAGATGAGGAGTCCAACCGTTCGAGAATTAGAAAAACAACAAAATACCGGACGCATGGCGAGGTACTTATAGAGTTTCCAAGGCGACGCATGGCGACACGGTTGAGAATTCGAAGCGGCAGAGTATTCTTCTATCGGTAAAAACAGGAAAAAACCGTCAGACAACAAATACCGTGAGACAAATGAATTTATTCTAACGGTAAAATAGAACAATACCGATAGAAAACGTTTTGAAGTGCCTGAGAGAAGATGTCCTTCTCTATCGGTATAAATAACAAAATACCGTCAGAAAAAAGGGATTTTTGAAGAGGCTGCGATGAGATTTTTGCAAGTGCTATTTGAAGGGAAGAATTAAATATTTACAGGATAAAGGTACTGTACATGTTAGAACTCATGCTGTGGAGTAAAATTGAGATGTATTAATGCTGTGAACTAGCTTATCATTAAATTCTAAAGAAAAATGTACTGCCTGATGTATTAATGATAAGTTCCTCACCTTGCTGCAGAACTTGTGGGCTGTTTGCTTGGCATTTATCCCTGAAATAGAAATTAATCATCAATGGTTCTCAACCCATAATCCTTCTTCGTGGTCATCTCACAGATACGTTGTTTCGTCGATATCTTCAGTACGGATAGATTGAATGTCCTCTAAAAATGGAGGTATTTCATCGAATTGGTTATACTCCTCTTCGTCGACAACATCTTCGACCCCAACAATACGTCTCTTGCTGTGGAGGACAACATGCAAGTTTGGATTGGCCGGGTCAACGATGTAGAATACCTGTGTGGCTTGCTTTGCAAGTATGAATGGATCGTCTTGGTGTCCGACTCTACCAAGATTGACGAGAGTAAACCCGTAACTGTCAACTTGAACACCTCGAGGGATTTCGACCCATTGGCATCGAAACAGGGGAATCTTAAGTAATCCGTAATCGAGCTCCCATATTTCGTCAATAACACCGTAATATGAGTTCAGCGCCCTTACTGACCTGGCATCCTCGGAAATAGCAAACAGTGTCACTCCGCTACATTGCGTGCTACTCTTGGCGTCTTGAGCTCTTGTGTAAAATGAATACCCATTGATGTCGTACCCCTGCCAAGTCCCTACAGTGAATCTTGGGCCTCTAGCCAACCATGTCACAGTTTCACTTATGGAGCCCTCGGCAGCTCACGTGACTCTTTCTTGGATCCACTCAGCAAATTTCCTGTTATGTTCTCTGCTTACCCAAACGTCTGACTTCGAAGGATTCTGTGACCGTAACATTACCTTGTGCTCGTGTATGTATGGCTCGACCTCCGTCATGTGTTGTAAGACCCAAAAATGTGATTTTGCGTACACATCACGAGCGGGGACGATAGCTTTGAATCCAATCGTTCCAATTCCCTCAAGCCTACCCTCGTGTCGGGACCTAGGAACACCAATTGGGTCAACCCCGGCCATATAATCTGTGCAAAATTCAATCACCTCCTCGGCGGCATAACCTTCCATGATACTCCCCTCGGGTCGACGACGAGTCCTTACGTATCCCTTCAATACACCCATAAATCTCTCAAATGGATACATGTAGCGCAGGCACACAGGTCCACAAAACTTAATTTCTCTGATAAGGTGAACAATCAGATGGACCATAACATCAAAAAAGGATGGAGGGAAATACATCTCGAGCTGACAAAGAGTTGTAACCACGTCGCGTTGCAAAGCGTCCAGTCCATCGGGATCAATTACCTACGAGGACACAGTTGCGCCAAATATTCATATCAGAAAAATCTTCTCATTAAGCTCCACAAATGGAGGTAGTGAACTTATAGTACGAGTGCACGTACTTACCTTGGAAGATATTGCGTTGAAGAAATAACATAGGTTTGTGATTGTCTCTCTGACTTTAACTGGGAGAATGCCTCTGATAGCAATGGGAAGCATCTGTGACATCAAGACATGACAGTCGTGGGACTTCATGCCAACCAGTCTTAGGTCCTTCATAGACAGAAGTTTTTTCAAGTTTGCGGAGTACCCACATGGAACTTTAACACCGTGCAGGCACCGACAGAGTTCTGTTTTTTCGCTCTTGGACAACGTGTAGCAGGCCGGGGGGAGGTATGTACGCTTTCCATTCTCTAAAGGTGCAAGCTCAGTCCTTATCCCCATTTCCACCATGTCACGACGAGCTTTCACACCATCCTTTGTCTTTCCCGGAATGTTCAACAACAAACCAATCAAACTGTCACAGACATTTTTCTCTACATGCATGACGTCAATGCAATGTCGAACTTGTAAGTGCTCCCAGTACGGTAGATCCCAGAGAATCGATCTCTTCTTCCAAACATTTTTTTCTCGAGGTTTAGAATGCTTACCGAACTCAACTTTGATGTCGTTCACGCGTGAGTAAATCTCCTTACCGGTCAGAAACACTGGAGCTGATCCCTTCTCAGGCTTCCCGTTAAATGATTTCCTCTTCTTACGGTACGTGTGATGCACCGGAAGAAACCTGCGGTGACCCATGTACACTGTTTTCCGGCAGTTTCGCAGCCAGATGCTCTCAGTTTCATCTAGGCAAATAGGGCAAGCCTTGGCTCCTTTCGTACTATACCCCGACAAATTGCCGTAGGCAGGAAAATCATTTATGGTGCAAAATATCAGGGCCCGCAAGATGAAATTCTCTTTCTTGTATGCATCCCACACCTGCACACCCTCGCTCCACAATTTCTGTAAGTCCTCGATTAAAGGTGCTAGAAACACGTCAATATCATTTCCGGGTTGTCTGGGTCCTGAGATTAGTAACGCCATCATGATGTACTTGCGCTTCATGCATAACCAAGGAGGAAGATTGTAGATGCATAAAAGAACCGGCCAAGTGCTGTGCCGGCTGCTCATATTACCATGTGGGTTCATACCATCTGTACTCAGCCCGAACCTTACATTCCTAAGTTCGCCGCCGAACTCAGCAAATGTTCTGTTGATGTTTCTCCATTGAATAGAATCAGCTGGGTGTCTCAGTTTTCCGTCTTGTTTCCGGGCTTCAGCATGCCAACGCAAGTGCTTCGCGACTTTCGGATTTGCAAACAGCCGCTTCAATCTAGGTATCACAGGCAAGTACCACACAGTTTTTGCCGGGGGCCCTTTCCTTACCTCGTGACGTTCACTGTCAATCCGGTCCCTACGCGTATACCTCGATGCGCCGCATCTTGGACAAACATGCAAACTGGAGTACTCGTTACGGTACAACACACAATCATTTGGGCATGCGTGTATTCTTTCGATTTCCATTCCCAACGGACACAACAGTTTTTTGGCTTGGTAAGTAGATCTTGGCAACTCATTTCCCTCTGGAAGCATGTCCGCTAGAAGATCTAATAGTGCCGTGAAACTCTTATCACTCCAACCGTTTCCTGCCTTCAAGTTATATAATCTCAGCACAGAAGACAGTTTTGTAAATGTTGCACATTCAGGGAACAGAGGCTTCTCAGAGTCAGCAATCAGTTTCTCAAATTCACAGAAGTCATTTTCGTTGTAATCTTCCTCTACATCACGTAACATCTCATCTAGATTGTCATCATCATCATCTACGTGCACATCGGAATTAACATTACCAAAATTGGGATGATCATCGATATTATTGCAATCCACATCCGAGTCGTGCTGATTGGTAGCAGTGGTGCTTGTTTCCTCAAGATCTTCGCCATGCCATATCCAACGGGTGTATCGCGCGTTAAAACCACGACGAATCAAATGACTCTTAATTTGATCAGAGTTGCTAAACCTCTTCAAGTTCATACAATCTATACAAGGACAGAGCATATTTTTCTCTCCCTTCCTCTCCTTTTGTTGCTCAGCAAATTTAATAAACTCATTCACACCATCCAAATATTCAAGAGTAGTACGTTTTATTCCATACATCCAATATTTCCTGTCCATCTACAATTAACAAAATTTAACGAGTAAGCCATGCATGAAACGTGCCCGATTAAGTTATGTATATGTACATGTACAGCCTCTTACAACAGATACATGTGTTGAACCCTAGCCTGACGAAATTAACACTAATTAACCTAGCTAACTACACAATACAAGCTAGTTAGCTCCTAAAACATGACGCATTTCCAGCTACCAAGCTCCCAAGCTTAGAGCTACAAACTTGGAACTACACAATACAGCTAGCTTGCAAGTAGAGAGGAAGGGAGATCTAGAGGGAGAGAGAGATAGGTGTCGACGATTAAGCATACCTTAAAGAGAGGGGCGCAATCAACTTCCCTCCAGCCTGCGCTGATCACCCTAGCAGTGTAGCTGGAACTTTCGTCACAAACAGAGGGACACAGAGTGCAACAGAACAAATTAAAGAGCAGCTCAGCAATGGTCGACTGGGGTTTTCCTTATAATGGACATTTTTCTAACGGTAAATACATGAAATAACCGTCAGACTAACTTAGGTAATTTGCCGCTCACATATTCTATCGGTAAAAACACACACATACCGTTAGAGAATATACATTACTGAGCAAATATATGTATTTTTCTATCGGTAAATATGTGCATTTACTGTTAGAATATGCATGACTAAACAAATATATGTGCTTCCTATCGGTAAATATGTGTATTTACCGTTAGAATATGCATGACTGAACAAATATATGTATTTTTCTATCGGTAAATATGTACATTTACCGTTAGAATATGCATGACTAAACAAATATATGTGTTTCCTATCGGTAAATATGTGTATTTACCGTTAGAATATGCATGACTGAACAAATATATGTATTTTTCTATCGGTAAATATGTGCATTTCCGTTAGAATATGCGTGACTGAACAAATATATGTGCTTCCTATCGGTAAATATGTGTATTTACCGTTAGAATATGCATGACTAAACAAATATATATGTTTTTCTATCGGTAAATATGTGTACTTACCGTTAGAGGAGGTACTGTTACCAAACTGGGACAAACATGCACATGTCATTTCTCACATTCAAGGAATCATATCAATGTAACATCAAACAGATCTTACACCAAACGGATCTTAACTAGAAGATAAAGCAATATATTTCAAGAAATGCTAATTTGTGGATTAACTAGGAGACACAAAAATACTTTTCGTAGGTAGTTGGGACTTCATCTTGCCAAAGAAATTACACATGCCAGTTCACAAATTCAGGTACAAACATACACATGCCAGTTCACCAATACAAATTCAGGTACAAACATACACATGCCAGTTCACAAATTGAAGTGCATGTCTGAAACAGCAGTACAAATACACACCTACCTACCAATACAATTAAATACACAAATGCTCCCTGCACATTCAAGTTCATGTCCCAATTAGCAATACATGATACACAAATATACAACAATATACAAATACAACAATTCACACATTCGATGTATATTACAAAAGCCACGTCTGAAATTAACAACAGATCACGACGAGGACCCAGTGGCCCATACATGCATTTTACATAAAAGGGAACCTTTGCAGGTTGCCACAATGCAACTACCGACTACAAGTTAGACCTGATACATCACAAATCCATTCATCCAAAACAGCAAATGTCTGAACCACATTGGACTTAACCATAGGAGTTCAGTTCGAAGACGCCCGAGGAGCTGGAACTGCCGTCGACATACATTTGTACGTAATGGTGATTTCCTCGGACTCAAACTCGATCAACTCAACTCAACTCAACTCAACTCCATTAACAAAAAGAACCTACCTTCCAAGATGTTGTTCTGTGTAGTGATGGTGTAGAATGGCTGTGCAAATAACAACAATTCTTCTTCTCCAAGCAGGTAAGCATCTGGCCACAAGCTGGTGCATGCAAAAACATGTAAGATGCTTTCTATAGGTCCTGATTTGAGAAACACGCCGGGCTTAAGCATCTTCTCGACCGAGCCAACCAAGATCTCGCCCTTCACGTCCTTCCAGCTCTCGACGGTGATCTTCACCTTTTCTTTCGCCAACAAGCCAACGTAGGCAGCGTACTGCGATGAAGAACCGTGAAATACGTTGCCCCTCACGAGCATCATCCAAGGACCTGAACAGATCATAATCATATTGAAAAGAAGACACATCAAAATGAAGGATACAAAAAAAGCAGAATTATTGCCATAATCGGATTAGAATAATCTAACAATATTGCAGAAATTTTACGTACCTTCCTTGGGATGCCGACGTCTAGAGGGCGTCGATGGAGGTGCGGAGGTGCAGCGGTCCCCTGTAGAGGTGCGCCGGCCGTCCATGGAGCTTACGGGTTAGGACTACGAGCCCAGATGAACTGTGAGAATGAAAGAGACATACCCGTGTATTTATACAATTATATATTTTCTATCAGTAAGAAAACAGAATACCGTTATTAATAAAAACATCTGTAGAAGCCGAATGGTTCTATCGGCACAACAAATATTACCGATAGGAATTTTTGTACATACTCTATCGGTCTGTACGTACACTACCGATAGAATATTACTAGTGTAGAAGGCCAATAGTTCTAAGATATTTTGTGCAATATTCTACCGGTATAAACATGCATTACCGATAGAATAAAACTATTAGAAGACGAACAGTTCTAAGCAATTTTCTATATATTCTAACGGTAAAAGAATCCATTACCGATAGAATAAAAATATTTGTAGAAGGTCAACTATTCTATCGGCGAACTACATATTGCCGATAGGAACTTTTAATATATTCTGTCGGTATATTCATACAGTAGCGATAGAATAAGTCTAGTTGTCGAAGTCGACCAGTCCTATCGGCGCACAACATTCTTCCGTCAGTACTTATGCATCTCTTCTAACGGCAAATATGTTCATCACCGCTAGAGTAAATCATACTATTTATTCTATCGGTAAGTTTCTTAGAAACCGATAGGGAAAATACATCCGTCGGGCTTTTTTGCCCGCGAGGCACATTTTCTATCGGTTTTGTGCTGTTTCGCTAATAACCGATAGAAGATAGGGGTTAGTAGACTGCATTTCTGTACTAGTGACATTACCTGCAAGGTTAGCTGCAAGAGCATATTCATCTTCAACATCAGAAGCACTAACGTACCCACCATCGTCTGTCACAATGTAAGCTCGCTGACTTGGGCAGTTCTCGATCACCTGAACCCTGTCATCAAGCTGGGCAACACGTCGTTCCAATCTTTCAATACCTTTGGCTATCGCTTCCATCATGGTTTTCAACTCAGCATGAAGGACACACTCGTTGTCCTCTTTATCAGATCTTGCCATGATTAGTAGAAAGTAGAAGAAACACAAGAAGTATTATCCCTACAAACTACCAGGTTCAGACAAGTGGATTCACACCCTCTCAAGCGTCTTACCACGCTCTTGCAAGGTTCTTACCAACGCTGCAAAAGGTACAACCGGTGGCTGGTTTGTGATATCGTGACGAGCTTAAGTGTAACGATTGCAAGATTGAATCCTGTTCTGATAGAAAGTATGTGGAGCTTGGAAGGCAGTTATGGTAGCAAAGGTTAACAATAATTCAAATCAGAATGCTAAGTTGAATAAGTATCCAAAGTACGTGTCACAGTTGCTGGCCTAAACGCGTTCCTAAAACTAGTTCAAGTAAGCAAAGTGATTGGCACAGGCGATGGACATCAAAGGATGCAAGCACTTCTGATCTCTTTTTTTTTTTTGGCTAATCTTTCTTTTCGTGCGGCTCTTTTTTATGCACTTGCCTTTTTCTTTTTTTTTTTACAAGAGTGTTGCAAAGGATGGATTACAACTCAAAATTTAAGAATTACGCACAAATCCTATCACAATACTCTCGGCAGTTTAGCAAAGATGCTCTGCAGCAACTTCCAATAATAATTTGGAGCTCTTAGAGACCTCAAACGCGTGCAAGAACCCCAAATTCAGGTGATCGAGAACTGCCCAAGTCAGGTGAATTTGGAGCTCTTAGTTCCAATTTGGGGTTTGGAACTAGGAGATATGGCCCCCGAAATACAGGCTGTACAGATTACTCTGAGATGGAATAGATTAAGTTCCAACGCAATTTTTGCCACGAATATGGCGTTTCTGGAATTTCGTGCAATGAACAAAGTTGTAGATCTCTTCGAGGGATACAATTTAGACTATTTAATAGCCCAAATTGGTGTTCAGAAGACAAAGATATTGTCTTTACAAAAACAGCAACGCAAAAGAGAAATCCGAACCGATTGCGACTCGAAATTGTTTTCGGTTTAGAATTGGGATTTGATACTCGACCTAGACCAAGAACACGAATTGACCAGAAATACGACAATGACCACGGACACAAATTCAACAATGCAAAACTGAAAACGAAAATTGCAAAAGGCTCAAAGTGGTTTGGACAGCGGAAGACTATGATCACAATTTTTTTTTTGTTTTGGCTTTTTCTGGACTCTAGGTAGAAGATGAATGACGAACAGAGAGGATACCTGACGGGTAACCGGAGCTCTGATACCACTTGATGAGGAACGGGGTCCTGATCTTCCGACAGGTAGGGGATAGTTCGATTGGTGGAGACTTGACGTTGACGATCCGACTTTCGACCAGAACTGATCTGGGCCTGCAATCGCTACACATCTGCTCCGTTCGTTATCAACCATACCGAGGCGCGGTTGACCTAGCCACGAAGGCCTGTTCCTGCAAGCGAACCGAAGAACACGTGCAAGAACACAGAAGAAGCAATCTCGAATTGCAAGTATGTGTTAAGATCATGAAGTGTTGGGGTTCCACAAACCGAAAGACGGCGAACTGCAACAGCAGAAAATTCTAAGCAAAACCCAAGTCTAACAATGACGGCTATGAGGTTTTAATATGCGAGAGGGGTGGCGTCTAGGGTTTGGGGTGCACCCCCCCACGCGGGATACATGGGCCGAGGCCCAATAGACAGGTGACGCAGCACCGCACGACCCAACAGAATCTGGTCTCCACTTATTTCGATGATTGTGATTGACTTAGAAAGAGTTTGGACGTGGGACCAGATCCGTTGGAAAGGTCTCGTCGAGGGCTTCTCCGTAATGTACTTGAACGCCGCAAACGGAGTTCGTATGCATCTGCTATGCCCGTTTGAAAATAGGCTGCTCCGCCGTGGCCGACCCGGACTCCAGCTCACGGTAGACTTGATTCCCGACCCTTCTTGGCGCCAAGTGACACCCTCGCTGATCAACACCATGATTCCTGAGCACAAGCACAATATTATTAGGTAGTAACTCGCTCTTGTCAATATTCTCTCGTGTACCAAGAAACGAGCTCACCTGGTGATTTAGTTGACGTGCACGTGCCCTTGTTATTGGTCCTTGCACAACGGGTGTTGGAAGAATGGCACATCATTAGGGGTGATGTCCTCATCACGATCGGAGGTCTAGAAGGCGAAGAACGGCAAGGCATGTCGCTGCGGCTGACATTCGGAAAAGAGTACAACACTGTAGCAGTGTCAGTCGGAACATGGAAAATACTGTGATGCTTATGATGATGATGTGATAGCATGATAACATTGGAAACATGAAATGTTGTGAATTGGGCAAAATGTGATTAGAGAAACTCCTCTCTAGAATAGCTTAAGGACTAACCAATTTGTGCTAAACATCCAATAACATGTTAACGTACCTCCAAAAGCCTGGTATGGGACGGGCACGACCAAGTATCCTTGCCGAACTATTGCCCAAGCTCTGCATAGAGTCTCTAACCTAAATAATAATATGCACTAATACTGTTCACTGGTCAGGGAGGGAAGATCCCTCTTGGCCCACTTACACTAACGGTTGGGACGAGCACAACCGATTCGTCTGAGTGAAAGATCGTGCAACTGATGTGGTTCCAGGACACGAGTGCTGGATGTGGTTTCCCAGCACAAACCCCTTGTGTGTCCGCTCACTATTGGTGGAGAGGGTCTCCTACCGCGGCCCAATACTGAGTGAGGGGTAGAGTGAAGGTATGAGAGGGAAGATCCCTACAATGCTTCACAACTGTATTAGGAACACCAATCGGAGGTGGATTTTCCTTGAGGCACTACCCGGTGGTGAACCTTTTATGGGGCAGAGATAGTATAATGGCAAGGCAGGGTGAAAAGCGTGTTATTCTTAACTCAGTGGCGCGGTTAAAGCAGCGTGATCGAACCTGGCATAGGAGACTCATATGCTTTAAGTAGCGTGTTGGGCAAAAGGCCTATGCTCGTGGTCAACAATGGTAGTTGAGAAGTCTTGTGGGTAAAGCGGTACCCCTCTGCAGAGTTTAAAATGTATTTAAATACTCCGTGCTCCCGGATTTTGGAGTGTGTTATGGTCAATGGGTTTTATCCATGTTGTGAGGCACAAGTAGTTTTTATGAACTGTTTTATCAACTGCTTTAAATTCTGCACTCTTGAACTGTTATATATATATAAGGTAAGTTTTCAAAGAATTTTTTGAATGCTTTTCATGACTATCAACTGTTAGGTGATGAAAAAGGTTTGGAAAAGAACCTCAATCATTTCCTTGAATTCCCGATCATGTTATATATACTTGCATTTGTTAAGTGGTGATTTGCTGAGTACCCTGTACTCACCCGTGACTAAATTGTTTCATCAGAAGCTGAAGACTTCTTCGAGTTTGGTCCAAGCTTCTGGGCGTCGCGTACCCCGGTCGAGCGACTGTGGGAGAAGATTAGAGTTCCGCTCCTCCGTGTTTTGAGAAAAGTTTGAAATGTTATTTTGTACCTCATTGTGTTATTATTGTAAGGCCCTAGTGCCGTTGTCTGTGAGCCTATAATGTTGTGGATTATTTATGTATTCTGCTGGTTGTTGTGATATTCATTTCTGGTTCGCAACTGACTCCTGGGGAGTTGCGACAGGGGAGTGCTGTTCCGTACCATGGTGTTCGGTATGGGGCGGGGTTCCCCACAGGCATGTAACAGCCCAAAAATGCCCTTTTCACCCCCCTGTTCTCAGATTTTCCCTCAGATCAATCCTTTCCAATTTCAGCTAAAATTCTTTTATCTTTTTCCGATCAGCTAATTTCTTTCATCTGTCAAATCCTAAATCATCCGCCCTATCTTTTCCTCATGCATGCATATTTTTAAATTCATTGCATCATGATTTTATGCATAAAACAAATCCATTTTCCACATGAAATGATAGCTTTTCTATTTAAAAATATACATAAAAGGTTTGTTTTGATTTCAATAACGCAGAGAAAATTCAGCAAAAATTTTTAATATATTTTATTTACACAAGTAACCAGGTTCCACAACTTCCATGCACTGCCATTTTGCATTTCAGCCCCTCTTATTTTCAGAAATTCCAAATAAACCCTTAGAATTGAGAAAAACAATATTTTATGCACAATTACCCTTCTATCCTCACCCATTCCACAGCAAACACAGTGTAAGGACCCATTTAACCTTGCTGGATGCATTACAAGTCAGCCTTTTTCTTCTACCACAAGCAACCACCTGAATGCCATTCTTTATAAGTTTTGGCATGACTGTAAAACTGTTCAAACTAGCATATTTCTTCAAACCCTGCTGTGGGAAGGTAGGAAACTCACTTAGGCACTCAGAGCTTTTGGAAAATTTGCATTTGGATTAATTTTTGTGCATAAAATGTCATTAGGCATTTTCTCTGTCGCCCAGCCGCGAGCCGGAGCGTGCTCCAGCGCCGGCCGTCGCCTTCGTCGCAGTCGTCCGCTCCGCTCCGGCCTTTGCAGCTTGTCTAGCTTTGTCTTTCAGGTGTGCCTTACCCTCTTTCATCTTTCTCTCCACTGGAGCTCGGCGAAATGGTGGCCGGAGCTCCCTCCACCGGCGCTTCTTGTTTCTCTGCCGCCGGCAATCTTGGGTTTCTCGTTGTTCCGGCCATTTTCTCTCCAATCAGGCCATGCCATCGTCCTCCCCTCGTTTTCAGCAGCTCACCCACCAAATCCTAGCTCAAATAGTGCACCGCCGCCCAAGAACCGTCGCCGGCGAGCTTGTCTTCCTCGCGGCCGGCCGTGCGCCACCTTCTCCAATTCCGGCCACCAAACTCCGCCATTTTTGTGTTTTCTTCCTCCCCTGGTGCTCCTCCTCCGGTTCCAACACTTCCCCGGCCTTTTCCCCTCTCCGGTTAGCCCCGGCCGAAGCTCAACCGTGCAGCCCGTGCATGTCCAAGCCGCCGGGAAACCTCGCCGTGGAGCTCCCTCTTGCCGTGCCTCCTTCACCAAACCTTCTCCTCTAGCTGAGACTCCTCCACCCTTCGAATCTCAGCCCCAGCCGCGGCCTGGATCGTCGCCGGTGAACTCTTGGCCGTGGCCATGTCCTGTGTCGGCCGACTGACACTGCTACAGTGTTGTACTCTTTTCTGAATGTCAGCCGCAGCGACATGCCTTGTCGTTCTCTGCCTTCTGGACCTCCGATTGAAAATCCGATCGCGTCACTTTGTTCTTTTCGCCATCAACCTTCCAGATGTATGATCATTTCTTCGATCCGTTGTCCGGATTTCCGGTTTGTTGTTTTGAGCATCTTCGTCCCTTCCCCCGATTTTGTCGATTTTGTCAATTTTGTCGCAGAAGTCTCCGATCGAAGATCCGTCTGTGTCATCAGATTCGGCTCGACTCAAATCTTCCATATCTGAAATTTTTCTTCAGATCCGAGTCTTGGATCTTGTTTTCACCTTCTTCCAGATCCGATTTTACCCAGTTTACCCTAAAATTTCGCCAAAAGTGATTTTTCTTCGTCCGACCTCCAAATCCAGATCTGTCTGATCTGCCCTGCCACAAATTGTTCCTACCACATGTTCTCTTTCAGCCACCAATTCAGAATCCTACTCTAACACCCTGTTTCGTCGTTTTCGACCGTTTTCGAAAACAAATTCCTCCGATTCTACCCTAATTACCCTGTCTTTGAGATCTTCCACTTTTCAATCTTTTTCAGATCTGACTCCAGGGCTGCTTTACTTAGACTTATTAGGACTTAGATCTGCATTTGATAGTTTCATATTTATGCATGTTTGGTTGATCGGTGTTTCTTCGCGTTTAGAAATCGCCCGTTTAGAAGTCGAGGAGCAGCCGAGTGAAGATGCCGCTGAAGACCTTGTCGCGGGAAATCAAGGCAAGTCACCACCACCTTGATCATGTTGACCCCATGTTTTCCGGTTAGCTAAGTATTTTGTTATTTGAGTATTATGCATGCTAATTAAGTAAACTGTATATGTTCAAATATACCTGTTTAGCTATTGTCCTATATTGAATAGCCATTCTTGATTCTCAAGCCATGTGTATAATATTCTTGATGCCCTAGGTTAATGCTAAAGCATAACATTGGTAATATGGGTTATTCACATAAATGAGCAAAAATGGTTTTTCAAAACTAAAAAGGCCTTTTTAAAATGTCTATCCTAGAGAGGAGAGGTGTGTCAGTCGGAACATGGAAAATACTGTGATGCTTATGATGATGATGATGTGATAACATGATAATCATGGAAACATGAAATGTTGTGAATTGTGAAAAATGTGATTAGGGAAACTCCTCTCTAGAATAGCTTAAGGACTAACTAATTTGTGCTAAACATCCAATAACATGTTAAGTACCTCCACAGGCCTGGTATGGGACGGGCACGACCAAGTATCCTTGCCGAACTATTGCCCTAGCTCTGCATAGAGTCTATAACCTAAATAATAAGGTGCACTAATACTGTTCACTGGTCAGGGAGGGAAGATCCCTCTTGGCCCACTTACACTGACGGTTGGGACGAGCCCAGTCGATTTGTCTGAGTGAAAGATCGTGCAACTGACGTGGTTCCAGGGCACGAGTGCTAGATGTGGTTTCCCAGCACAAACCCCTCGTGTGTCCGCTCACTATTGGTGGAGAAGGTCTCCTACCGCGGCCCAATACTGAGTGAGGGGTAGGGTGAAGATATGAGAGGGAAGATCCCTACAATGCTTCACAACTGTATTAGGAACATCAATCGGAGGTGGATTTTCCTTGAGGCACTACCCGGTGGTGAACCTTTTATGGGGCAGAGCTAGTATAATGGCAAGGCAGGGTGAAAAGCGTGTTATTCTCAACTCAGTGGCGCACTTAAAGCAGTGTGATTGAACCTGGCATAGGAGACTCATATGCTTAAAGTAGCGTGTTGGGCAAAAGGCCTATGCTCGTGGTCAATAGTGGTAGTTGAGAAGTCTTGTGGGTAAAGCGGTACCCCTCTGCAGAGTTTAAAATGTATTTAAATACTCCGTGCTCCCGGATTTTGGAGTGTGTTATGGTCAATGGGTTTATCCATGTTGTGAGGCACAAGTAGTTTTTATGAACTGTTTTATCAACTACTTTAAATTCTGCACTCTTGAACTGTTGTATATATATAAGGTAAGTTTTCAAAGAATGTTTTGAATGCTTTTCATGTCTATCAACTGTTAGGTGATGAAAAAGGTTTGGAAAAGAACCTCAATCATTTCCTTGAATTCCCTATCATGTTATATATACTTGCATTTGTTAAGTGGTGATTTGCTGAGTACCCTGTACTCACCAGTGACTGAATTGTTCCATCAAAAGCTAAAGACTTCTTCGAGTTTTGTCCAAGCTTCTAGGCGTCGTGTACCCCGGTCGAGTGACTGTGGGAGAAGATTATAGTTCCGCTCCTTCCGTGTTTTGAGAAAAGTTTGAAATGTTATTTTGTACCTCATTGTGTTATTATTGTAAGGCCCTAGGGCCGTTGTCTGTGAGCCTATAATGTTGTGGATTATTTATGTATTCTGCTGGTTGTTGTGATATTCATTTCTGGTTCGCAACTGACTCCTGGGGAGTTGCGACAGGGGAGTGTTGTTCCTTACTGTGGTGTTCGGTATGGGGCGGGGTTCCCCACAAGCATGGTATCAGAGCCCGACTTGACTGCAGGACGTGACCCTAGATAGAAATGGCTGCGATAGTTACTTGTTTTGGGAAAAATCTAATTTCTTACAAGTAATTGCGAAAATCTGTGTTGATAAAAATAAAAACTACTATTCTTATAATATTCTTTCCTTATCTTCTTTTCTTGTTAGTTCTAGATTATTTTCATAATATAGAGTATGTTACAAATTTTTTTAAAAAGGGGTTTTTTGTTTCATTTTGAAAATTGCGTGTTGGACGTGCGATTCTACGGCGAAGATCCGAGGATGGACGTCATTTCGAGGTCGGTGCCTCAACTTCGCGGATTCTACAGCCAACCCTGCGTCAGTTGGAGCGAGAGCAGAAGATGATCGATCAAGATTAGGTTCAGAGTAAGATGGAGATCAGCTTAACCCTCTTAGCCAGCTAGTTTTGTTTTCTCTCTCTTTCTTCTCACTATTAGCGTGTCGTTTCCATTGGTTGCCTTGGGCAGGTCTTTGCCGATTGCTTCCTTGGGAACTATTAAGCTAAGCTGTATGTGTATATCTACTAGTGTGTGCTTAGTGTCTGCATATACGTCATTAGGTCACAATCAAGGACAAGTACCCTCTGCCGAGGATGGATGATCTGTTTAATAAGCTTAGAGGAGCTGGAGTTTTCTCAAAGATTGACTTAAGATCTAGATATCATCAGTTGAAGATCAAGGAAGAAGACATACCTAAGGCTGCTTTTACTTCTAGGTATGGTCTCTATGAGTTTTTAGTGGCACTATTCGGGTTGACTAATGCCCCAGCAGCTTTTATGAATGTGATGAGCATGACATTGAGGATTGCTCGGATAAGTTTGTGGTGATGTTCGTTGGTGACGTCTTGATGTACTCCAAGAGCCCAGAGGAGCATGTTGGCCATCTACGGAAGGTCTTGGATAGACCAAGGGAGCAACATCTTTGTGCAAGATTGGATAAATGCAAGTTTTGAATGCAAGAAATTTGATTTCTAAGTCACACGATGATAATCGGAGGGATACAAGTGGACCCAGCTAAGGTCGAGACAGGGGAGTGCAGTTCCGTACCGTGGTGTTCGGTACGGGGCGAGGTTCCCCATAGGCATGCTATGATACCAGCTTCTGTCGGACCCTCATTTGAGGAATCCGGTGGCAACCGCCCACGTGGGTTGCACTCGGAAAGGTACATCACAAGCTCACAACAACAGGATTTACTTTAAACAATAAAGCAAATAGATAAAACAAGTACAAGGTCACGAGGACCACTATTACATTATCATAATGCCAAGAATGACATTAATTAAAGTTGATACAAAAGTAGAGAGTTTTTCGAAATCAAGAATAAAAAAAAATCGATATCGAGGTACTGAATACAAAAAAATAACACAAAGCAACACCAAAGGTCTTCATTTCCTTCTGCAGCGGTTCGGCTCGGGCCTTCACCACATCGGACTCAACTTGGCGCATGGCCCTCTGTCGTGGTATAAAAAATACCTCGGCAGATTTGATGACGTGCGCAACACGTGTTCCTCAACGCGTGCTGACCGAGTGACAGGTCACCCCGCGTTGCACAATCACAGAGATTAACACAAGGGTTTATACAGGTTCAGGCCTCAGTGGAGGACCTAGTCCTGTTGACGTGCTCCCGACAAGTGTCGGCTGGGGGGGATCTCTCCCGGAGAGAGGTATCCAGAGCACGCCTATTAGTTTTTTTGGATTGAGTACAAATGAATGTCTTAGGTTACAAAAGAGGGTCACAAGGGTATATATAGACCCCAAAAGACACAAATTACTAGACTACCCCTGCTACAACCGTAGGATCGAGGGCAAAACGGTCTTTTGACGAGGCCCAGGGCACCGATTTCGGACACGTGGCGGCCCTCGAAATCAGTGCCCACCAGAGGAGCAACGGGGGAAACCTTGCCCGAACCTGGAGAAGGGGCTCCGGGAAAGGGGCTCTCCCTAGCCCGGAGGAGGTGCGCCGGGGGAAGTCTCTCCCGAGCCCGGAGGAGGGGCTCCGGGAGAGGCCTTCCCCGGCCCGGAGAAGGGGCTCCGGGAGAGGGGCTCTCCCTAGCTCGGAGGAGGTGCGCCGAGGGAAGTCTCTCTCGAGCCCGGAGGAGGGGCTCCGGGAGAGGTCTTCCCCGGCCCGGAGAAGGGGCTCCGGGAGAGGGGCTCTCCCTAGCCCGGAGGAGGTGCGCCGGGGGAAGTCTCTCCCGAGCCCGGAGGAGGGGCTCCGGGAGAGGCCTTCCCCGGCCCGGAGAAGGGGCTCCGGGAGAGGGGCTCTCCCTAGCCCGGAGGAGGTGCGCCGGGGGAAGTCTCTCCCGAGCCCGGAGGAGGGGCTCCGGGAGAGGCCTTGCCCGGCCCGGAGAAGGGGCTCCGGGAGAGGGGCTCTCCCTAGCCCGGAGGAGGTGCGCCGGGGGAAGTCTCTCCCGAGCCCGGAGGAGGGGCTCCGGGAGAGGTCTTCCCCGGCCCGGAGGTGTGCCAGCGGAAGTTTCTCTCTACCCCGGGGAAGGGACTCCTGGGGTGACGTTTCAGATGTTTGCTAGTATTTTCCCCCAACAGAAGCCCCCCGCACCCCCGGGGACATTTTGATGTCGCCGGGGGGTGCGATTCGTTGCCTTAGGAGAAAACGGCCCTCTCCGGAGAGCGAACATAACGTCCATAACCTGCCCACTTCCGGGAGAGGAACGCTATTTAAGTTAGCCATATATTGTCTTGATATTCGTGCGACCTTTCGCATTCACGGTGTAGATCCCTCGAGCTGACACGTGGCAGCCATCGGGGGCACCTGAATTGCCTATATAAGGAGGGGCCCACCTCAAGGGAGGCACGCTTTCCTTCACCTTAGGCCTCATAATCCACCAAATTCTTCGGGAGTGACCTCTTCCCCAGTCGCTCTCCGGAAGTAACTTCTTCCCCGGTTTCACAAAACCTTCTGCGGGAGAGACGAAATGGCATCGAAGGGACGCGGGAAAGCTTCAAGTGTCCCGGAGGACGCAACCTCAGATTACGTCGGGACAACCGAGTTCTCCGCGGGGGACCGGGACACCCTCGTCTCTCGGAGGATATTCGCGGAGGGGGACATCCGTGTCCCGGCTGCGGGGGAGACGACCCCAAGCCCCCGGGACGGAGAGGTGGTGGCCTTCATGGCCTTCATCCAAGCAGGGCTACGGCTCCCGATCCACCCTCTGCTCCGGGACTTTCTCCGGGAGCACGGGATCGCCCTCAACCACTTAACACCCAACGTTCTCGTGAGAATGGGGTTGTTTTTGTGGTTGTGCGAGACCGCCGCCGGAGTGGAGGGGACACTCCGGCTCTTCTCCTACTTTCACCGGGCGGCGGCGAAGAGTTCCCCGGTGACCAAGCACGGGCTGAAGGCTACTTGCGGCTCCGTGATGCTAAAGTATGCCCCTTCCCGGGCGGAGGAGTACCTGGTGACGGCCTCCCAGGAGCATTGGGAGGGATGGAGCCGGAGGTGGTTCTATCTCCGGGCGGGCGACCCGGAGATGATTTACTCCGCGAGGCCGACGACACTAGGTCGTTCCCCCGGTCCTCCGGTCTTGACGATGGAGGAGCTAACCTCTGTGGCGAAGATGAAGGAGGCCCGCTCCCGGAGGAGCATGCGGGACTTGGCGGAGGAGCTGCTCCTCCTCCGGCTTAGCCCCTTCAGCCGGAGCAGGAAGGGTCCGGGACTGGGCCCGGAGCTTCGTCCCCCGAGATTCCCGGTGTCACGGCGTAAGTTTCTTCTCCCCGAGAGTCCACATATCGTAGGGATTGGTTGTTAAACTGTTTGCTTTTTGCAGTTAGGTCCTACAAGTCCACCTGGGAGAAGGCGGAGCACCTCCTCGGGAGGTAGTACGAGGACGAGCACTCCCGGTGCCTCTCCGCCATCGGGGAGGGTCCTCCCCGGAACATCTTTGCCGAAGCCTTCGGGATGACCCTCCCGGAAAGGGCCCCGCTCCCAACCCCGAGCTCTCACAGGCGGCGGGAGACGGGGGCGCTCCCGGCGGCGAAACGCGCCAAAACCGCGCAGGCGCCGGGAGCGAGCTCTAATCAAGCCCCCGCACCACCGGTGCCGGTGCAGAGGCCGGCGGGGACACCCGGTGCCCCGGGGAAGACAAGGCCCCCGGGACAAGTGAGGCCCTCCCCCGTCAAGGCAACCCCGTAGACGCCAAAGACGCCGGGAGAGGCGCGGCCATTGCCAGCGGGTGCACCTCCGGCTCAAGTGACTCCCCCAGGGAGACCACAGTCCCCGGCGATGGGGGACGGGGAGAGCCCCACGGACACGGCCACGCTGGTCGCGCAGCTTGATGCCTTGGGGGCATCGGGCGTGTACGACCACGTGGTCATGGAGGAGGATGAGCCCACCTCTGGGGATTACGACGCCACTCCTTCCTCGGAGCAAGCTCTCCGGGAGGATCCCCCGGGGGTGTACTTCCGGGGCAATGGCGCCTTCGCGCGCCTGGACGCGCTCTTTGCTCCCGACGTCGCGTCTTCCCCAACGCCGCCCGCCGAGGGACCGAGCCATCACGTCCCCCCCGGGGGCGGCACCTTGACGACACCGCAACCGGGGAAGGGAGCCCCCGGGACGCTACAGTGCTCTCCCCGTGCGGGGGACGGGAGGTCCCCCGCCCTTCCACCGGGAGACACTCTCCAAGGCTCCGGGAGTGGGGTTGGTGACGGGGGCCTGCCCATGGGAGGGGATCCCGTTCCCCGGCGCGGGGAGCGTCTCTCTTCTCCTCGGAGGAGACGCGCAAGCTCTCCCTGAGCCTCGTCACCCCTACGGTGCAAGCCCATGTCCGGGAGGGCGGTATCGACGAGCGCTACGGAGAGGTCGTCTCCTTGGCTCTACAGGTAAAAACCTTAACTCCTCATCTCTTCGCTTGCATCTACTAATCCACTTTTTTTTTTCTTAAGACCACCGCCGTAGCCCGCGCCGTCTAGACTCGCCTCGCCCGGGAGAGCAAGGACATGAGGGCGGCTTTGGCCGCCGCGGAAGCGGAGCGTGACGCCGCCGTTCGGGAGAGGGACGCGGCAGTCCAGGTCCGGGAGAGGTTCGTCCAAGAGAGGGACGCGACCGCCCGGGAGTTGGAGCGCTTCCGGGCGGAAGTGCTGGCCCCCGCGGAGGTTGCCCGGGACGCCGCCGTCCGGGAGCTGGAGGGCGTCCGGGAGCAGCTCGCGTCCTCCGAGGAGGCTCAGTCCCGGGCGCTTCAGGAGGCGGAGGCCACGGGGGCGCGAGCCCTCGTATCAGCGGGGAATCGACTCCGGGCCACGTTGATTGGGCTCGGAGTCGAGTTCCGGGAGGAGGGGAATCCTCGCAACCCGCTGGTGTCTTTGGTGGAGGCTCGTAGGTTCATCACCCGGCACATCGAGGCGATTCCGGAGGCCGCGGACGTCCGTGCCCGGGCCTTGGCGTCCACCACCGCCGCGCTCGCAGCCTCCTTGGTGGAGTACCAGGGGGCCGGGGCCCAAGCTATTGGGCGCCTCGTCCCCCGGAGCTTCCAGGAGTTTTACGAGCCCCGCCGGGCGGCGCTGGAGGAGTTGGCGGGGGCTTTCTACGACCGAGTGATTGAGCCCCCGCGAACGAGATGTCTCCAAGCGGCCGGGGAAGAAGCTCCGGGCGACGCCTCCTCCGGGGGGGACGACGCGGGGAAAGTATGAGCCTCCTGTCCCCCATGGGTAGATTAGGGGATTTTTTTTTTGTATAGGATTTTTGCTCCCGGTAGTTCCGTAGGGGGAACCCCGGACTTGTAAATCATTCATCAATGAAATGGAAAATTTTTGCTAAGTTGTATCTTGTCATGGTCAGGTGTCCGAAGCGGGGGTCCCGGAGAAGGACGTGGAAATCACTCCCATCTCCGGGAGTCTGGCCCCCGGTGTCCCCCGGGGGGGACAAGCCTTGCTCCGGTGGTTGCCCGATTGGCACTTGGCGAATTTTGACAACCACCGCGCGGAGTTGCCTGAACCTCCCCCGGGAGTGTGGGAGGCCATTCCCTTGCGAATCGAACCTCCCGAAGGGTATGAATACTGGCCGGAGGACATGTTCAACGCAGCGAGGCGACGAGTTCGAAGCTTGTACCGGGACATGGCGAGGACTTGACGATGGGCCTAGGAGATGCTGGTTCTCCGCATTAGATGTAGGTAGCCTCCCATATGCCCACCGGGAGTACTCAACTCCCGGTTGTACCCTGTAAGGCTACCAGGAGAGGCTGTCTCCCGGCTTATTTTCCATGGAATAAAAAAGGGCACGTCTTTTCGCTTATTTCGCGTTTTTAGACCACCGGAAGAGCACTTGGGGAATGAGCTCCGAGGGAGCGAGGTTCCTCCGGAGAGAGAGCGAGGCTCCACCTCCGGGGGAGGTTGTTCCTACTCCGGAGGACAAAGGTTCGTGGGAGCCGAGCACCGTCTCCGAAGGAGGTGGCCTGCTCCGGGGAACAAAGGTCCGGAGGAGCGGGACCTCCGGGGAACGAAGTCCGGAGGAGCGAAGCTCCTCCGGGGGAGGTTGCTCCTACTCCGGGGGACAAAGGACCGGGGGAGCGGAGCACCGTCTCCGGAGGAGGTGACCTACTCCGGGGAAGAAAATCCACCTCCGGGGGAGGTTGCTCCTACTCCGGGGGACAAAGGTCCAGAGGAGCGGGACCTCCGGGGAACGAAGTCCGGAGGAGCGAAGCTCCTCCGGGGGAGGTTGCTCCTACTCCGGGGGACAAAGGACCGGGGGAGCGGAGCACCGTCTCGGGAGGAGATGACCTACTCGGGGAAGAAAATCCACCTCCGGGGGAGGTTGCTCCTACTCCGGGGGACAAAGGTCCAGGGGAGCGGAGCACCGTCTCCGGAGGAGGTGACCTACTCCGGGGAAGAAAATCCGGGGGAGAGGGGCACCGTCTCCGGAGGTGACATATCCGGGGAACAAAGGTCCGGAGGAGCGAGACCTCCGGGGAACGAAGTCCGGAGGAGCGAGGTTCCACCTCCGGGGGAGGTTAGCTGTCTCCCGAGCGGAATTAGCTGGGTACTTTATCCCCTCCCACTGCAGCGGGGGGCGACCTAGACAGGCGGCCCGCGCTGAAATCACAAAAAAGAATCCTGGCTGTTCCCATGAGGGGTGGCACCCGCAAGGGGTTATCCTCGTGCAAGCGAGTGTGGGGATAAAAGATCTATCGGTCGTGCGACCTAGATCGCTCCCGGAGGAGGAAGAGCATAAAAAGCTCTAGAGTGTATGGGGGGGGGACTAGTCCCCCAAAGTGACTCGTTACCTCGGTTCCTTGGGAACCAGGTTGCCGCTTACGCCCTCAGTCCACGAGGGGGTATTGTAAGCCGCCCAAGGGGGAACGAGGCTCCCGCCGTTGGGACTTAAGGCTGAGCTGGAGCCTGTAGCCTCCTCGCAATGGGCCCATCCTCAGGGGGCATCCTCACGGGGAGGGCATCCTCGTGATGAGGGTGTTGCCTCAGGGGCGATTAAAGAAGTTTGCACAAAACCACATATGGAGAAAAAACCATTCGCATTGATTAAAACTAAAGGCCTTCGAGGCAATTGTTACAACTCACCGCGCCTTCCCCTTGTGAAGCCCAAAAAGGGCAAGGGGGGAGGCTCGGAGACTAAGTGTAAAATCTGCGGAGCAGGTCCGCATTCCATGTGTGTTTCAGCTCTTGGTCTTCGAGAGTGGAGAGCTTGTAAGCCCCCCAGCCAAGGATCGTGGAGATCCTGTATGGCCCTTCCCACTTTGGGCTGAGCTTCCCTTGGGCTTAAGGGTCGGTGATGCGCTTGAGGATGAGGTCTCCCAAACGGAAGGCCCTCCCCCGAACACGCTTGTTGTAGGCGCGTGCCATCTCGCGTTCGTAAATGGTGTTGCGGAGGAGGGCTCTGTCCCGCTCTTCTTCGATGAGGTCCACCTCCAGCCTCTGGTTGTCTTCGCTGGCTTGAAACGCGGCTGCCGAGACTCCCTCGAGGAGTTCGACTCGCAGCGATAGTACTGCCTCCGCCCCGTACACGAGCGAGAAGGGGGCATGCCCTGTTGCTCGGCTTGGGGTCGTTCGCATGGAGCAGAGGATGCTCGGGAGCTCGTCTGCCCATGCCCCACGCCTGGAGGCGCTTTGCTCCAAGCGGCTGCGGAGTCCTTGGAGGATGACCACATTGACGCGCTCGACCGCCCCATTGCTCTTGGGGTGAGCCACTGAGGCGAAGTGGAGGGTCGTACCCAAGTTCTAGCAGAACTCGCGAAAGATCGCTGAGTCGAACTGGGTTCCGTTATCCACGGTAATCTCGCGGGGCACCCCGAATCGGCACACTATGTTCTTCCAAAAGAACCTTTGCACCGCACGAGACGTGATGGCCGCGAGGGGCTCGGCCTCCACCAATTTGGAGAAGTAATCCACGGCCACAACAGCATACTTGTATCCCCCCGACGCCGGAGGGAACGGGCCTAGGAGGTCCATTCCCCACCGCGCGAAGGGCCACGTGAGGGGGATTGCCCGCAGAGTTGCGAAGGGTAGGTTGGAGCCCTTCGCCATTTTTTGTCAGGCCCTGCATGCAGAGACGAGGTCTCTTGCGTTGCGGGCAATTGTTGCCAGTAGAAACCCTGGCGGATGGCTTTTGACGCAACGGCTCGGGGGCCGAGGTGAGACCCACAACACCCGAGGTGAATATCTTCAAGGAGCTGAAGTCCCTCGTCCCGCGGGAGGCAGCGAAGCAGCGCGGAGGCTCCTCGCTTGTACAACGTCCCCTCTATCAGCACATACGCTCGCGCCTTAGCGCGAAGGCGCTTGGCTTCGGCTTCATCGGAGGGCTCCCCCTCTCCCTTGTTGCAAGAGATAAGGGGGGCCATCCAGGATGTGGCCCGGACAATTTCCGTGACGACGGGGTCGCGGGACTCGGAGTCCGGGTCGGGAGCCATCGCGGAAGGTTTTGGGATGACCTCCAAGAAGGCCCCTTCGGGGAGAGGCCCTCGGGCACTCACCGCCCTGGCGAGGGTGTCGGCGCGATCGTTGTACCTACGCAGGATACGACGCGCCTCGAGGCCGTCGAAGTAGTTTTCCATTTTTCGGACCTCGTCAAGGTAGAGGCTCAAATTCGGGTCATGGCACAAGTAAGACTTGTCCATTTGGCATACCACGAGTTGAGAGTCCCCCTTGACGAGGAGGCGTCGGATACCCAAAGAGCGGGCGAGACGTAGCCCTAGGAGAAGGGCCTCATATTCCGCGACATTGTTCGTCGCGGGGAACTCGAGCCTGGCTGCATATTCGAGGGTTCTCCCCTCGGGGCTTCGCAGGACTACTCCCGCACTGGCTCCCGCAAGGCATAGGGAGCCATCAAAGAAGAGGGTCCAGTGGTCGTCGCGCGGCGGGGCAGCACGCGCTTCTTCTTCCAGTCCAGGGACCGGAGCCCACTCGGCCACAAAGTCCACAAGGACCTGCGATTTGATCACGGTTCGTCCGGTCAGGGACAGCGAGAAGGGGGCTAGCTCGGCCCCCCATTTCCCTATCCGTCCGGTGGCTTCCTTGTTCTGAAGCACCTCTCCCAAAGGGAGAGAGGAAGGCACCGTGATAGGGTGGCCTAGGAAGTAGTGGTGGAGCTTCCTCGAGGCCATTAGGAGGGCGTAACAAATCTTCTCCATTTTTGTGTATCTCGTTTTAGCACCTTGGAGAGCCTCGCTCACATAGTAAACGGGGCGTTGATGCCCCTCTTCTTCCTTGACGAGAACTGCGCTGACGGCAACCGGAGTGGCCGCGAGGTAGAGGAGCGGGGCTTCCCCCTGACGCGGGCTCATGAGCATTGGAGGGCTCGTGAGATATTTCTTCAGGTCCTCGAACGCAGCCTGTGCCTCAGGGGTCCAATGGAACCCCTCAAGGCCGCGGAGGATCTTGAAAAATTGGAGACCGCGCTCCCCCTAGCGCGAGACAAAGCGACTTAACGCGGCCAAGCGGCCGGTAAGTCGTTGTACATCCTTGACAGAACGCGGTGGAGGCATGTCGAGGAGGGCCCGAATTTTTTCGGGATTGGCTTCGATGCCCCTTTGGGACACAAGGAAGCCAAGGAGTTTTCCTCCGCGAACGCCGAATGCGCATTTTTCCAGGTTAAGCCTTAACCCGTACTTACGGAGATTGCGGAAGGTTTCTTCCAAGTCTTCGATATGGGTGGCCGAGCGCGCGCTCTTGACGACTGCATCGTCAACATACACTTCCACGTTGCGGCCGATTTGGTCCCTCAGGACCAAGCTCATCAGGCGCTGGAAAATTGCCCCGGCGTTTTTCAACCGGAAAGGCATGTGGACATAACAGAAGGTGCCGAGGGGAGTTATAAAACTCGTCTTTTCCTCGTCCTCCTCCGCCATTCGGACTTGATGATAGCCCGAATAGGCGTCCAAGAAGCTCATAAGCTCGCATCCCGCGGTGGAATCCACCAGTTGGTCGATCTGTGGGAGCGGGAAATCATCTTTGGGGCAAGCTTTATTGAGGTCGGTGAAGTCGACGCACATTCTCCACTTGCCGCTTGCCTTCTTTACGAGGATGGGGTTCGCTAGCCATTCGGGGTGCTGGACCTCCCGAACGAACCCCGCCTCCCGGAGTTTAGCGATCTCCACCTTGATGATGGCCTCCTGCCTCTCGAGGGAGAGCTGTCTCATCTTCTGTTTTACCGGGGGGCGACCGGGTATTACTGCGAGCTTGTGCTCGATAACGTCCCTGGGCACACCCCCCATGTCCGCGGGCTTCCATGTGAAGACGTCCGCGTTTTCGCGAAGAAAGTCGGTGAGTCGCGTCGCGTGTTCCTCGGGGAGATCAGCCCCAATCTTGATGGTCTTCCCCTCGTCCTGGAAGAGAGAGATTTCCCGGAGATCTCCCTCAGGGCGAGGCTTGGGAAGGAACTTCCCGGGGAGCGTGATTGGCATGTTTGGGGCTGAGGGGGAGCTCCCTCCACCCGGGGCCTTGACCATGTTAACGTCCCCGATTACTGCGGAGGCACGCTCATAGAGGGAGCGAGCCACACCTTGGTCACCATGCATGGAGATCACCCCGCTCGGCCCGGGGATCTTCATGCAAAGATAGTTGTGGTGGACCGCTGCTCCTAAGCGGTTGATGATGGTTCTCCCCATTATGGCGTTGTAGGAGGAGGGAAGGTCCACCACGTCGAACTGAACCATCTCGGTCCGGTAATTATCTGGGGTGCCGAATGTCATCGGGAGGTCGACCTTCCCCACGGGATGCATAGTTTTCCCCGGGACGAATCCTTGTAAGGGCCCCGCCGCGGGTTGTAGGAGCTTCTCGTCCACCTGCATTTCTTTGAACGCCTTTAGATAAAGGACGTCCGCGGCACTCCCGCCGTCCACCAAGATTCGGGCAAGGCAACAGTTGAACACGGTGGCCAAGACGATCAGCGCGTCATTGTGAGGGAAGCGCACCCCATCCGCGTCTTCGACGGTGAACGTCAATGGAACGTCCGACCATTTTGACGGCCGGGACGTGTTAACGGCCCCTATGACCTTCACTTCTCGCGCATACTCTTTGCACTGGCGTTTGGAATCTCGCCCGGAGGCAGATCCCCCCACAATGACGTTAATGTGCCTCTGGGAGGTTTGGAATGGGAGCTCATCGCTCGAGCCCTTTTCCTGGCTTTGCTTCTGACGTCCCCCTGGGGGAGCGGGGAGTGCCGCCAAGGCCGGCGATGGAAGGGGTAAGGAGGTAGAGCCTCCTCCCCCCGGCCCATGTTGCTCGAGAAATGTCGCGAACTGTTGGAGGAGCGCGTGGCATTCTCGGGTTGCATGGGAGTTGGACTTGTGGAAAGTGCACCACAAAGTGGCTCCGGGCTCCTTGCCCCCCGGATTGGGGGCCTCTCGCGGACGGGAGGATTGGCTTCCGCCGCCGCCCTTAGGCTTGAAAAAGGGGCGCTGTCCCCTGTTAGGCTCCCGAGAGCCGCCTCCGCCTTCGAGAACGAAAGTGTCCCGAGGCCTTGACTCGCTACGGGGCCCCCTACGGGGACGTTTGTTGGAGGAGTCCTTCGAGTCCCTCTCCCCAGGGCCGGAGGTTCCCTGGTGTTTCTTCCAGAGATCATCCTCTTCGGCTCTCGCGTACTTCTCAAGTACGTTGAAGAGCTCGTCGGCGGAGGATGGGCAACTCCGGGAGAGTCTTCGGTGGAGCTCTCCCAGGAGAATGCCACTCTTGCATGCTTCAATCACCGTCGAGTCGGGGACGTGAGCCACCTTGCTCTTGATCTGGGCGAAGCGTTTGAAGAAACTTCGTATCGTCTCCCCCGACCGTTGGCGAACGGTGTACAATTGCGATGAATCCAGGGGACGGATGTAGTTCCCCTGAAAATTCGCGCAAAATTCGCGCTTCAGCTGCGCGAAGGACTTGATGGACCCGCTCTTGAGGTTATAGAACCACGACCGAGCTATTCCCGAGAGATAGAGGGGGAAGACGTTGCATTGGACGCTTTCGTCCCCCCCAACCGCCGAGATGGTCGTGGAGTACACCTGCACGAACTCATAGGGGTCGGCCTCCCCATTGTAGTGCTCGATATGGGGCGGCCGATATGGCCTCGGCCACCGAACACGCCGGAGGCGGCGGCAAAGGGGTTGGTTGGCCCCCTCCACTTCCTTTGGGGAGCTTGCATCGATATCCCCCTTCACAGGGGAAGCGCGTTCATTGTCCGAATCGGAAAGGGTTCCCAACGGACCGCCTGCCTTCCGGTATCGTCTTAGCTCTTCGGGGTTGGTGGAGCTCACCTCTTGTACCTCGGGGGGACCTCCGGAAGTGAC
Organism: Pharus latifolius; assembly: GCA_019359835.1. NCBI lineage: Eukaryota > Viridiplantae > Streptophyta > Magnoliopsida > Poales > Poaceae > Pharus > Pharus latifolius. The sequence continues at coordinate 16,706,799 of CM033328.1, read as the reverse complement.
GGAGGCCTCTTGCATTGGTCTCTTGCCCTTGTCCGCTGGGACAAGAGAACCGCGCCTACGTGCGAGTGATTCTTGGCCGTGTCGGGACGGGGCGCCTTCGGACCTCGCCGCGCGCATGCGCTCCACCACCTTCCGAGTGAACCGCGTTTGGTTCACTGGGGGAGCCCGAGGAGGGGGACCCGGGGGAGGAGGCGGATGTGCGCCTGTTACCGGCGCGGGAGAGGAATCGCGGACCTGAAGGGTTCCGGCTATGGAAACGGCCCGTGGCGTGGGAAGACTTCCCAACGGGGGAACGGCCTGTAATGTGTCGCGCCCCGAAACTGGGACAACGACTACTCCTGTAGAGACCTAGCTCGCTGCAGCTAGTCCCTTATATGCCTAGCATACACATACCCTTGACTTCCCAGGATAAGTCAAGCACAGGAGTATATCATATTGCAACAGAGTCACTTACAAAATATTTAAGCAGTGTGGCCTGCTGGCCTTAATATTACATACGGAGGATTACAATGCCTTCGCGGCATACAGGTTTAGCAAAATAACATCTACACAGCAGAAGGTAGGTGACCCACCCACAAAGAGAAGTGGACGGCAGAACAACACACATCAGGGAAACGACGGGACTGACGCTCCTCCTTCTGGATCCACGAAGTACTCCATGCTTTCGTCTTGGTTGTAGAACGCTCCATCTACTGAATTGTAAGTTGCAAGAGTGAGCACTTTCGTACTCAGCAAGTCATAGGTAAGAGTAGATACATATAGTAGAGATGATATGAACCTAGACTAGTCAAGAATTATGGATATTTGTAAAATAATCTTTCTCTTTCCTGGCTCAACTCATGGCAGCACCTTTCTATAATATAATATCGTCATTCATGTTCACTAAATTATAGCACTACTGCGACACGTCAACACATGACCGCCCACGGCAGCACTCCTTATCATGACAACACATGTCATTTGGGTAATCTTGATTTAATATATTTTATTTAAAAAAAATAATACTTGTGTCACACCCCGTGGATTTAATCCACCGCAGCAGACTCCTAAAACTCGGGAGCACGAAGTATTCGAATACATTTCTAACTCTGCAGAGAGGTACCAATTTACCCGCAAGATATTCCACTTTCAAGCCCATCCTATCAGAATGATTGGACCCCTGACTCACTTCATACTGTGAGCGGCAAGGTGGAAATAACAGGAACTTTTGTTATGTTTCACTTACAATTCACCCCTGACCCTGCAGTTTTCTTCACACAAACCGCAGTTGTGGCGGGCTATACCCCCACCCAGAAGCCTCTTCCCATTACTGGGTCAACGTGCTTGATCAAATCACATTCAGTGATACGTGGAGGAGCTGAACCCCGTGAGTTAAGTGTATTACTTTCCATCTCATGCAGGGGTTTCATGTACGATTCACATAAGTACTTGTCCAGGCCTGTCCCATACCAGGCTTGCGGTTAGTACGTTTGTTCATGCCACTAGACGCACAACACAAGGTTCTAGTCCTTATATGCCAGTGACCAGACCATCCACAACCCTGCACCTTCAGTGCCTGCACATCCTTTGCAGTCTAGCACCTCCAGTGCTACCACCATTCCATACCATTTCCTGGTCACGGCTAGGGGTTTTATTTCATGAATATAAGTATATAAATATATATAATAGTTCATGGCTCAAACTTGTTTATTTCACATTTCACAGATAACCAGTCCAGTACTGCCAATTCATAAATCAACCATTTCCAATCTTTCTCATGCAATATTATCTATATTCAAGGTTATGTTATAGCAACTCTTAAAATATAGGTTCGAGGTGACCAAGAATATGACTTGCCTTCCGCGTCGTAAAATACAGCAGTTGATGTCGGGTCAACAGTGAAGTCCTCGAACTGGGGCTCTTGATCTGCTCTCCAATCAAACAAATAACCAATAATCACAATCTTTTCAATACATTATTATACTATATGCAATAATGCAAAGATGAAGTCTTGATGATTCTGAGATGATTAGGTTAGAAATTGATTAGGATTAGGTTAGTTGTTGAAGGTCTACAAGGTTCCAAATGTCTCAAAATATCAGAATGGTATCAAGGTTGCGACTGGTTCGCTCAAAAACAGCGAACGTCTTTAGGTCGACATTCGGTTCAAGGCATCGACATAGGGTCGATGGATGATAGAGGGGTTATCTCAACTTGTGGCAGTAAAATAAAATGTAGAGCACAACTCCACAAGTCTAAGGGACAAGGTTATTTCCAGTTTGCACAACTGAAAAGAGGTGAAAAGAGCTAATGCCACTGGCTGACATGCTCTGGCATTGATCTTGACATGGCCAGAAACTAGGGCTTGCCATATCTTTTGATCTAAAGCTCCAAATGATGCACCACTTTGTCTGGGAGGTAGGCATTGATAACAGGAACAATTCATTCAACAGGATCCAAGGCTGAAAATGGCTGGAAAATGATGAAAACCAGCGAAGAAGTTGACTGGCCTGGAGTACCTGCAGCACAAACAGTGCAGCAACTAGGGCATAGTCATAACTCCTGTTCTAGGCCGAATTAGGGGTCGTGGTAGAAGACAAAGTTGCTCAAAATGGTCCAAAACATCTAGATGGCAAGGTTTCTATGGCTGGATTGGCTGGATTTAGGGAATATTGGCCGGAGAAAAGATTAACTCAAACCTGATTTGGGCATTTTTGATCTAGGGCAAATAAACTTAATTCCTTGCTTGAGGAGGGTCTCTGGGGCATAAGTAAGCTACTGGTGAAGTTAGATTAACTAGAAATGCACCAGAAAAGCTTGAACAGCAAGCTCAGTTCACAAGCAAAGTTCCAATTTGGGGTTTTTCACATTTTAGCAAATCTGTCGATTTTGGTTGCTTAGGGATGTTAAGCAAGGTCTACTGAGCATATTTGATTACTGGCTCGAAGATCAATTCATTCTGGAATGAGATTAATTGCTCGCCGGAGCTACTGGAGTAAAACTGAAATTGCCGGCGACTGAGGGTATTTAGACTAAATTCCAAGCTCGAGAAGCATGAGGGAGATGAGGGAAGCTCACTGGGGGTGTTGGATTGGAGAATGAAGTAGTGGGGAAGCTTGGCACCGTGCTCCCTCTTCGCTGCTCGCCGGGGAAGAAGAAGACACAGCAAGTTTGACTGATTGCTGGTGTGCAGGTGTGTAAGATGGTTGCTAGTCCAGGGGGTTTAAATAGGCGAGGCTGCGGGGGCTCCCAACGTCTACAATCGCACGGGGAGTTGAAGCCGGCTTGAATCGACTGGGAAGTGACCGGCGGCGATGACAGGCGGCGAAGCGACGTCTTCACCGGTCGTGTCAGCTGCGCTGCTGCTCTGGTGGAGGTGAAGGCGAAGTGATGCACCCCCAAGGCATGCGCGCGACGTGGCGCAAAGCTTCTGCAGTGGCTGCAGCAATGGCGTGCGCGCGCGGGCAAAATCGGCGATGCTGGTGCGGCCGCGGTGGCTCCACGGTGGCGAACGGCGTGCGCACGCGTGGCAGGAACGCAGTGGCAAGGGTGGCGACCACGGGACTTCACCGGCGACGAAGTTCCTGGCGTGGCAGCGCGGTGGTCGCGGTCGTGCACGGCTGCTGGTCGTGTACAGTGCCTCTGGTCGAACCAGGGACCAAAATGCAATGATTCTTATTTGAAATCTGGACTGATTTGTAATTTCTGTCTTAGAGAGGTTTAATCTGGAATTTGATTTCATGGCTGAGTATAACATTTCTATTAGTACTCATCCAGCTCAAATTTGGAGAAAATTTGATAAGATTTGAGGGATTTCACCTATTTTTGAAAATAGGGTAAAATTAGGGTAAAATAGATCTGGATTTTGTCGATCTCGAATTCTGGTAATTGGGGTGAGATTTTGAAGTCTAGACAGAAGGGAAATATGTATCAAATAGCATTTGGGAGGTGTTCCCTGAAGGAATTCTGAGGTTTGAGTTGATTTGTGAATTTTAGCCTTTTCAGGCTTCCAGGTAAACAGAAAAGTACTTATCCGCAGTAAAATTTGGACTAAACTGCGAAAAGTGTTTAGATGAAACAATCTGGTTCCCAACTTTTTGGAGTAAGTTGAGGGTATACCTAGGAACATATTCCAATAGATACATAAGTCTGGATAGGGTTAACCCATGATAACTCAGTTATCTGGAATCTGGGGTACTTAGGGTAAATCTGAATTTCCTGTTTTCGAAAACAGAAAGAGACTTAGATACTGAGAGTTTGGGTCAGAATTTGATCTGGCTCCTGAAGACTTTTATCTTCAGGGTAACTGGTAGGTTAAATCTGGATGGTCAGATCTTGATCTGGATCTAGAGAATAGATTTGGAGATTTTTAGGGTTTGGGAGAGATTAGAGTTCAACTGATCTGGCTACTACTACAGGGATACATGCATGCAGGACTTTTAAGAAAGAAACTTTTCACCCCAAAACTCAGGATGTTACATAATGTAGGAATCACCCCGGAGATACCCCTTGGGATAGGCGCAGTCCCAGGGAGGGGAATCCCTTCCGGGGCGAAGGACTCCGGGACGGGCGGACTCCCGGGGAACGGAAGCCCTCCGGGGGCGGGAGCATCCCCTGGGGGAGGTCCACTAGAGGAGGAAGCTCCTTCCGGGGGAGGGTAGCCCCCGGAGGCGGGCAGACCCCCCGGGAGAGGAAGTCCTCCGGAGGTGGGAACAGCCCCCGGGAAAGGGTAGCCCCCGGAGACGGGCGTGCCCCCCGGGAGAGGAAGTCCTCCGGAGACGGGCGTGCCCCCCGGGAGAGGAAGTCCTCCGGAGGTGGGATCACCCCCCGGGAAAGGGTAGCCCCCGGAGACGGGCAGACCCCCCGGGAGCGAAGGCCCTCCAGAGGTGGGAGTGCTCCCCGGGAAAGGGAAAACCCCCGGAGCGAAGAAGGCTCCTGGGTGTCCCATCATGAACGGAGGTGCCACTCCTCCGAACTGGAACGGGTGTGGGTACGCGGGAGCCGGAGGCCGCGCTATAGCGCGCAACAACTCCTCAAGAGTATGTTGTGCACGAAGCTGGCCCTCCACCAGCGCCCCGAGTAGTGGGTCACCCGCAGTTGAAGGCATAGCCTGGGAGGCGCTTGGTCCCCCCGAGCCGGGACCTTCAGGCAGGCTCGCGGGAGTCGTTCCCCCGCCAAGGATGACTGGGGGAATAAGTGTTGCCTCCCCCTGAGTGTCCCCGGGAGGAGGTGTGGTGATGACAGCCCCTTGCACCGGCGGTGCAGGGTTGCTAGGGCCGGCATCACTAGGGATGGAGGTTAAGTGCCTCATCCTTCTTGGAGCCATGACTATTTGTCACGAGTCCCCACGGACGGCGCCAACTGTCGTGGTATAAAAAATACCTCGGCAGATTTGATGACGTGCGCAACACGTGTTCCTCAACGCGTGCTGACCGTGCAACAGGTCACCCCGCGTTGCACAATCACAGAGATTAACACAAGGGTTTATACAGGTTCAGGCCTCAGTGGAGGCCCTAGTCCTGTCGACGTGCTCCCGACACGTGTCGGCTGGGGGGGATCTCTCCCGGAGAGAGGTATCCAGAGCACGCCTATTAGTTTTTTTGGATTGAGTACAAATGAATGTCTTAGGTTACAAAAGAGGGTTACAAGGGTATATATAGACCCCAAAAGATGCAAATTACTAGACTACCCTTGCTACAACCGTAGGATCGAGGGCAAAACGGTCTTTTGACGAGGCCCAGGGCACCGATTTCGGACACGTGGCGGCCCTCGAAATCAGTGCCCACCAGAGGAGCAACGGGGGAAACCTTGCCCGAACACGGAGAAGGGGCTCCGGGAAAGGGGCTCTCCCTAGCCCGGAGGAGGTGTGCCGGGGGAAGTCTCTCCCGAGCCCGGAGGAGGGGCTCCGGGAAAGGGGCTCTCCCTAGCCCGGAGGAGGTGTGCCGGGGGAAGTCTCTTCCGAGCCCGGAGGAGGGGCTCCGGGAGAGGCCTTCCCCGGCCCGGAGAAGGGGCTCCGGGAGAGGGGCTCTCCCTAGCCAGGAGGAGGTGCGCCGGGGGAAGTCTCTCCCGAGCCCGGAGGAGGGGCTCCGGGAGAGGCCTTCCTCGGCCCGGAGAAGGGGCTCCGGGAGAGGGGCTCTCCCTAGCCCGGAGGAGGTGCGCCGGGAGAAGTCTCTCCCGAGCCCCGATGAGGGGCTCCGTGAGAGGTCTTCCCCGGCCCGGAGGTGCGCCAGGGGAAGTTTCTCTCTACCCCGGAGAAGGGACTCCCGGGGTGACGTTTCAGATGTTTGCTAGTATTTTCCCCCAACACCCTCCTAGAAGCTCAAATCGTCTGGAAAGGTTCTGTTGGGGGAAATCTCCATGCGGTCAAGTCCAGGTAAGTTCATGATTGCCCGGGGAAAGTGGCCTCCGGTGCCTGCCCCGGGCGCCGCCATTTGGCCCACGGGACCGTGCCCCCCGGGCCTGTTCCGGGCGCCGCCATGTGCCCGGGGACAGTGGCCTCCGGTGCCTGCCCCGGGCGCCGCCTTTTAGGCCCCCGGGACCGTGCCTCCGGGGCATGTCCCGGGCGCCGCCATTTGGCCCCCGGGACCGTGCCCCCCGGGCATGTCCCGGGCGCCGCCATGTGCCCGGGGACAGTGGCCTCCGGTGCCTGCCCCGGGCGCCGCCTTTTAGGCCCCCGGGACCGTGCCTCCGGGGCATGTCCCGGGAGCCGCCATTTGGCCCCCGGGACCGTGCCCCCCAGGCATGTCCCGGGCGCCGCCATTTGGCCCCCGGGACCGTGCCCCCCGGGCATGTCCCGGACACCGCCATGTGCCCGGGGACAGTGGCCTCCGGTGCCTGCCCCGGGCGCCGCCTTTTAGGCTCCCGGGACCGTGCCCCCCGGGAATGTCCCGGGCGCCGCCATTTGGCCCCCGGGACCGTGCCCCCCGGGCATGTCTCGGACACCGCCATGTGCCCGGGGACAGTGGCCTCCGGTGCCTGCCCCGGGCGCCGCCTTTTAGGCTCCCGGGACCGTGCCTCCGGGGCATGTCCCGGGCGCCGCCATTTGGCCCCCAGGACCGTGCCCCCCGAGCCTGTTCCGGGCGCCGCCATGTGCCCGGGGACAGTGGCCTCCGGTGCCTGCCCTGGGCGCCGCCTTTTAGGCTCCCGGGACCGTGCCCCCCGGGCATGTCCCGGGCGCCGCCATTTGGCCCCCGGGACCGTGCCGCCCGGGCATGTCCCGGGCGCCGCCATGTGCCCGGGGACAGTGGCCTCCGGTGCCTGCCCCGGGCGCCGCCTTTTAGGCCCCCGGGACCGTGCCTCCGGGGCATGTCCCGGGCGCCGCCATTTGGCCCCCGGGACCGTGCCCCCCGGGCATGTCCCGGGCGCCGCCATTTGGCCCCCGGGACCGTGCCCCCCGGGCATGTCCCGGACACCGCCATGTGCCCGGGGACAGTGGCCTCCGGTGCCTGCCCCGGGCGCCGCCTTTTAGGCTCCCGGGACCGTGCCTCCGGGGCATGTCCCGGGCGCCGCCATTTGGCCCCCGGGACCGTGCCCCCCGGGCCTGTTCCGGGCGCCGCCATGTGCCCGGGGACAGTGGCCTCCGGTGCCTGCCCTGGGCGCCGCCTTTTAGGCTCCCGGGACCGTGCCCCCCGGGCATGTCCCGGGCGCCGCCATTTGGCCCCCTGGACCGTGCCCCCCGGGCATGTCCCGGGCGCCGCCATGTGCCCGGGGACAGTGGCCTCCGGTGCCTGCCCCGGGCGCCGCCTTTTAGGCCCCCTGGACCGTGCCTCCGGGGCATGTCCCGGGCGCCGCCATTTGGCCCCCGGGACCGTGCCCCCCGGGCATGTCCCAGACACCGCCATGTGCCCGGGGACAGTGGCCTCGGGTGCCTGCCCCGGGCGCCGCCATTTGGTCCCCGGGACCGTGCCCCCCGGGCACGTCCCGGGCGCCGCCATGTGCCCGGGGACAGTGGCCCCCGGTGCCTACCCCGGGCGCCGCCATTTGGGCTCCCGGGACCCTGCTCTCCGGAAGAGGTCCCGGACGTCACCGCCCTCCAAAAAGGTAAAATCCCCGTTTGTTTATCACGTGCAGGTCACGCGAGGGACGCCTCGGGAATCAGCGACCACCTGTCAAGCATCCAAGACGTTTGACCGGGAGAAGGACGGTCCTACCCTTCAATCCGACGGTGGCTCCCGGGGTAGTTTAGGTTTTTTGCTTCTTTTTGGGGCTATAAATAGCCCTTGTACCCCTCTGTTGTAAAGGATCAGTTCATTATTATTTGGAATAGCTAATCTCACAGACGTGCTCCGGAAGCCTCTCCCCCGGAGAGAGCCTCCCCAGCCGACTCCGGTCGGGAGCGCGTCGACAGGACTAGGGCCCCCACCGGGACCCGAACCTGTATAAATCCGCGTGTCAATTCTTGTGTTTGCCCGGCGGGGGAGGACCGGTCACCCGGTCAACCCGCGCTGCGTGATTTCCGCTAGGATCGTCTTCAAAACCTGCCGGGGTATTCTTAATACCACGACAGTTGGCGCCGTCCGTGGGACCCGTGACGAATCGCCATGGCTCCTCCGAGAACAAGGGCCCGCGCCCTTCCCGGTGACGCCGGTCCTGGCGACCTGGCGCCGCCCGTCCGGGACACTGCTGTTCCGGCGATTCCGTCCGGAGGCGTCCATTCCCAGGTACCGCCTCCCATCTTTCCTCTCGATCTAGGCGCCTCCACCTCCGGGTCGCTCCCGGAGGCCGCGGGGACCTCGGCCGGGACGAGTTTCCCCCCGACGGCCCCCCCGGCTCCCCGGGACGCCCTGTTGGAGGCTCTCGTAGAGGGCCAGCTCCGCGCCCAGCGCTCTATGGACGAGCTCCTTAGTGTGTTGGCGCGGCCTTCGGCCCCCACATTTTCGCCGCACCTGTATCCGGGGATCATGCCCCCGTTCATGGGATACCCAGCGGCCCCTCCGGCGTCAGGGGGGCTGTCTACCCCGTATGATCCCACTGGGGGGTTCCCTCCCCCCGCGGGATATACTTCCGGACACTTCTCGGAACCCGGGCCTGTCCCGGTGCCGGGAGGCTTTTTCATGCCCGGGCCCTTCGTGGCACCAGGGGGGTACCCCGTCCCCGGCTCGCTTCCGGGGCTGGGGGGTCATTTCATGCCGGGGGCTATTCCTACGCCGGGAGCTAGTCCCGCCCCCCGCGTTGCGTTTACCGCACCGGGGCCGGTCGACAGAGCAGCTCCCGTGCCCCAGCGAATTTCCCCCCGCATTGGCTCCCCAACCCAGGACGTCGCCGAGGGGGCTCACCCCCCACTGGTTCCGGATGTCACAGGGGTTTCCCCCTTTCCGGTCCCGGTCGTTGCCACGGGGGCCCCCTCTTCGGATCCTAACGCCGCCCCGGGCGCCCCCTCCCCGGTTCCGGATGGTGCAGGGGCTCCCCCCTTTCCGGTCCCGGGGCCCGTCCCAGGGGGCTCCCCCCAGCAGGCCCCGGTAGCTTCCGGGCCGGCTGCTACAGTGCAGGAGCTCCCTCCCCCGGCGAAGCAGGTCCGCTTCTCCCGGGGGGACGTTGAGCGAATGCATTCTCCCAGCCACGGGGAAGAGCTTCCCCCCGGTCGTTGTCGCAGGGAGCCTCGCTCTCGCACCGGTCGGGGGAAGAGACCCACCGAAGAACCATCCTCCCCGGAGGGAAGCCCGGACGTCCGGGAAATCAGTCCCAACCCGGAAGAGAAGCATCGTCACCACCACTCTGGCGGCCCTCTTGGGCCGCTACCTGACTCGGATAACGAGGGGGCGTCCCCCGTTATAGAAGACAGTGACTGGGGCTCCCCCCGGGAAGTGCAGGGGGCGAACCAGCCTCTATGTCGAAGACTCCGCAGCATCCGATGGCCGCGGCCCTACCGTCCCCCGCACATCGAGCATTATAATGGCGAGGCGGACCCTTACGAGTTCGTGCAAATCTACTCCACAGCCATCTCCGCGGCGGAGGGGGACGAGAGCGTCCAATGCAACGTCTTCCCCCTCTACCTTACCGGCATTGCCCGCTCCTGGTTTTACAATCTGAAGGCGGGCTCCATCAAGTCCTTCTCGCAGCTGAAGCGGGAGTTCTGCGCCAACTTTCAGGGAAATTACGTACGTCCCCTGGATTCTTCACAGCTATACACAGTGCGCCAGAGAACCGGGGAGACCATCAGAAGCTTCTTCAAGCGCTTTGCCCAAGTAAAAAGCAAAGTGGCCCACGTCCCGGACTCTACGGTCATCGAAGCCTGCAAAAGCGGCATCCTCCCGGGGGAGCTCCACCGAAGGCTCTCCCGGAGCTGCCCCTCCTCCGCCGATGAGCTCTTCAACGTGCTCGAAAAGTATGCTCGGGCGGAGGAAGACGATATCTGGAAGAAGACCCAGGGGGCTCCTGCCCCCGTAGACCGGGGGGCCAGGGATCCCCCCAAACGCCCCAGACAAGGGGGGCATAACGAGCCACGGCCTCGGGACACTTTTGTCCTCGAGGGCGGAGGCGGCTCGCGCGACCCCCCGAAGGGCAACCGCCCCTTCCCCAAGCCAAAAGGTCATGGGGGAGGACAGTCTTCGCGCGGCCGGGAAGGCCCCGCGGGGAGAAGGCGGGAAGGACCGTGGTGCAACTTCCACGGGTCCAGTACCCACGCTACCCGAGACTGCGACCAACTACTGCAGCACTTCGCGACATTCCTCGACCAGCGCGGGCAGGGGGGGGGGACTCCGGCCTCCTTGCTCCCTCGGCCAGCTATTCCGGCCCTTCCCGCTCCCGCGGGGGGTGAGCAGGCACAGGAGGGGGAGCCTTCAGAAGCTCTCCCCTTCCAGACCTCTCAGCGCCGCATCAACGTCATCGTGGGAGGGTCTGCCTCCGGGCGGGACTCCAAGCGCCAGCGTAAGGAGTACGCGCGTGAAGTTAAGGTTGTGGGGGTGCTACACACGTCCCCGCCACCAAAGTGGTCGGACGTCCCCCTCACCTTCACGGCAGAAGACGCGCGGGGGGTTCGCTTCCCCCACGACGACGCGCTCGTTGTCTCCGCGACAATCTACAACTGTCACCTGGCCCGCATCCTTGTGGATAGTGGGAGCTCCGCCGACGTCCTATTCCTGAAGGCTTTCAAAGAGATGCAGGTGGATGAGAAGCTCCTGCAGCCCGCAGCCGGGCCCCTACAAGGTTTTGTCCCGGGGAAGGCGATCCACCCCGTGGGCAAGGTAGATCTTCCTGTGACCTTCGGCGCCCCGGAGAACTACCGGACCGAGCTGGTCCGCTTCGATGTAGTGGACCTCCCCTCCTCCTACAACGTGATTATGGGGAGGACCACCATCAACCGGCTGGGGGCTGCCACCCATCAAAACTACCTCTGCATGAAGATCCCCGGGCCGCATGGCGTGATCAACGTCCGGGGAGACCAAGACATGGCCCGTGCTTTGTATGAGCGCGCAGCCGCCACGATCGGAAACGTCAACATTATTGAGGCGCCCAGGGGGGAGGCCCCCCCCCTGGAACCAGACGTCGCGGCAGTATCCCCCGGGGGGCCCCTCCTCAAACCGCGTCCGGAAGGGAGCCTCCGGAAGGACCTGCTGTTCCTGGGGCCAGCAGTGCCGCCAAGTACGAGGCTTTGCTCCTCAGGTCGCACCACGTGCGTTCCCCGGGGATCCGACGCCTCCAACTGAAGGGAGATTCTCAGCCCATATTTCACCAAAAGCACGGGCCTTACCTGTGCCGTAACGCAAATTCTAGTCTTTTATTTGCAGATGCAAAAGATGCAGAGGCACTTCGATGGCACCAAGGGGGGTACCCCGTCCCCGGCCTGATCCCGGGGCCGGGAGCCCACTTCTTGCCGAGGGTTTACCCTGCGCCGGGAGCCAGTCCCGCCCCCCGCGTTGCGTTTACCGCACCGGGGGCGGTCGACAGAGGAGCCCCCGTGCCGCAGCGGACTTCCCCTCGCATGGGCTCCCCGGTTCCGGTCGTCGCCCCGGGGGCTCCCCCCTGGCCGGTTCCGGGTGTTACAGGGCCTGCCCTCGTCCCGGTTCCGGTCGAGGCCACTGGGGCCCCCTCCACTTCGATTCCGGTCTTCGCCACAGGGGCTTCCCCCTTCCCGGTTCCGGTCGAGGCCACTGGGGCCCCCTCCACTTCGATTCCGGTCTTCGCCACAGGGGCTTCCCCCTTCCCGGTCCCGGTCGTCGCCTCGGGGGCTCCCCCCTCGCCGGTTCCGGGTGTTACAGGGCCTGCCCCCTTCCCGGTTCCGGTTGTGGTCATCAGGGCTCCCCCCTTTCAGGGACCCCTTACAAGCTCTTCGACCTTCAAGAGCAGGAGCTGAAGCACACGTGGAACTTGCGTTTACTTCGCAAGTTCTATGTTTAGCCTCACGGGCATGTCCCCTCCCCCGGGGCGTTCACGCCGGAGGGGGAGAAGGGACGCTGTATTTTCCTCCCCTTTCGCGGCTTCGCAGGGGGAGACCCTGTACTTCATTTCATTAGCAATACATAGGTCTTGCTTTGCAAACTGTCTCATTGCAGGTCTTTCTCATTACCGCCCCTGGTGGCGATGCCCTCCCCGCGAGGATGCCCTCCCCGCGAGGAAGTGGGCTAGCCCCAACAAGTCCCTACAACGGAGCCTGCACTCCCGTAGGGCGCCCTCCCAGCGAGGAAGTGGGCCAGCCCCAACAAGTCCCTACAACGGAGCCTGCACTCCCGTAGGGCGGCTTACGATCAGCCCTCGTGGACTGAGGGTGTAAGCGGCAACCCGGTCACAGTGGCCGTGGTAACGAGTCACTTTGGGAGACTAGTCCCCTGCCCAAACACTCAAGACCCGTCTTCGGGCACTTCCTCCTCCGGGAGTAGATGCTCTCCTCAGTGGGACGTCTAATGGCTTTCTGGATCTCTTCCTCCTCCGGGAGTCGACGTTATTCCCGGCTCCCCGTTCTCACGGCGACCGAACGATCAGCCCCTTGCGGCTTGATTGGATCCATCTTCCTCCTCCGGGAGTCGACGTTATTCCCGGCTCCCCGTTCTCACGGCGACCGGAAGATCAGCCCCTTGCGGCTTGATTGGATCCATCTTCCTCCTCCGGGAGTCGACGTTATTCCCGGCTCCCCGTTCTCACGGCGACCGGAAGATCAGCCCCTTGCAGCTTGATTGGATCCATCTTCCTCCTCCGGGAGTCGACGTTATTCCCGGCTCCCCGTCTTCACGGCGACCGGAGGATTGGTCCCCAGCGACCTTATTCCCGGCTCCCCGTTCTCACGGCGACCGGACAATTGCTTTACGAAGAGATTTCTCAGATAAATTTTCCCCCGGAGACATTATTCTCGGTTCCCCGCTCACGGCGACCGGACGAAGTCTCCCGGGAAGCTCCCCTCCGGAGGTCTTATTGGCTTTTCATGAGCCCCTTCCGCGCCTTGTTCCCGGTTCCCCGCTCTCCCGGCGGCCGGATGAACCTCTCCCGGTGCCCCCGGGCACCCCGGAAGGTCCCTCCCTCGGAAACCCTGTTTTTACAATTTTCTAAGATATTTCTCCTACAGGCTATGCTCCCCCCGGGGACCCTGTTACCCCCACAGCGCGCGGAGGCCTCCTCCCGCCCGCTGTGGGCGGGGGGGGACGGGGGGCCCCCGGGTCACCCACGAGGAAACTCAGCTCATCCTTGTTAAGATGAGTCGTCCAGACCATCCAAGAAGAAGAAAATAAAGAGGCAATAAAAGGAAACAATGCGCTTTATTGATCAACAAACCCGGAGGACATCTTCCCCCTCCGGTGGGTTTCGGAAATGATACAACCCGGGTCCTAACCCGGGGGATTTTCTACGAGCCTAAGGCCCCTACGCCTAAAGCTCCCGGAGGCGCTCCCTTAGCTCCCGGGCCAGGTCCCGGTACAGCGCCCGGACGCGACGCTGAGAATCCCGAAGTACGTTTTCGGGCCAAAACTCGTATCCAGCCGGCGGGAGTATCCCGAGAGGAGGTATCATCTGGGCCTTCGGGCGCGGGGGAGTTAATTCAGCACGGCTGTTGTCAAAATTATCCAAGTGCCATTCCGGGCGCCACCTCAACCGGACAGGCTCCCGGGCAGTACCACCGTCGCGCCTCCCGGAGACAAGGCTCAGCAAAATCAAAGCCGCTTGGGCGTCCCCCGGAGAGCCTCTCCCGGACCGTTGCTCGGGAGCAACCCCCCGGGAACCCTGGTAACATTTCATTGCAAAGACTTAGAAAAATTTCTAATATATTCCATTGCAAAATGTTTTTGTACAAGTGCCCGGGGCTTCTCCTAAGAAGCTACCGGAATCAAAATGTCTAACAAAACAAAAAGGGGTCCTAGCTAAAGACCCGGGGGGAGGCTCATACTTTGGCATTGGGGTCCTCCCCCCGGGGAGCTTCCTCCGTGGCCGGGGCAGGGACATCCGCGGCCGGAGGCACCGGTGTCGGGAACCACGTCCGGATGATCCGGTCGTAGAACCCCTCCGCCAGCAGCTCCACCTCCCGGCGCGTCGGCTCGAAGGCCTCCGGGAAGCCCCGGGGGATGCGCCCCCCGATCGCCCGGGCGCCGACCCCGCGGTAGTCAACGAGCCCCGCGGCGGCCGCGATGACGGGGATCGCCCAACCACGTGCCCGGACGTCCGCAGCCTCCGCGAGGGTTGCCGGGGGCACCTCCGGGCCGCTCCCGGAGCCTAGGCTAACGCCAAGGCTTTCCAAGGCCGAGCGGACGGAGCGGCCCGCGTCCGACAACGCCCGGACGTTGGAGCTCTCGAGCTCCCGGAGCGCCTTCTCCCGCACCTTGCCCTCCTCTCGGAGGCGGATGTAGGCGCCCTCCGAAAGGTGCACCTGCGCCCGGGCCCGGGACAGCTCATCAAGAGCTTCGACCCGCTCCTGGAGGGCCGCCTCCCGTTGCTCGACGCAGGCCGCGGCCCGGCTCTCCGCCTCCTTGAGCAGCCGGGTGACCCGCTGCTCAAGGCCCCAGGTAACAGTCGCTACCTACAAAATGCATAAAGAGTTAGAAAAATCTTAAGTGCAGGAAAAAAGCCGAAGTGTTGGGAGCTCGAGTTACCTGGGCTCCGAGGGACTCGAGCCCCTCAAAACGCTCGTGGAGCGTTCCTCCTGCTACGAAGGCCTGCACCTTCCGGTTGTGCAGGCCCTCCGCGTAGCGGGCCACCTCACCCGCGGGAAGTAGGGAGGTGTCTTGCCCGGCCCTCCTGTCGCGGCCGGGAGAGGGCCCCCGGACCTCTGAATCCGGGAGCACGGCCGGCGTCACCGGCGTCTTCGTCGACGAAGTTTCCTCCGAAGACGAAGACGAAGATTGGGCGGGGATCTCCGCCCGGGGGGGATCATCGGGCCTTTGCCCGCCCCAGGCCGGAGGGCCCTCGGAGCCTCCTGCTCCGGGGGGACCTCGAAGACTGAGGGGCTCCCCCCCTCTTCATCAACCGGCCAGAGGCGCGGGGGCGCCGCCCCCGAAAACCTCACCTCTAGCCTCTCCGGCGCCAATGCCGCTGGGAGAGGCGAGAGGAGAGTCACGCGAATTGGCGACGGGGCGTAGTCCGCCGAATCGGACCCCGCCCCATCGACAACAACCTCCTTCCCCCGGGCCTCGACGGGGGCCTCCGGGGGCGGAGGCGTCGCCTCTGCCCGGGGCGCCGCCCGGGCATGTTCGGCCCCGGGAGTCGCGTCCGGGGCCCTCACCGGCGTCGTTGCCGGCGCCGTCGTCGGGGCCGGGGTCTTTTGGACCCGGGGCTTTTTGGGCTCCGAGCCCCCGGCAGCATCCTTCCCCCGTTTATGAGACCCGGGGGTGGGAAGGGGCTTCCTCTCCGGAAGCCTGAGCCCGTAGGCCTCGGCCACCAAGTTCCGGGGAGGCCCCTCCCCCACGAGGCGCACGATGCGCTCGTGTTCGTCGGCGAAGTACCTCCCCAGGAGGTGCTCCGCCTTGTCCCTCGCCGCCGGGTACGGGCGCACTGTAAGGTAAAAAGTTAGTCAATTTTCCGTAAAAAACTGCAAGTACAAAAATGCAGGGGACTTACGCCGCGTCACCGGCTTGACCGGAGGCCGCTGCTCCGGGCCGATGCCGATCCCCCTTCCCCCGCGTGAGAAGGGGGAAAGCCGCAGGAGCGCCAGCTCCTCCGCGGCGTCCCGCATCGAGCGGGCCTTCTTCGCCAGCACCACTTCCCGAGGAGCTCGAACTCCTCGTCCGTCCACACCGGCGGCTTCGGTGCGGATGACCGGCTGTAGGTGGGAGGCTCCGGGGCGTAGACCACCGTCTCCTCCCGGACCCGGAGGTAGAACCACCTCCGGAGCCAGTCCCCCCAGTGGTCCCGGGAGGCCGCCGCCGGGTAGTCCGCTACCCGGGAGGGCAGCATCTGGACCATCACCGAGCCGAAGGGGGACTTCGCTCCTCCCTTCACCAGGTGGGAGCTCCGCGCTGCCGGCTCGTAAAAATACCGGAAGACGCGGAGGGTGGGCTCCCGCCCGGTCGCCGTCTCGTACAGCCAGATGAAGAGACCCATCCGGACGAGGGCGTTGGGGGTGAGGTGGTTGAGCGCCACCCCGTACTCCTTTAGGAACTCCCGGAGCATCGGGCGCACCGGGAGCCGGAGCCCTGCCTCGAGGAAGGCCTCGAAGGCCACAACCTCTCCGGGCCTGGGGCGGGGGGCTCCGTCCTTCTTTAGGGGGACCCGGATGTCCCCCTCTTCGACGACGCCCTTCTTGACCAAGGACTCCGCGTCCGAGGCCGAGAACTCGGAGGCCCAGAGGAAACCCGCGGGGATTTCCTCCGGGGGCACCTCCGTGGTCTTCTCTCGACCTTTGGGTGCCATTAGGTGAGTTCTTTGTTTTTTGGTGGCTAAGTTTTCAGGTGGCTACGGCTACAACTCCCGGACGCTTGCTACCGGAGAAGGCTACCGGAAATGCTACCGGGAGAGCGCTACCGGGAGAGCTGAAGCTGGAGTTGGAAAATTTGGAATGAGCTACCGGGGCCCCCTAAGGCCCTATTTATAGAGGCTGGCCGTGATCTAGATGCGCGCCACGTGGCCCCCTCGGAGCAATCTGGACCACTGATTCAAACCGTGCGCGGGAAACGAAGGGACAGGCACGTAAATCGAGACTCCGTTTCGAACCCTGCGTGCATTTATTGCGAGAGCGGCGCGGCCATGAAGCGCCCGGCACAGAAGCCGAAGCGTCGCCGGGGCTCCGGTGATTTTCGTCCGGAGATTTTCCCGGTACCGTAACCATTCCCTCCGGGGGCTCAAGCTTCGTCCCCGGAGGGCATGGGGGGCTGCTGTTGGGGGAAATCTCCATGCGGTCAAGTCCAGGTAAGTTCATGATTGCCCGGGGACAGTGGCCTCCAGTGCCTGCCCCGGGCGCCGCCATTTGACCCCCGGGACCGTGCCCCCCAGGCCTGTTCCGGGCACCGCCATGTGCCCGGGGACAGTGGCCTCCGGTGCCTGCCCCGGGCGCCGCCTTTTAGGCCCTCGGGACCGTGCCTCCGGGGCATGTCCCGGGCGCCGCCATTAGGCTCCCGGGACCGTGCCCCCCGGGCATGTCCCGGGTGCCGCCATTTGGCCCCCGGGACCGTGCCCCCCGGGCATGTCCCGGGCGCCGCCATGTGCCCGGGGACAGTGGCCTCCGGTGCCTGCCCCGGGCGCCGCCTTTTAGGCCCCCGGGACCGTGCCTCCGGGGCATGTCCCGGGCGCCGCCATTTGGCCCCCGGGACCGTGCCCCCCGGGCATGTCCCGGGCGCCGCCATTTGGCCCCCGGGACCGTGCCCCCCGGGCATGTCCCGGACAACGCCATGTGCCCGGGGACAGTGGCCTCCGGTGCCTGCCCCGGGCGCCGCCGTTTAGGCTCCCGGGACCGTGCCTCCGGGGCATGTCCCGGGCGCCGCCATTTGGCCCCCGGGACCGTGCCCCCCGGGCCTGTTCCGGGCGCCGCCATGTGCCCGGGGACAGTGGCCTCCGGTGCCTGCCCCGGGCGCCGCCTTTTAGGCTCCCGGGACCGTGCCCCCCGGGCATGTCCCGGGCGCCGCCATTTGGCTCCCGGGACCGTGCCCCCTGGGCATGTCCCGGGCGCCGCCATGTGCCCGGGGACAGTGGCCTCCGGTGCCTGCCCCGGGCGCCGCCTTTTAGGCCCCCGGGACCGTGCCTCCGGGGCATGTCCCGGGCGCCGCCATTTGGCCCCCGGGACCGTGCCCCCCGGGCATGTCCCGGACACCGCCATGTGCCCGGGGACAGTGGCCTCCGGTGCCTGCTCCGGGCGCCGCCATTTGGCCCCCGGGACCGTGCCCCCCGGGCACGTCCCGGGCGCCGCCATTTGCCCGGGGACAGTGGCCCCCGGTGCCTGCCCCGGGCGCCGCCATTTGGGCTCCCGGGACCCTGCTCTCCGGAAGAGGTCCCGGACGTCACCGCCCTCCTAAAAGGTAAAATCCCTGTTTGTTTATCACGTGCAGGTCACGCGAGGGACGCCTCGGGAATCAGCGACCACCTGTCAAGCATCCAAGACATTTGACCGGGAGAAGGACGGTCCTACCCTTCAATCCGACGGTGGCTCCCGGGGTAGTTTAGGTTTTTTGCTTCTTTTTGGGGCTATAAATAGCCCTTGTACCCCTCTGTTGTAAAGGATCAGTTCATTATTATTTGGAATAGCTAATCTCACAGACGTGCTCCGGAAGCCTCTCCCCCGGAGAGAGCCTCCCCAGCCGACTCCGGTCGGGAGCGCGTCGACAGGACTAGGGCCCCCACCGGTACCCGAACCTGTATAAATCCGCGTGTCAATTCTTGTGTTTGCCCGGCGGGGGAGGACCGGTCACCCGGTCAACCCGCGCTGCGTGATTTCCGCTAGGATCGTCTTCAAAACCTGCCGGGGTATTCTTAATACCACGACAGGTTCCTTCCTCTTCTTGGTGCCCAAGGCTAAAGGGGTCAGAATCCTCAAATCCTTTCTTCTGAATTTGTGTGAAAAGGCAAGGGTGAGCATGTTTTTACACGATGCTCCGCAAGTCTCGTTATGAGAATGCAAGTATATAGATGAGGGGTTTTCAAGGAAAGAGGTCTTGGCTTTATATATAGGAATAGAATAGATTTTCACTCTTAATTTGAAGAAAAGTTTTTTATTTTTGAAAGCGAGGCTTTTAAAATCCTAAGCTAGATTTTTCAAAAGATGTGTGTGGCAGTCTCTCGTGAGTAACCACTTTATTCAGATTTTGTGAAAAACCTTCCAAAAGCTACTTGTGCTGCATCGACGTGGATAGAATCCACCGCGTGCAGACTCCATGACTTGGGAGTTCAGAGTATCCGATATTTTTTATAACTTTGCAAAGGTGTACTCTACATGCCGCATAAGGATTCATAAGGACCACTACTCTACCAAAAGCAACTATGTTGGTAGCTTCCAAAAGTAACTTCCAAAAGCTACTATGTTGTGCCCGTCCCATACCGGGCAAGTGGTTGGTACGTTTTTCGTGCCGCATGGAAGTACAACACAAGGTTCTAGTCCTTATGAATCTTTAGTGAGGAGTCTTTCACATTCCCAGTGCGCACACAGCACCATCCAATCAAACCATCCTCACTATCGATTCCAATCATATTTTCTTTCACAAAAAGGGGTTTGGAATATGCTTTTCTCACATGTGACCATTTAACATTTAACATATAATCTTGAGCATAGTATAGCCTAAGCATGATATTCTAGGGTGATAAGGGTGCATGGATATTCAATCACAAAAGGGGCTTTACAATCATTTAGGTTATATCTAATCACTTTGTTTGAATATAATTCTTACTTGAATATAAGGCATGCATATACTTGAAAACAGCTAACATACTTCATTTCAAAATATTAGGCTAGACATGATTAAAGGTTTGGGACTTGCCTTGCAATGCTGGGTCTAGTTACTTGGACGAAACTTCGAAGATCTCTTTCGCTCCTTCAACCTCTAGTTCCACGGCGGATACAAATAATACACACATACGCTATATAAGCATACAGAAGATAGTCTTTATAGGAAATGATACGTATAATATATCGTGCATGCAGGGGAAAGGTTTAGATAAAGTCACTTGGGTGCTGGTCGAAGAGATGGTCTAAAAAGGAGTTGAATGTTGAAAGGCCGACATTCGGTCCACGGCTGGGCATAGCCTTAAGTTAGTCTTAGGTAGGTTTTCTGGAGAAGTGGCAGTAGAGAAAGTTGTAGAGTACAACTCCAGGAATCTAATGGACAAGGTGGCATTTCAATTGCTCAAGTGTAATAGGTCTAAATCATTCAATGCCACTGGTGGAGATGCACTGACATAGTGCTGGACATGGCCAGAAACTAGGGCATGGCATAACTTTTGATCCAGGGCTCCAATTGATGAACAACTTTGTCTGGGGTTAGGCCTTGATAACAGGAACAAAGTACTCAACAGGCTCAAGGGCAGGAAGTGGACGGAGGGCTACCAAATCCGGCGAGTAAACACGGTGGTCTGGACATAAACTGAGCTACTGGACAGTGATCTTGGCATTGGAATATCTCTTGATTCAGGTAGATTTAGAAGTCGAGCTAGTGGACAATATTGCTCAGGGTACTGGGATCTATCTAAGAGACAAGGTGTACGGAGCTAGATCGGTTGGGGAAGAATTCCGGCGACCGGCGCTGGAGAAGAGGGTTTGAACTTGATTCCTTGCTCAGGGAGTCAGAGGGTGAAGTGTGGAGACTACTGGTGAAGCTAATTTGTTCGGAGAATGACCAGAGAAGCTCGGCGACGAGAGCTGAGTTACTAGTGGCGCGCAAACTGGGGAAAGCTATGATCTTAGCTCAATTTCAAAACCCAGATTGGTAGGCTTGCTAAATGGAGTGTGCTGATCAATTTCTACTACTAGCACGAGGGCTGATTTAGATTGAATCGGGCAGCATTGGGGAAACAGGGGTTTTGGGCTTTTCCGGTGATCGCCGACGCTAAGGTTCGCCGGGGTGCAATTGAATGCTATGACATGAACAGGGGAATGAGGGAAGCTTACTGGTGGCTTTGGTTTGGAGAGAGATGCAACGGTTGAGGCTGGCACCGTGAGCTCCAGAAGTGGCTCGCCGGGGAAGAAGATGTTCACGGCGGCGTTGGGGAATTTGTTGCTCTCTGGTGCTAGGAGCTGAAGCAATGCAGCTGCGGAGTGGTGCGAAGAGATGCTGGGCTAGGGGGAGCTTATATAGGCGAAGCGCTGGGCTCTCAGGAGTTGAAGCATATCACACGGGAAACACGACTGGCATCGGAGGTGGAATCGAGACGACGTTGGGACGCGGCAGCGACTGTGCCAGAGGAGGGGGATCACGCCAAATCCGGCTGGAGTAGGGCAACGGGATCACTGGTCTCGGGATGGCCGCAACGTGGCACTGGTTTGCTGCTGCTGGAGCACGTGCGCATGCGAGGAAATCACGGCATAGGCGCGCTGAGGTTGCTCCACGGTGGCGGCACGGTTGCGCACAGGTGGTGGCTACGTGGTGGTGGTGGCAGCGTGGGAACTTCGCCGGCGGCGAGTTCTGTGGGGAGGCCAAGTGGCGGGGCGCGGTCGAACGATGCTGGTCGTCATCGAAAATGGCACAGGGGCCTAGTTGCAAGACTTGGACTGATTCGTGAAGGTTTTGGACTGATCTGCAAGCAATTTGTTTCGGGAATTTGGGCCTATTTGCAAATCTGGAGATCTGGAGAGCTGATCTGAGATCTGGTTTTGCAGATGAGTGTTACTAAATCACTTGGACTCATCTAGCAAGAAAATGGTAAGATCCGATAAGATCTGGTGGTTTTGACAAAAATCAAAAATAGGGTAATTAGGGTTTGAAACTTTGGCGAGGCTGAAACTAGGGTTTCAGTTGAGCTTTTGGAATTCTTCCAGAAGGGAAAAATGTTCAGAAAAGTAAAGGGAAGACAATCATTGGATCAGATTTGAATTTGGAGGTGATCTGAGACTTTTAGCCTTTTTGGGCTTTTGACAATTCTGAAAAGGACTAATATGAAACACTTCTGGACTGAAATGTGAAAATGATCTAAAAGGTGAAGTTTAGTTGCCAAATTTTTAAGTTAAGGTAGTGGCATACCTAAGATTATGATTTTGAGATAAGAGATCAAAACAGGGTTGAGACATCTGGGATTCCAAAGAAGATATGCTGACTATCAAGCAGAAAAGACAGCAAAAATTGGGATGTTACAGCCTACCCTCCTTAAAAATAATCTCGTCCTCGAGATTCTGATCAGTCCGAGAATAGGTAGGGGAAATTCTGATGTAACTCTTCTTCTCTTTCCCAAGTTGATTCCTCCTCGGTGTGGTTATTCCATTGGACTCTGCAGAATTTTATGGTCCTAGACTTTAATCTCCTTTCGCTGACCTCTAACACCTTGACTGGGTATTCCTGATATGTGAGATCTGGTTGAATTTCCGTTTCTGTAGGAGACACTTGCTCCGTTGGCTTTCTCAGACATTTCCTTCATTGTGATACGTGAAAAACATTATGGACTCCTGCTAATTCAGGCGGTAGCTCCAATTTGTATGCTACTTCTCCTCGCCTTTCCAAAATCTTGTATGGTCCCACGTATCTTGGGCTTAACTTTCCCTTCATCTGAAATTGTCGAACTCCTTTGTAGGGTGTCACTTTGAGATACACATAATCACCTATCTCGAAGGATAGTTCTCTCCTTCTGCTGTCGGCGTAACTCTTTTGTCGGGATTGGGCCGTTTTCAATCTCTCTTGTATGATCCTCACATGAGCAGTGGCATCCTCTACTAATTGCGGTCCCAAAAATTGTTTCTGTCCCACTTCGGTCCAATATAGTGGCGTGCGGCACTTCCTTCCATAAAGTGCTTCATAAGGAGCCATTTGTAGACTCACTTGATAACTATTGTTGTAAGTAAATTCTGCGTACGGCAGAAATTGTTCCCAAGAATTTCCATAGTCTAAAGCATATGCTCTCAACATGTCTTCTAAAATCTGGTTCACTCTTTTCCATGTCCTGATAAATCGACTGCTTAAAATGGAGGAAAAGAGGGGAGTAATCGAGGAAGACCGAAAGAGGAAGGATTTGCCCAACTATTATCAAGGAAGTGATAGTCGAGGGAGACCGATGCCTGCTTACCGGCCAGCCTTCAGACCGCCACAAAGACCCCAAAGGCCTGCGCCTACTACAATACCACAGTGTACCGGATGTAGAGGAAACCATTTCCTGAAGGATTGTCCACTGAAGAATGAAGAATGCTTTCATTGCGGAACGAAGGGACATCGCAGGAACACTTGTCCACTACAACGCTTACCATCTAACGTTGCCCGAGCACAAGCTGCAAGACCCCCTGTTCCAACCCAAGGCTTCGCCAGAAGTGCTCCACCCTCTAGAGGAGGAAGATTGCAGAATAGCCGAGGGAGAGTAATGCCTGTTGCAGGTCGTGGCAGACTCAACTACGCATCTGCCATTGAAGCGGGAGAAGTATCTGACGTTGTGATCAGTAGGATCTTCATTCACTCTGAACTCTCAGTTGCATTATTTGACCTTGGTGCTACTCATTCATTTGTGTCAAGATCTTTCGTGCTCAGAAATGAGTTACTAGTATCTGCATTAGAGTCCCCTATTTTAATCCAATCCCCTGGGGCTCGGATGCCTGTCAACTCTATCGGTAGAAATATCGCCTTTAGTATTGGCAATTTAGGATTCCTAGCAAACCTGCTAGTTTTGGACCTTCAAGGATTAGATGTCATCCTTGGAATGGATTGGTTAGCAAAGCATAAAGGTCAGATGGACTGTGAGAAGAAAGCAATAACCCTGACAAACACTGAAGGAAAACAAATCACATTCCACGCAGAAGGATCAATGGTGAACAACCGAGTATCCAGTTTGAGCAGCTTAGAAGGAATTGAGTTTGAAGGAGTCCCAATAGTAAATGAATATCCAGAAGTCTTCCCTGAAGAGCTTCCTGGAATGCCACCAGATCGGGACATTGAATTCTCAATCGAGTTAAAACCCGGATCTGCTCCTTATGCAAGAAAGCTTGCATGTATGACAAGTGAAGAACAAGAAGAATTAAGAAAGCAAGTGGAAGAATTGGAAAGAAAGGGATTTGTTAGAACAAGTTCCTCACCTTGGGGAGCCCTTGTGCTATTCGCTAAAAAGAAAGACGGCAGTCTACGACTTTGTGTCGACTACCGAAAACTGAACGATATGACGATCAAGAACAAGTACCCTTTACCAAGGATTGATGATCTCTTTGATCAGCTAAGAGGAGCAAAGATATTTTCAAGGATCGACCTTAGGTCCGGATACCACCAACTGAAGATTCGAGAACAAGATATTCCAAAGACTGCATTCATAGTGAGATATGGATTGCATGAGTTTACCGTGGTGCCGTTTGGTTTAACGAATGCACCAGCAGTGTTCATGAATCTGATGAACAAAGTTCTCATGGAATTTCTAGACAAGTTTGTCATTGTGTTTGTCGATGACATTCTCATCTTTTCAGAGTCAGAGGAAAAGCACGCACAACATCTCAGGATGGTGCTAGAAAACTTAGTAGAACATCAGTTCTATGCCAATTTTGATAAGTGTGCCTTTTGGTTAAAAGAAATCTCATTCTTTGGCCACATTATCTCTGGCAAAGGAATCTCCATGGATCCATAAAAAATTCAGGCTATCATGGAATGGAAACAACCGAAGATAGTAACTGAAGTAAGAAGTTTTCTAGGATTAGCCGGTTATTACCGGAGATTTGTCAAAGGATTCTCCAAGATTACAAAACCACTCACCAGACTACTGAAGAAAGATGTCCCATTCGACTGGACAGAGGGATGTGAAAGGAGCTTTGAGGAACTGAAGAAGATATTAACGACCGCACCCGTCCTTACGTTACCAGATAACAAAAAGGATTTTGAGATTTATTGTGATGCGTCAAAGCAAGGACTAGGTTGTGTCCTTATGCAAGAAGGAAGAGTCGTAGCTTATGCGTCGAGACACTTGCGACCACATGAGGAGAACTATCCAACTCATGATTTGGAATTGGCCGCCGTTGTTCATGCGCTAAAGATTTGGCGACACTACCTACTTGGAAATATATGTGAAATCTACACGGACCACAAGAGTCTGAAATACATCTTCACCGAACAAGACTTGAACATGAGACAGCGAAGGTGGTTAGAATTGATTAAGGATTATGACCTTGGAATACATTACCACCCTGGAAAGCAAACGTGGTAGCAGATGCCTTGAGAAGAAAATCTTACTGCAATCAAGCAAAGACATTGGGAGTACCACCCCAATTGCTTAGAGATTTTGAAAAGTTGAGTTTAGAATTTGTTGAACAAGGAACGATCGCCGCATAAACAGTGAATTGAGAGCTGAAGGACCAAATCCGAAAAGCTCAAAAAGTAGATCAGAGCATTCAAAAGTTGAAAGAGGATATGAAATGCGAAGATGCAATTAACCTTCGTGAGGACGAAGAAGGAATTTTGTGGTATCATAATCAAATCTGCGTTCCAGATGACAAGGAAATCAAGAACATGATACTACAAGAAGCCCATTGTACCCCGTACTCTATCCACCCAGGCAGTACAAAGATGTACCAAGATCTAAAAGATCGATTTTGGTGGAAAGGAATGAAGAAGGAAATTGCCGAGTTTATAGCATCTTGTGACACCTGCCAAAGAGTGAAAGCGGAACACCAGAAACCCGCAGGATCGCTGCAACCCCTACCAACGCCTGAGTGGAAATGGGACGAAATTGGAATGGATTTCGTAATAGGTTTACCAAGAACTGAACAAGGATATGATTCTATATGGGTTATAGTCGATAGATTAACGAAAGTGGCTCATTTTCTACCTGTAAAGACTCAGTACACGACAAGTAAGCTGACAAAACTATATCTTACCAGGATTGTCATGCTGCATGGAGTACCAAAAACAATTGTCTCAGATAGAGGGACACAATTTGTATCAAGGTTTTGGGGAGAGTTACATAAATCCCTGGGAACGAGATTAAAGTTCAGTACTGCTTACCACCCGTAGACTGGAGGCCAAACAGAAAGAGTGAACCAGATTTTAGAAGACATGTTGAGAGCATATGCTTTAGACTATGGAAATTCTTGGGAACAATTTCTGCCGTACGCAAAATTTACTTACAACAATAGTTATCAAGTGAGTCTACAAATGGCTCCTTATGAAGCACTTTATGGAAGAAAGTGCCGCACGCCACTATATTGGACCGAAGTGGGACAGAAACAATTTTTGGGACCGCAATTAGTAGAGGATGCCACTGCTCATGTGAGGATCATACAAGAGAGATTGAAAATGGCCCAATCCCGACATAAGAGTTACGCCGACAGCAGAAGGAGAGAACTATCCTTCGAGATAGGTGATTATGTGTATCTCAAAGTGACACCCTACAAAGGAGTTCGACAATTTCAGATGAAGGGAAAGTTAAGCCCAAGATACGTGGGACCATACAAGATTTTGGAAAGGAGAAGTAGCATACAAATTGGAGCTACCGCCTGAATTAGCAGGAGTCCATAATGTTTTTCACGTATCCCAACTAAGGAAATGTCTGAGAAAGCCAACGGAGCAAGTGTCTCCTACAGAAACTGAAATTCAACCAGATCTGACATATCAGGAATACCCAGTCAAGGTGTTAGACGTCAGCGAAAGGAGATTAAAGTCTAGGACCATAAAATTATGCAGAGTCCAATGGAATAACCACACCGAGGAGGAATCAACTTGGGAAAGAGAAGAAGAGTTACGTCAGAATTTCCCCTACCTGTTCTCGGACTGATCAGAATCTCGAGGACGAGATTATTTTTAAGGAGGGTAGGTTGTAACATCCCAATTTTTTGCTGTCTTTTCTGCTTGATAGTCAGCATATCTTCTTTGGAATCCCAAATGTCTCAACCCTGTTTTGATCTCTTATCTCAAAAGTTGGCAGCTAAACTTCACCTTTCAGATCATTTTCACTTTTCAGTCCAAAAGTGTTTCAGATTAGTCCTTTTCAGAATTGTCAAAAGCCCAAAAAGGCTAAAAGTCTCAGATCACCTCCAAATTCAAATCTGATCCAATGAGTGTCTTCCTGTTACTTTTCTGAATGTTTTTCCCTTCTGGAAGAACTCAAAAATCTCAACCGAAACCCTAGTTTTAGCCCCGCCAAAAAAATGTCAAACCCTAATTACCCTATTTTACCCTATCTTTGATTTTTGTCAAAACCATCAGATCTTATATGATTTTGCCATTTTTCCTTCTAGATGAGTGCAAGTGTTTTGGTTTCACTCATCTGCAAAGTTTGACTTCAAATCAGCCCTCCAGATTCCCAAATTTGCAATCAGGTCCTAAATCCCAAAGAGAATCCTCGCAAATCAGTCCAAAGCCTCGCGAAATAGTCCCTGGCCCCTTTTCTCGACCACGACCAGAGTTGAGCGCGTGCACGACCACGACCAAAGGTTGTTTCGACCGCAGCTGCTGCTGTTTGCCGTGAGCCACCACCGCAACCTTCACCGCCGGCCAGTTGTGCCACCACCAACGGCCAAATGCTATGTGTTCGCACGTGTTCACGTCGCGCCAAAGGAGCTCCACCGTGGCAATGACCGGAGACCGCCAGCATCACCGTTCGCGCGTGCGTGCCTGCTGCTGTCAGAGCTTTACTGCCACTTTGCTGCCATGCCGAGGCTTGCCATCCCGTCGTTCTGCAAAACCGGATATCGCGCAATTTCTTCACCTCTAGCAGAGCTTCCGCCGTGTCCCAACGCCACCTCGAAATTGTTCCGGCGCCAGACGAGTATCGCTACTCGATTCACTGCAACTCCTGAGGACTCAGCCCCCTGGCTATATAAAGCCCCCTCGCCTAGTGCTTCACTTCACACCACAGCTCACCAGCAAATCCCGTAGCGTAGCTCTCTGGTGCTTGCCATCGTCTTCTTCCTCGACGAGCCACCGGAGGAGCTCTCACCGCCAGCCCAAGTCTCTGCATCTTTCTTCAACCCGAGTTCACCGGTGAGTTCCCCTCACCTTCCTCTCTGTTCCATATGATTTAATTGAACCTCGGCGAGACCTAGCGCCGGCGACCACCGAGTTTGTCTTTTGCCCTGTTCCCCCAATGCCGAGCGATTCAAGCCAATTGATCCTCGTGCTAGTAGAGAAAGATGATCAGTGAGCCCATTGGAGTAAGCCCGTAAGGTTGAAATCCTCAATTTTGCCCCGAGCAATGAATCCCCAATTTTGGACTTCGGCAGTTCGTCGGAGATCACCGCCAAGCTTCTCCAGTAACCCCCTGGCTAAATTGAACACCCGAATAGCTTCCTGTTGTCCCCTAGATGCTTCACAAACATGGAATTGAGCTCAAGTGCTTTAGATCGAAAATGCCCAAATCTGTGCCTTCGTCTTCGGCTCCGTTCACCGGAGTTCGCTTTGCGGCCGATCTAGCTGATGCCACTTTGTCATTTAGCTAGGCCTCGACCCCCTGAGTATTTCTTTCCACTAGCCCGAACCTTGAATCAGCCTAGATCAAAAGTTATGATCTTGGCAAGTTTCTGCCCAGAACCTTGCCTGTGCCGTGTCGCCACCGTAGTTCATCGCCTCCGTTCATCGCTGTCCGGCTATCTTTTCCCCTGAAACCACCGCCAATATGTTCCTAGCATCCACGCCTACCTCCTAGACATAGTTGGCGAAGAGTTTGAAGCCCAGAACCAAACTTAACCCTCTGCCCTAGTTTTTGATAGTGTCAGTGCAGTGTCAATGCATGTCAGCCACTGACATTGGCCCTGTTTAACCTTTTCCATTTGAGTAATTGAAATGCCACTTTGTCCACTAAGCCTTTGGAGCCATGTTCTACAATATTCCCTACTGTCACATCTCCAGAAAACATACCTAGGACCAACTTAGGGCTATGTCTAGCCGTGAACCGAATGTCAGCCCTTCGACATTCAAGTCCTTTTGAGCCTATCTCTTCAATCAACACTAGGTGACCTTGCCCAAACCTTTTCCCCTGCATACATGATATATTTATTTATTATTTTCTAGTACTTGTGTGCTTATATAGTGTGTGTGTACTATTTGTATCCGCCGTGGAACCAGAAGTCGAAGGAGCGGAAGAGATCTTCGAAGAATCATCTGAGCAGCTAGACCCATCACTACAAGGCAAGTCTCAAACCCTTGATCATGTCTAGCCTCATATTTTGAAATGAAGTATGTTAGTTGTTTTCAAGTATATGTATGCCTTATATTCAAGTAAGAATTATGTTCAAACAAAGTGATTAGATATAACCTAAATGATTATAAAGCCCCTTTTGTGATTGAATATCCATGCACCCTTGTCACCCTAGAATATCTTGCTTAGGCTATACTATGCTCAAGATTATATGTTAAATGTTAAATGGTCACATGTGAGAAAAGCATATTCAAAACCCCTTTTTGTGAAAGAAAATGTGATTGGAATCGATAGTGAGGATGGTTTGATTGGATGTTGCTGTGTGCGCACTGGGAATGCGAAAGACTCCTCACTAAAGATTCATAAGGACTAGAACCTTGTGTTGTACTTCTATGCGGCATGAAAAACGTACCAACCACTTGCCCGGTATGGGACGGGCGCAACATAGTAGCTTTCTTCTCAGTATTAGCTTTTCCCTGCAATGGTTGTCGGTCCGGTTTCTTGCGAGAAACTGGTGGGCCAGTGAGGGCCATGAGTGATGTGAGTTCAGAAAAATTATGAGAGGAAAAGGTGGAAAGAAGGAAGACGCCCTATGCCAGATTAAGTCGTGCGCGGCTGTAATCAAAAGAGGCTATGTGTCTTGCGAGAACATAGACCAAGGCTAGGAAGTAAGACAGTGGGGAGGACCCACAACGGTACTTGAGACTTAACTGTCTATTTAACGGGCAGGGAATGGTTAATGCTAGGATTGTAAACTGTTGTGTGATCTCGGCCTTGTCAAATGCGTAAAAGTCGCATGGAGAGGTACCGACTTGAAAGCTGAGTGATCGGTGGATTAAGGTGGTACACCTTTGCAAAGTTATAAAAATTATCGGATACTCTGAACTCCCAGGTCATGGAGTCTGCGCGAGGTGGATTCTATCAATGTCGATGCAGCATAAGTAGCTTTTGGAAGGTTTTTCACAAAATCTGAATAAAGTGGTGACTCACAGGAGACCGCCACACACAACATCTTCTGAAAAATCTAGCTTAGGATTTTAAAAGCCTCGCTTTCGAAAATAAAAACCTTTTCTTCAAATTAAGAGTGAAAATCTATTCTATTCCTATATATAAAGCCAAGACCTCTTTCCTTGAAAACCCTGTTAGAGAATATACATATCAGATACGAGTTCGAATAAGATTCGTATCAAATCAGGAAACCTAATCTGTTAGGATTTCTTCTGCATAGGCAGTTCGGATAAGATTCGTATAATATCAAGAAACCTAATTTGTTAGGATTTCTCTTGCTTGGCCCTATATATAGAGAGGTATGATGGGTCTTGATAATTAACACAGAAAAGCCCTAGCTGCTACCTCCTCTAAAGTAATAGCCCTAAAAACCCTTGTTGTGCACATTGGTGCTAGCACACCATTGCACAACGTTCCATCCCAGTACGTGTGGATACCGGTAGAGGCGCTACTGCAATTGCTGCGCTGATCAGGACGATCCGTGAGCGATAGTTGTCATCTACATCCACTGTTCTGGACGATCCGCAAACGGTTGTTGCGAACATTCGATCGTTGCATCAAATCTGCTTTCGCTACTGGTAACAATCTAATCTATGAACTATTACTTGCAGTTTTCGAGTAAATTATTAGAAATTCTGCTAGTGTAGCTTACTCGATTACCTACAGTGGTATCAGAGCCATCCTGTATAGTATTAGATATGGATTAATAATATATATATGTGATATATGAAGTTATAGTAGATTAGATCTACTAGTTTATTCAATCTGTTACCGTATAAGTTTCATTATACATGTTTATTTTGACATCCAAGTGTTGTGATGAACAATTTTTTGGCCGACTTTAATATGAACTAATGTCTAATGATCCTAGCATGGGGCCAGAGGGAGGTGATGTTAGGGTTTATATGACAATAGTAGATTGGATCTTCTAAATCATATGTGTATAGATTGGATCTATATATGACATTAGCTGCCTATTCTAGATATTCATATTGGAGTTAATATGAATGACTTAAGGGGGTTTAAACCAATCAGATTGGTTCAAAAATTTGATTAATATGATTAATTTAAAAAAAAGATTATATTTGATAACCAGAAGCTGTCAACTTTGGTGTCTAAGGAAAGAACACATCATAAGGTTTTTCTTAATAAGCCCCGCTTGGCGGAACGCTTTTCTTCATGGTGTGAGCGAAAATAGTCGCGGTCTTTCCTGGCCAAGGTTACTGCCAACGGAAGTTAAATATAGTCGAAATTGCACCTATTAGATCATCTAGCTGATGGTTATTTTCGTGCATATGGATGTTTTGCCATTTTTTAAACCCTCATAAAAATTAAGTGTTTATTATGCCCTTCCAATTGCTGCACCTGTCAAGATTTTGATCGTTGCTTGGTGGACCTGACAAATCAGGGCACCATCAATTATCTTAATAAGATAGCATGTGTGTTGGACACTTATAAGCATAGAATTGGTTTAACTTAACAAGGCCATCAAAACGGTTTTGGGCTTTGGGGCATGGTGTTGGGATGACACCCAACAAACAAGAGTTATATATGATATAATTAGTAAGGAGTTGCTTACCTAAAGAACTAGGTTTCTAGCAGTGATGCCAAAGCTCACTAGAACTTAGTGAAATATGGATCTTGGCCTACTATATATATTTCTTGAGGGATTTTTTCTAAAATATATAGTTGGTACATCTTTTATTGAATTGTTTAATAAAAGACTTTTCATAAATATAATGCTATAATTTTGCATTTCTTTACTGTTGTAGACCATGGATAGTGGTAGCTCCTCAAACAATTTCAGTTTGCGATCTGTCCTTAATAAAGAAAAGCTCAATGGAACAAATTTTATTGATTGGTATAGAAAATTGAGAATTGTTCTCAAACAAGAGAAAAAGGACTATGTTCTAGAGACTCCTATACCTGATGAACCAGCCGCTAGTGCTTTACGTGCTCAAAAGGATGCTTATAAAAAGCATACCGATGACGCACTTGATGCCAGCTGTCTAATGCTTGTCAGGATGAACTCTGAGCTTCAGAAGCAATATGAGAACATGACAGCTTATGACATGGCCGTGTCTCTTAGAAACTTATTCGAGGAGCAGGCCAGGGTGGAAAGATATGAGACCACCAAGAAATTGCATGATTGCAAGTTGGCAGAAGGAAGCTCGGTCAGTCCTCATGTGATCAAGATGATTGGTTACATTGAGAATTTGGAAAAACTTGGTTTTCCCCTTAGTCAAGAGTTGGCTACTGATATGATTCTCCAATCGCTCCCTCCGAGCTATGACCAGTTTGTCATGAATTATAACATGAATAATCTGGAGAAATCATTGACTGAATTGCATGGGATGCTTAAAACAGCGGAACAGAACATTAAGAAAAACCCAAATAATGTAATGATGGTTCAAAAGGGAAAAAGCTTTAAGAAGAAGGGCAAGGGCAAGGCTAAGGGAAAGGGCAAAGCTCTAGAAAGATCCTCTAGCGCTAAGCCTAATTCCAAAGGAAAGTCCAAGCCAGGTGCCACTCCTACTACTGAATGCTTCTATTGCAAGGAATCTGGCCATTGGAAGAGAAATTGCAAGAAATACTTGGAAGATTTAAAGAAAAAGAAGGAAAGTGAGACTCCTTCAGGGGCTTAAAGGGAGTAGAAATTTGGCTAAGGGCGAGGTTCAACTTCGCGTTGGCAATGGAGCAAGAGTTGCAGCCTTAGCTGTTGGAACTTTTATATTAGCTTTACCCTCAGGATTAGTTTTAGAACTTAATAACTGTTATTATGTTCCTGCCATAAGCAAAAACATTGTATCCGTGTCGTGTTTGGACACGCTGGGTTATGAATTTAGAATAAAGAACAATCGTTGTTGTAACACCCTGAGTTAGGGGTGAAAATTTCCTTTTTCATCAATAGCATGCATGCATGTATCTGTAGTAATAGCCAGATCAGTTTCTATCTTAAGCCCTAAAATCTCCAAAATCTATCCTGTGACCTCAAATCAAGATCAGATTGTTCAGATGTGATCTATTAGTTATCCTGAATCTAAAAGCCTTCAGAACCTAGATCCAATTCTATCTCTAACTCCCAGAATTATTAACTTCTTCTGTTTTCGAAAACAGAAATACCTTATATTACCCAAATACCCTAAGTTTCAGAAATACAGATTTAATCAAAATCTTGACTAAGTTCAGACCAGATTATTCCTGGAATATGATCATGGGTATGTCAATACCTTAATCTAAAAAGTTGACAGCCAGATTTTATCATTTAAATCTTTTTCACAAATCAGTCCAAGAATTATCGCAAACTAGTCCTTATCTGTTATTTGAAAACCCAAAAAGACTAAAATCTCCAGATTAACTCTAAATTCAGAATTTCTTCAGCAGATCTTTCCTAATTGCTATTTAACACCAGTTTCTCTTTTGTACAGATGTCAAAATCAAAACCCTAAATGCCAGAATTCGAAATCGAGAAAACTCAAATCCTAAATTACCCTAAATTACCCTATTTTCAGTTTGTATCAAAAACTACTCAAACGTATCAGATTTTATCAATTATCATTGCCAATTAACCTGTTGAATATAATCTACCAGATTAGTGAAATCAAATTCAACTCTAACCTTCCAAATCTCCAGAATTACAGATTGGTCCAATTGTGAAAATCAAATATTGCAAATCAACCCATTTTCGACCAGGGAAGCAGCCAGTGCACGACCAGAAGCTCGCCGTGATTCCTTGCGCCGTGCACGTTCGCCGCCGACCAAGCTTCGCCGCACTTGTGACCGTGCATGCTGTTGCGCACGTGTCCTCGCCTCAGCCGTCACCGTGGCAGCGCCGCTGCTACGTCGACGACAGCACCGCCCTCGTGCGCGACCAGCAGCAGAAACACCAGGCTTTTGTCAGTTGCTTTTGCGCCGTGCCAGTTGTTGTCGCCACCGTGTGCTCTAGCGTTGCAAAGTCCCGATGAACCAACGTGGTGATCAGCTACAGACTTGTCGCCGTCGCAATCAGCGCTCTTGCTGTGTCTTCACCGCTGATGATCAGCACGCAACCAATCTCATCACCGGCTGCTAATCACTTCGCTGCTCCCTCCTTGCAAGTTGCGCCTGGCCTATTTAAACACTACTGTACCCCCAGCAACTCCTTTCCTTCACTGGAAATTAGCTAAGTTTCGAAATTCTCCTGTCTTGGTCTTCTTCTCCGGCGAGCCGTCGAGGAGCCTCACGGTGCCAGCACAATCCACAACATCTCCTGTCAAATTAACCGCATCAGTGAGTTCCCCTCATCTCCCTCATCGTGCTGTACCATTTAATTGAGTTATATTGCATCCAGTCGCCGGTGATCGCCGGAATTCCCGATTGCCCTGTTCCGGCAATGCAGCCCGATTCAATTCGAATTAGCTTTCGTTTCTGTAAACAAAATTGATCAGTGAGCTAAATCAAGCAAGCCTGTGAAGTTGGATTTCGAATTTAAACAAGAATCAAAGCTTTTCCCTAAATCGAGCTTCACCAGTCGCCGGCGATCGTCGCCAGGCTTCTCCGGTGATCCTCCGGTCAATTTGATCTTACCAGAAGCTTCCCTATACCTCCTAGATGCTCTCTAGGCAAGGAATTTAGTTCTCTCGGCCTGTAGCAGAAACCCCCAACTGGCAGTGTCTCTTCTCCGGCGCCGATGATCGGAAAAGTGATTCCGGCCATTTCAGCCCTCGAAACCTTGTCATTTAGATGTGCCTTAGCCTCCTGAGTATTTTTGTCTTCTAGCCCGACACCTAGATCGGCCTAGATTGGAAGTTACAGCCATGCCAAGATCTTGTCCAGAACTGAACTAGTGCAGCCAGTTCATCTCTGTTCATCATCAAATTTCTTGCTTTCCAGTCATTTCTTGCCTTAGATCCTGTTGACTTAATTGTTCCTGTTATCAATGCCTACCTCCCAGACAAAGTGGTGCATCATTTGGAGCTCCAGATCAAAAGTTATGCTAAGCCCTAGTTTTTGGCATTGTCAGCTCTATGCCAGAGCTTGTCAGCCAGTGGCATTGACCTTGTTTACCCACTTCTGGTTGTGTAAATTGAAAACCACTTTGTCCACTAAATTTGTAGAGTTGTGGTCTACATTTTATTCTACTACCACAAGTTAAAATAACCCCTCTATCATTCATCGACCCTATGTCGATGCTTTGAACCGAATGTCGACCTAAAGACGTTCGCTGTTTTTGAGCGAACCAGTCGCAACCTTGACATCATTCTGATATTTTGAGACATTTGGAACCTTGTAAACCTTTGACAACTAATCTTAACATTGGTTTTCTTAACTTAACCCTAATCAGCCTCTAAACCCAATCATTTCAGAATCATCAAGACTTCATCTTTGCATCTTTGCATATAGTAAAATAATGTATTGAAAAGATTATGATTATCGGTTGTTTGTTTGATTGGAGAGCAGATCAAGAGCCCGAGTTCGAGGACTTCACTGCGAATCCGACGTCAACTGCTGTATTTTACGACGCGGAAGGCAAGTCACATCCTTGGTCATCTTGAACCTATATTTTAAATGTTGCTATAATATAACCTTGAATATAGGCAATATTGCATGTGAAAGATTGAGAATGGTTGATTTATGAATTGGCAGTACTAGACTGGTTATCGGTGAAATGTGAAATAAACAAGTTTTGAGCCATGAACTATTATATGTATTTATATACTTATATTCATGAAATAAAACCCCTAGCCGTGACCAGAAAAATGGTATGGATGGCTGTAGCACTGGAGGTGCTAGACTGCAAAGGAATGCAGGCACTGAAGGTGCAGGGTTGTGGATGGTCTGGTCACTGGCATATAAGGACTAGAACCTTGTGTTGTGCGTCTAGTGGCATGAACAACGTGCTAACCGCAAGCCTGGTATGGGACAGGCCTGAACAAGTAATTATGTGGATCGCACATGAAACCCCTGCATGAGATGTGTTGTGATGCACGATAAACACGGAGCGCGGCTCCCACACATATCACTGAAGGTGATCAAGCACGCTGACCCAGTAATGGGAATAAGCAAAGGGGTGGAGGTTTGGATACAACCTGCCACAACTGTGCCTCGCTGAGAGCCACAGGGTCGGGGGTGAATTGTGAGTAAAACATAACAAAAGTTAGTGTTATTTCCACCTTGCCGCTCACAGTATGAAGTGAGTCAGGGGTCCAATCATTTTGTTATGATAGGAAAGGTTTGAAAGTGGAATATCTTGCGGGTAAATTGGTACCTCTCTGCAGAGTTAAAAACGTATTCGAATACTCCGAGCTCCCGGGTTTATAGGAGTCTGCTGCGGTGGATTAAATCCACGGGGTGTGACACAAGTACTATTTTCTAAATAAAATATGTTTAAATCAAGATTACCCAAATGACATGTGTTGTCATGATAAGGAGTGCTGCCGTGGGCTGTCGTGTGTCGACGTGTCGCGGTAGTGCTATAATCTAGTGAACATGATTGATGATGTTATATTATGAAAAGTGCTGCCATGAGATGAGGTATGAAAGGAAAAGATTATCTTACAAATATCCATAATTCTTGACTAGTCTAGGTTCATATCATCACTACTATATGTATCTACTCTTACCTATGACTTGCTGAGTACGTAAGTGCTCACCCTTGCAACATTCAACTCAATAGATGGAGCCTACCTTGATCAAGATGATGGCACGGAGTACTACGTGGATCCAGAAGGAGGAGAATCAGTTCCGCCAGAACCCTGAAGTGTGTTGTTCTGCCGTCAACTTCTTTTGTGGGAGGTCACCTATCTTCTGCTGCGTAGTTAAATATTTTGTTAAACCCTGAATGCCTTGTAGGCATTGTAATCCTCTTTATGTAATATTAAGGCCAGCAGGCCACACTGCTTAATATTTTGTGAGTACTCTGTTGCAATGTAATATACTCCTGTGTTTGACTCATCCTGGGAAGTCAAAGGTTTGTGAGAATGGGACAAGCTGGAGCGAGCTAGGTCTCTACAGGAGTAGTCGTTGTCCCAGTCTCGGGGCGCGACAAGAAAAGTTGGTATCAGAGCAACATGAGAACTTGACTGTAGGACGACACCTTTAGGAAATTGGCCGTGCCAGGAAGACGTAATTTATTTAGAAACTATTTGTGGAAATTTTATTTTGATAAAAACAATGAGCTTTGTAGCTCTTGAAAACTTTTATTTCAAAATTTTATTTGGATTTCTAAAATTCGGTAAGATTGTGAGAGTGCGTTCTGTTGTTTCAGAGTGTCTTAGAGGTTGGTGTAGACAGAGCTAGTGGATGCTCTTGATAGCTTTGTGATTCGCTGTTGCTTTTGCAATGGTTAATTTGTGTATTATGGCTAGTAGCCTAAGTATTTTATGCATAAAAGTAGTTGCATTAATTTCTGCATTGCTGTCTTAGTTGGCCTTAGTTAGTTAGATCCGTCTAAACTTTTTCAGAGCCACCATGGTTGACACCAGAAGGAGATCTCGAAGTGGAAGAGAAGATATAGGTCAGACTCCGCAGGAAGAAGAAACTATGACAAGAGACCCTTTGTTTCAGCAAGGATCTCAGAGTTCCAATCCACCTCAAAATGAACAACCCAGTCTTCAGGAAATTTTGTTGTCAATGGAGAAAAGTCGACAAGAAGCTCAGATAGCTCATACCCAGTTGTTAGCCCAGATAGTTCAGAAACTGCCTACTGGAACAACAGAAG
The DNA here is from genome assembly GCA_019359835.1 of Pharus latifolius. NCBI lineage: Eukaryota > Viridiplantae > Streptophyta > Magnoliopsida > Poales > Poaceae > Pharus > Pharus latifolius. Next base: position 16,669,040 of record CM033328.1, on the reverse strand, counting down.
GAACTACTTCTGCTGTAGGAGCAAGATTAACAGATTTCCAAAAGACCCGTCCACCAACATTCTCTAGTGCGACCGATCCCATGGTTGCCGATGATTGGTTACGGGATATCGAGAGGAAACTGGACACGGTCCGATGCAGTGAACGAGAGAAAGTTTTGTTTGGATCTCATCAGTTATCAGGAGCTGCAGCCGCATGGTGGATGAATTACCAGGAAGCCCACCCGGATAAAGATAATATTTCTTGGAGGGAATTTAAGGATCAATTTCGGAAATTTCATATACCTACTGGTGTTATGGCAGCTAAGCGTCGGGAATTTCGGAATTTAACTCAAGGAAGTAAGTCAGTTACTGAGTATCTACACCAATTTACTCATTTGGCTCGATACGCACCTGGAGATGTGGATACTGAAGAGAAGAAGATAGAGCGCTTCACAGAAGGACTTCAACACTATTTACAGTATCAAATTGCTTCTCATGAACTTACAGAATTTCAAACCCTAGTGAACAGAGCTTTAAAGGTAGAAGAAAAGAAGAATATGGGGGAAGAAAGCCGAAAGAGGAGGATGTTCCAGCAAACAAGACCACAGCCAAATCCAATCAGAGGAAGAGTTCCTATCACTCCCAATTTCCGACCATCTTATCAGAATCCTAGACCGGCAATGACATTGTGCCCCAACTGCCGAGGAAATCATTCTCAGAAGGATTGCCCTCATCCTCGTGTTGAGTGTTATCATTGTGGACAGCGTGGGCACCGTAAAGAATTCTGTCCTTGGATACAACTTCCGATGTCCATTGCCAGATCTCAGGCAGGAACACAGCCAGTAGTAACCAGAGCATCACCATCGCAGAATTTTAGAGGAAATTCAGCAGGAAGAGGAGGAAACCTGGCTAATCGAGGAAGAGGAAGAGGTAGAGCACCAGCTGCAACCCAAGGAGGAAGATTAAACTATACTTCAATTCAAGAAGCAGGCAACGCCACCGACATTCTTCTAGGTAGATTTCTGATTAAATCTACATCTGCCTTAATATTGTTTGATCCTGGTGCTACAAATTCATTATTGTCAAAAGCATTTGCATCTGAAGTTGAAATGCATATAGACCAAGTACCACTAGAGTACTCTATGGGTATACAAACTGCAGGGGCTAGATTATCTGTTTACTCAATCTGCCCAAATGTAACTTTCAATATAGAAGGAGTAGAATTTGAGGCAAATCTACTAGTTCTAGAACTGCATGGTCTAGACATTATTTTGGGAATGGATTGGTTGTCCCAACATAAAGGTCTAGTAGATTGTGAAGAGAAAACCCTTAGTCTTGTCAGTAGCCAAGGGGAGAGAGTTCTATTCCATGCAGAAAGATCAGCAGTCAAGAGACCGCTAAGATCTGTTCAAGCATTGCAAAAATTATGCCTGGAACAAGTGCCTGTAGTGCAACAATATTCTGATGTGTTTCCAGAAGAACTTCCGGGAATGCCACCTGACAGAGAAATAGAATTCAGTATTGAACTTAAACCAGGAGCAGCACCTATAGCAAAACGTCCCTATAGGATGCCAGTTACAGATTTGGAGGAGCTCAAGAATCAACTCGAAGACTTGGAAAACAAGGGATTTATCAAACCCAGTGCTTCGCCATGGGGAGCCCCAGTTCTGTTTGTGAGGAAGAAAGACGGAACTCTACGAATGTGTGTAGACTACCGAGCTTTGAATGAAGTCACTATTAAAAACAAGTATCCATTACCAAGAATTGATGACTTGTTCGATCAGCTTCGAGGAGCCAAAGTATTCTCCAAGATAGACTTGAAGTCTGGATATCATCAGCTGAAGATTAAGAAGGAAGATATATCGAAGACTGCTTTCACTACCAGATCTGGTTTATATGAGTTTACAGTAGTACCTTTTGGCTTGACCAATGCTCCGGCAGCATTCATGAATGTCATGAACAGTACATTTATGGACTTTCTTGACAAGTTTGTCATAGTATTCATAGATGACATTCTGATATATTCCAAGAGTACGGAAGAACATGAGCAACATTTACACCTAGTCTTGGAAAGGCTACGAGAGAGGCAATTTTATGCCAAGTTTGACAAATGTGAATTTTGGATGTCAAGAATTTCATTTCTTGGACATGTATTGACAGCGGAAGGAATTTCAGTGGACTCAGCTAAAATCTCTGCAATCAAGGAGTGGAAGCAACCTACCTCAGTTTCAGAGATTAGAAGTTTCTTGGGATTAGCAGGGTATTATAGGAGATTCATCGAAGGATTTTCCCAAACTGCCAAACCTCTTACAAACCTGCTAAAGAAGGATGTTGCATTTGAATGGACCATCAAGTGTGAAGAAAGTTTTCAGAAACTGAAGCAGAAATTGACAACAACACCAGTCCTCACCCTACCAGACAGCAAAGAAGATTTTGTAGTTTACTGTGATGCTTCAAAGCAAGGAATAGGCTGTGTGTTAATGCAACAAGGTCAAGTAGTGGCTTATGCTTCACGCCAATGGAGACCACATGAGGAAAATTATCCGACCCATGATTTGGAATTAGCAGCAGTAGTGCATGCCTTGAAGATATGGCGACACTACCTTATTGGGCGTAAATGTGAGATCTTTACAGATCATAAGAGCCTCAAGTATATCTTCACTCAGACAGAGCTCAACATGTGTCAACGACGATGGCTCGAATTGATCAAAGATTATGATCTTAGTATTCAGTACCATCCAGGGAAAGCTAATGTAGTAGCTGATGCCCTAAGCAGAAAAGTTTACAACCTACAAGGAATGGTTATGTTGAAGAATCCTTACCTACAACAAGAGTTGCAGAATCATCAAGTGGAAATAGTACCGCAGGGAACGGTAGCTACTTTAACAATAAGATCTCAACTTGAAGAACAGATAGGAAATGCCCAGAAGAAAGATGAAGAAATTCGTAAGATCAAGAGTCGAATCAAGTTAGGAAAGGCTCAAGGCTTTATTGAAGATAACCAAGGGATTGTATGGTATCGAGAAAGAATCTGTGTACCTCAAAACGTAGATCTTAAGGAAATAATTCTCCATGAAGCACATAAAACTCCATACTCAATACACCCTGGTAACACAAAGATGTATCAAGAATTGAAGACCAGATTCTGGTGGGATAATATGAAGAGGGAGATTGCAGAGTACATTGCAAACTGTGATAGATGCCAACGAGTTAAAGCAGAACACCAGAAAATAGCAGGAAAGCTACAACCTCTACCAATACCATTATGGAAATGGGAAGAAATTGGTATGGATTTTATTACAGGATTACCTAAAACTCAAGGAGGATATGATTCCATATGGGTTATTGTGGACAGACTTACTAAAGTAGCTCATTTCATACCAGTTAAAAAGATTTATGATGGCAGTATATTAGCAGAGTTATACATGCAAATAATAGTGGCATTGCATGGTATTCCTAAGAAGATAGTCTCAGATCGTGGAACACAGTTTACCTCCAAATTTTGGAATAGACTGCATGAAACTCTAGGAACCCAGTTGGACTTCAGTACTGCATATCATCCACAGACGGGAGGACAGACAGAAAGAGTCAACCAAATCCTAGAGGATCTTCTAAGAGCTTGTATACTAGATTATGGAACATCATGGGACAAATGTTTACCATTTGCAGAATTTACATATAATAACAGTTATCAAGCTAGTATACAGATGGCACCATTTGAAGCTTTATATGGACGTAAGTGCAGAACTCCATTGCATTGGAATGAGCCAGGAGAACGAAAGGTCATAGGACCAGAGATAGTAGAAGAAGCAGAAGCTCATGTCAGACTCATTAGAGAAAGGTTGAAAACAGCACAATCACGACAAAAGAGTTATGCAGATAAACGACGAAGAGAATTATCATTTGAACCAGGAGATTTTGTGTATCTCAAGGTCACACCATTCAAAAGATTACAAAGATTCCAAGTGAAAGGGAAGTTATCTCCAAGATACATTGGACCATTTAAGATAATCAAGAGAAAGGGAGAAGTATCATATAAATTGGAATTACCTGAGGGATTAGCAGGAGTGCATGATGTGTTTCATGTCTCTCAGCTCCGGAAATGTTTGAAGGAACCTACTGACCAGATAGATGTACAAGATGTGCCATTACAGAAGAATCTCACTTATCTTGAGCACCCAATCAGAATCCTAGCCACTGATGAACGTCAGCTCAGAAGGAAGAAAATCAGATTGTGTAAAGTTCAATGGAAGAATCATTCAGAACAAGAGGCTACTTGGGAGAAGGAAGAAGATCTTAAGCAAACCTATCCTTATCTTTTCCTGTCTTAGGTAAATCTCGGGGCGAGATTTTTTTTAAGGAGGGTAGATCTGTAACACCCTGAGTTAGGGGTGAAAATTTCCTTTTTCATCAATAGCATGCATGCATGTATCTGTAGTAATAGCCAGATCAGTTTCTATCTCAAGCCCTAAAATCTCCAAAATCTATCCTGTGACCTCAAATCAAGATCAGATTGTTCAGATGTGATCTATTAGTTATCCTGAATCTAAAAGCCTTCAGAACCTAGATCCAATTCTATCTCTAACTCCCAGAATTATTAACTTCTTCTGTTTTCGAAAACAGAAATACCTTATATTACCCAAATACCCTAAGTTTCAGAAATACAGATTTAATCAAAATCTTGACTAAGTTCAGACCAGATTATTCCTGGAATATGATCATGGGTATGTCAATACCTTAATCTAAAAAGTTGACAGCCAGATTTTATCATTTAAATCTTTTTCACAAATCAGTCCAAGAATTATCGCAAAATACTCCTTATCTGTTATTTGAAAACCCAAAAAGACTAAAATCTCCAGATTAACTCTAAATTCAGAATTTCTTCAGCAGATCTTTCCTAATTGCTATTTAACACCAGTTTCTCTTTTGTACAGATGTCAAAATCAAAACCCTAAATGCCAGAATTCGAAATCGAGAAAACTCAAATCCTAAATTACCCTAAATTACCCTATTTTCAGTTTGTATCAAAAACTACTCAAACGTATCAGATTTTATCAATTATCATTGCCAATTAACCTGTTGAATATAATCTACCAGATTAGTGAAATCAAATTCAACTCTAACCTTCCAAATCTCCAGAATTACAGATTGGTCCAATTGTGAAAATCAAATATTGCAAATCAACCCATTTTCGACCAGGGAAGCAGCCAGTGCACGACCAGAAGCTCGCCGTGATTCCTTGCGCCGTGCACGTTCGCCGCCGGCCAAGCTTCGCCGCACTTGTGACCGTGCATGCTGTTGCGCACGTGTCCTCGCCTCAGCCGTCACCGTGGCAGCGCCGCTGCTACGTCGACGACAGCACCGCCCTCGTGCGCGACCAGCAGCAGAAACACCAGGCTTTTGTCAGTTGCTTTTGCGCCGTGCCAGTTGTTGTCGCCACCGTGTGCTCTAGCGTTGCAAAGTCCCGATGAACCAACGTGGTGATCAGCTACAGACTTGTCGCCGTCGCAATCAGCGCTCTTGCTGTGTCTTCACCGCTGATGATCAGCACGCAACCAATCTCATCACCGGCTGCTAATCACTTCGCTGCTCCCTCCTTGCAAGTTGCGCCTGGCCTATTTAAACACTACTGTACCCCCAGCAACTCCTTTCCTTCACTGGAAATTAGCTAAGTTTCGAAATTCTCCTGTCTTGGTCTTCTTCTCCGGCGAGCCGTCGAGGAGCCTCACGGTGCCAGCACAATCCACAACATCTCCTGTCAAATTAACCGCATCAGTGAGTTCCCCTCATCTCCCTCATCGTGCTGTACCATTTAATTGAGTTATATTGCATCCAGTCGCCGGTGATCGCCGGAATTCCCGATTGCCCTGTTCCGGCAATGCAGCCCGATTCAATTCGAATTAGCTTTCGTTTCTGTAAACAAAATTGATCAGTGAGCTAAATCAAGCAAGCCTGTGAAGTTGGATTTCGAATTTAAACAAGAATCAAAGCTTTTCCCTAAATCGAGCTTCACCAGTCGCCGGCGATCGTCGCCAGGCTTCTCCGGTGATCCTCCGGTCAATTTGATCTTACCAGAAGCTTCCCTATACCTCCTAGATGCTCTCTAGGCAAGGAATTTAGTTCTCTCGGCCTGTAGCAGAAACCCCCAACTGGCAGTGTCTCTTCTCCGGCGCCGATGATCGGAAAAGTGATTCCGGCCATTTCAGCCCTCGAAACCTTGTCATTTAGATGTGCCTTAGCCTCCTGAGTATTTTTGTCTTCTAGCCCGACACCTAGATCGGCCTAGATTGGAAGTTACAGCCATGCCAAGATCTTGTCCAGAACTGAACTAGTGCAGCCAGTTCATCTCTGTTCATCATCAAATTTCTTGCTTTCCAGTCATTTCTTGCCTTAGATCCTGTTGACTTAATTGTTCCTGTTATCAATGCCTACCTCCCAGACAAAGTGGTGCATCATTTGGAGCTCCAGATCAAAAGTTATGCTAAGCCCTAGTTTTTGGCATTGTCAGCTCTATGCCAGAGCTTGTCAGCCAGTGGCATTGACCTTGTTTACCCACTTCTGGTTGTGTAAATTGAAAACCACTTTGTCCACTAAATTTGTAGAGTTGTGGTCTACATTTTATTCTACTACCACAAGTTAAAATAACCCCTCTATCATTCATCGACCCTATGTCGATGCTTTGAACCGAATGTCGACCTAAAGACGTTCGCTGTTTTTGAGCGAACCAGTCGCAACCTTGACATCATTCTGATATTTTGAGACATTTGGAACCTTGTAAACCTTTGACAACTAATCTTAACATTGGTTTTCTTAACTTAACCCTAATCAGCCTCTAAACCCAATCATTTCAGAATCATCAAGACTTCATCTTTGCATCTTTGCATATAGTAAAATAATGTATTGAAAAGATTATGATTATCGGTTGTTTGTTTGATTGGAGAGCAGATCAAGAGCCCGAGTTCGAGGACTTCACTGCGAATCCGACGTCAACTGCTGTATTTTACGACGCGGAAGGCAAGTCACATCCTTGGTCATCTTGAACCTATATTTTAAATGTTGCTATAATATAACCTTGAATATAGGCAATATTGCATGTGAAAGATTGAGAATGGTTGATTTATGAATTGGCAGTACTAGACTGGTTATCGGTGAAATGTGAAATAAACAAGTTTTGAGCCATGAACTATTATATGTATTTATATACTTATATTCATGAAATAAAACCCCTAGCCGTGACCAGAAAAATGGTATGGATGGCTGTAGCACTGGAGGTGCTAGACTGCAAAGGAATGCAGGCACTGAAGGTGCAGGGTTGTGGATGGTCTGGTCACTGGCATATAAGGACTAGAACCTTGTGTTGTGCGTCTAGTGGCATGAACAACGTGCTAACCGCAAGCCTGGTATGGGACAGGCCTGAACAAGTAATTATGTGGATCGCACATGAAACCCCTGCATGAGATGTGTTGTGATGCACGATAAACACGGAGCGCGGCTCCCACACATATCACTGAAGGTGATCAAGCACGCTGACCCAGTAATGGGAATAAGCAAAGGGGTGGAGGTTTGGATACAACCTGCCACAACTGTGCCTCGCTGAGAGCCACAGGGTCGGGGGTGAATTGTGAGTAAAACATAACAAAAGTTAGTGTTATTTCCACCTTGCCGCTCACAGTATGAAGTGAGTCAGGGGTCCAATCATTTTGTTATGATAGGAAAGGTTTGAAAGTGGAATATCTTGCGGGTAAATTGGTACCTCTCTGCAGAGTTAAAAACGTATTCGAATACTCCGAGCTCCCGGGTTTATAGGAGTCTGCTGCGGTGGATTAAATCCACGGGGTGTGACACAAGTACTATTTTCTAAATAAAATATGTTTAAATCAAGATTACCCAAATGAAATGTGTTGTCATGATAAGGAGTGCTGCCGTGGGCTGTCGTGTGTCGACGTGTCGCGGTAGTGCTATAATCTAGTGAACATGATTGATGATGTTATATTATGAAAAGTGCTGCCATGAGATGAGGTATGAAAGGAAAAGATTATCTTACAAATATCCATAATTCTTGACTAGTCTAGGTTCATATCATCACTACTATATGTATCTACTCTTACCTATGACTTGCTGAGTACGTAAGTGCTCACCCTTGCAACATTCAACTCAATAGATGGAGCCTACCTTGATCAAGATGATGGCACGGAGTACTACGTGGATCCAGAAGGAGGAGAATCAGTTCCGCCAGAACCCTGAAGTGTGTTGTTCTGCCGTCAACTTCTTTTGTGGGAGGTCACCTATCTTCTGCTGCGTAGTTAAATATTTTGTTAAACCCTGAATGCCTTGTAGGCATTGTAATCCTCTTTATGTAATATTAAGGCCAGCAGGCCACACTGCTTAATATTTTGTGAGTACTCTGTTGCAATGTAATATACTCCTGTGTTTGACTCATCCTGGGAAGTCAAAGGTTTGTGAGAATGGGACAAGCTGGAGCGAGCTAGGTCTCTACAGGAGTAGTCGTTGTCCCAGTCTCGGGGCGCGACAAGAAAAGTTGGTATCAGAGCAACATGAGAACTTGACTGTAGGACGACACCTTTAGGAAATTGGCCGTGCCAGGAAGACGTAATTTATTTAGAAACTATTTGTGGAAATTTTATTTTGATAAAAACAATGAGCTTTGTAGCTCTTGAAAACTTTTATTTCAAAATTTTATTTGGATTTCTAAAATTCGGTAAGATTGTGAGAGTGCGTTCTGTTGTTTCAGAGTGTCTTAGAGGTTGGTGTAGACAGAGCTAGTGGATGCTCTTGATAGCTTTGTGATTCGCTGTTGCTTTTGCAATGGTTAATTTGTGTATTATGGCTAGTAGCCTAAGTATTTTATGCATAAAAGTAGTTGCATTAATTTCTGCATTGCTGTCTTAGTTGGCCTTAGTTAGTTAGATCCGTCTAAACTTTTTCAGAGCCACCATGGTTGACACCAGAAGGAGATCTCGAAGTGGAAGAGAAGATATAGGTCAGACTCCGCAGGAAGAAGAAACTATGACAAGAGACCCTTTGTTTCAGCAAGGATCTCAGAGTTCCAATCCACCTCAAAATGAACAACCCAGTCTTCAGGAAATTTTGTTGTCAATGGAGAAAAGTCGACAAGAAGCTCAGATAGCTCATACCCAGTTGTTAGCCCAGATAGTTCAGAAACTGCCTACTGGAACAACAGAAGGAACTACTTCTGCTGTAGGAGCAAGATTAACAGATTTCCAAAAGACCCGTCCACCAACATTCTCTAGTGCGACCGATCCCATGGTTGCCGATGATTGGTTACGGGATATCGAGAGGAAACTGGACACGGTCCGATGCAGTGAACGAGAGAAAGTTTTGTTTGGATCTCATCAGTTATCAGGAGCTGCAGCCGCATGGTGGATGAATTACCAGGAAGCCCACCCGGATAAAGATAATATTTCTTGGAGGGAATTTAAGGATCAATTTCGGAAATTTCATATACCTACTGGTGTTATGGCAGCTAAGCGTCGGGAATTTCGGAATTTAACTCAAGGAAGTAAGTCAGTTACTGAGTATCTACACCAATTTACTCATTTGGCTCGATACGCACCTGGAGATGTGGATACTGAAGAGAAGAAGATAGAGCGCTTCACAGAAGGACTTCAACACTATTTACAGTATCAAATTGCTTCTCATGAACTTACAGAATTTCAAACCCTAGTGAACAGAGCTTTAAAGGTAGAAGAAAAGAAGAATATGGGGGAAGAAAGCCGAAAGAGGAGGATGTTCCAGCAAACAAGACCACAGCCAAATCCAATCAGAGGAAGAGTTCCTATCACTCCCAATTTCCGACCATCTTATCAGAATCCTAGACCGGCAATGACATTGTGCCCCAACTGCCGAGGAAATCATTCTCAGAAGGATTGCCCTCATCCTCGTGTTGAGTGTTATCATTGTGGACAGCGTGGGCACCGTAAAGAATTCTGTCCTTGGATACAACTTCCGATGTCCATTGCCAGATCTCAGGCAGGAACACAGCCAGTAGTAACCAGAGCATCACCATCGCAGAATTTTAGAGGAAATTCAGCAGGAAGAGGAGGAAACCTGGCTAATCGAGGAAGAGGAAGAGGTAGAGCACCAGCTGCAACCCAAGGAGGAAGATTAAACTATACTTCAATTCAAGAAGCAGGCAACGCCACCGACATTCTTCTAGGTAGATTTCTGATTAAATCTACATCTGCCTTAATATTGTTTGATCCTGGTGCTACAAATTCATTATTGTCAAAAGCATTTGCATCTGAAGTTGAAATGCATATAGACCAAGTACCACTAGAGTACTCTATGGGTATACAAACTGCAGGGGCTAGATTATCTGTTTACTCAATCTGCCCAAATGTAACTTTCAATATAGAAGGAGTAGAATTTGAGGCAAATCTACTAGTTCTAGAACTGCATGGTCTAGACATTATTTTGGGAATGGATTGGTTGTCCCAACATAAAGGTCTAGTAGATTGTGAAGAGAAAACCCTTAGTCTTGTCAGTAGCCAAGGGGAGAGAGTTCTATTCCATGCAGAAAGATCAGCAGTCAAGAGACCGCTAAGATCTGTTCAAGCATTGCAAAAATTATGCCTGGAACAAGTGCCTGTAGTGCAACAATATTCTGATGTGTTTCCAGAAGAACTTCCGGGAATGCCACCTGACAGAGAAATAGAATTCAGTATTGAACTTAAACCAGGAGCAGCACCTATAGCAAAACGTCCCTATAGGATGCCAGTTACAGATTTGGAGGAGCTCAAGAATCAACTCGAAGACTTGGAAAACAAGGGATTTATCAAACCCAGTGCTTCGCCATGGGGAGCCCCAGTTCTGTTTGTGAGGAAGAAAGACGGAACTCTACGAATGTGTGTAGACTACCGAGCTTTGAATGAAGTCACTATTAAAAACAAGTATCCATTACCAAGAATTGATGACTTGTTCGATCAGCTTCGAGGAGCCAAAGTATTCTCCAAGATAGACTTGAAGTCTGGATATCATCAGCTGAAGATTAAGAAGGAAGATATATCGAAGACTGCTTTCACTACCAGATCTGGTTTATATGAGTTTACAGTAGTACCTTTTGGCTTGACCAATGCTCCGGCAGCATTCATGAATGTCATGAACAGTACATTTATGGACTTTCTTGACAAGTTTGTCATAGTATTCATAGATGACATTCTGATATATTCCAAGAGTACGGAAGAACATGAGCAACATTTACACCTAGTCTTGGAAAGGCTACGAGAGAGGCAATTTTATGCCAAGTTTGACAAATGTGAATTTTGGATGTCAAGAATTTCATTTCTTGGACATGTATTGACAGCGGAAGGAATTTCAGTGGACTCAGCTAAAATCTCTGCAATCAAGGAGTGGAAGCAACCTACCTCAGTTTCAGAGATTAGAAGTTTCTTGGGATTAGCAGGGTATTATAGGAGATTCATCGAAGGATTTTCCCAAACTGCCAAACCTCTTACAAACCTGCTAAAGAAGGATGTTGCATTTGAATGGACCATCAAGTGTGAAGAAAGTTTTCAGAAACTGAAGCAGAAATTGACAACAACACCAGTCCTCACCCTACCAGACAGCAAAGAAGATTTTGTAGTTTACTGTGATGCTTCAAAGCAAGGAATAGGCTGTGTGTTAATGCAACAAGGTCAAGTAGTGGCTTATGCTTCACGCCAATGGAGACCACATGAGGAAAATTATCCGACCCATGATTTGGAATTAGCAGCAGTAGTGCATGCCTTGAAGATATGGCGACACTACCTTATTGGGCGTAAATGTGAGATCTTTACAGATCATAAGAGCCTCAAGTATATCTTCACTCAGACAGAGCTCAACATGTGTCAACGACGATGGCTCGAATTGATCAAAGATTATGATCTTAGTATTCAGTACCATCCAGGGAAAGCTAATGTAGTAGCTGATGCCCTAAGCAGAAAAGTTTACAACCTACAAGGAATGGTTATGTTGAAGAATCCTTACCTACAACAAGAGTTGCAGAATCATCAAGTGGAAATAGTACCGCAGGGAACGGTAGCTACTTTAACAATAAGATCTCAACTTGAAGAACAGATAGGAAATGCCCAGAAGAAAGATGAAGAAATTCGTAAGATCAAGAGTCGAATCAAGTTAGGAAAGGCTCAAGGCTTTATTGAAGATAACCAAGGGATTGTATGGTATCGAGAAAGAATCTGTGTACCTCAAAACGTAGATCTTAAGGAAATAATTCTCCATGAAGCACATAAAACTCCATACTCAATACACCCTGGTAACACAAAGATGTATCAAGAATTGAAGACCAGATTCTGGTGGGATAATATGAAGAGGGAGATTGCAGAGTACATTGCAAACTGTGATAGATGCCAACGAGTTAAAGCAGAACACCAGAAAATAGCAGGAAAGCTACAACCTCTACCAATACCATTATGGAAATGGGAAGAAATTGGTATGGATTTTATTACAGGATTACCTAAAACTCAAGGAGGATATGATTCCATATGGGTTATTGTGGACAGACTTACTAAAGTAGCTCATTTCATACCAGTTAAAAAGATTTATGATGGCAGTATATTAGCAGAGTTATACATGCAAATAATAGTGGCATTGCATGGTATTCCTAAGAAGATAGTCTCAGATCGTGGAACACAGTTTACCTCCAAATTTTGGAATAGACTGCATGAAACTCTAGGAACCCAGTTGGACTTCAGTACTGCATATCATCCACAGACGGGAGGACAGACAGAAAGAGTCAACCAAATCCTAGAGGATCTTCTAAGAGCTTGTATACTAGATTATGGAACATCATGGGACAAATGTTTACCATTTGCAGAATTTACATATAATAACAGTTATCAAGCTAGTATACAGATGGCACCATTTGAAGCTTTATATGGACGTAAGTGCAGAACTCCATTGCATTGGAATGAGCCAGGAGAACGAAAGGTCATAGGACCAGAGATAGTAGAAGAAGCAGAAGCTCATGTCAGACTCATTAGAGAAAGGTTGAAAACAGCACAATCACGACAAAAGAGTTATGCAGATAAACGACGAAGAGAATTATCATTTGAACCAGGAGATTTTGTGTATCTCAAGGTCACACCATTCAAAAGATTACAAAGATTCCAAGTGAAAGGGAAGTTATCTCCAAGATACATTGGACCATTTAAGATAATCAAGAGAAAGGGAGAAGTATCATATAAATTGGAATTACCTGAGGGATTAGCAGGAGTGCATGATGTGTTTCATGTCTCTCAGCTCCGGAAATGTTTGAAGGAACCTACTGACCAGATAGATGTACAAGATGTGCCATTACAGAAGAATCTCACTTATCTTGAGCACCCAATCAGAATCCTAGCCACTGATGAACGTCAGCTCAGAAGGAAGAAAATCAGATTGTGTAAAGTTCAATGGAAGAATCATTCAGAACAAGAGGCTACTTGGGAGAAGGAAGAAGATCTTAAGCAAACCTATCCTTATCTTTTCCTGTCTTAGGTAAATCTCGGGGCGAGATTTTTTTTAAGGAGGGTAGATCTGTAACACCCTGAGTTAGGGGTGAAAATTTCCTTTTTCATCAATAGCATGCATGCATGTATCTGTAGTAATAGCCAGATCAGTTTCTATCTCAAGCCCTAAAATCTCCAAAATCTATCCTGTGACCTCAAATCAAGATCAGATTGTTCAGATGTGATCTATTAGTTATCCTGAATCTAAAAGCCTTCAGAACCTAGATCCAATTCTATCTCTAACTCCCAGAATTATTAACTTCTTCTGTTTTCGAAAACAGAAATACCTTATATTACCCAAATACCCTAAGTTTCAGAAATACAGATTTAATCAAAATCTTGACTAAGTTCAGACCAGATTATTCCTGGAATATGATCATGGGTATGTCAATACCTTAATCTAAAAAGTTGACAGCCAGATTTTATCATTTAAATCTTTTTCACAAATCAGTCCAAGAATTATCGCAAAATAGTCCTTATCTGTTATTTGAAAACCCAAAAAGACTAAAATCTCCAGATTAACTCTAAATTCAGAATTTCTTCAGCAGATCTTTCCTAATTGCTATTTAACACCAGTTTCTCTTTTGTACAGATGTCAAAATCAAAACCCTAAATGCCAGAATTCGAAATCGAGAAAACTCAAATCCTAAATTACCCTAAATTACCCTATTTTCAGTTTGTATCAAAAACTACTCAAACGTATCAGATTTTATCAATTATCATTGCCAATTAACCTGTTGAATATAATCTACCAGATTAGTGAAATCAAATTCAACTCTAACCTTCCAAATCTCCAGAATTACAGATTGGTCCAATTGTGAAAATCAAATATTGCAAATCAACCCATTTTCGACCAGGGAAGCAGCCAGTGCACGACCAGAAGCTCGCCGTGATTCCTTGCGCCGTGCACGTTCGCCGCCGGCCAAGCTTCGCCGCACTTGTGACCGTGCATGCTGTTGCGCACGTGTCCTCGCCTCAGCCGTCACCGTGGCAGCGCCGCTGCTACGTCGATGACAGCACCGCCCTCGTGCGCGACCAGCAGCAGAAACACCAGGCTTTTGTCAGTTGCTTTTGCGCTGTGCCAGTTGTTGTCGCCACCGTGTGCTCTAGCGTTGCAAAGTCCCGATGAACCAACGTGGTGATCAGCTACAGACTTGTCGCCGTCGCAATCAGCGCTCTTGCTGTGTCTTCACCGCTGATGATCAGCACGCAACCAATCTCATCACCGGCTGCTAATCACTTCGCTGCTCCCTCCTTGCAAGTTGCGCCTGGCCTATTTAAACACTACTGTACCCCCAGCAACTCCTTTCCTTCACTGGAAATTAGCTAAGTTTCGAAATTCTCCTGTCTTGGTCTTCTTCTCCGGCGAGCCGTCGAGGAGCCTCACGGTGCCAGCACAATCCACAACATCTCCTGTCAAATTAACCGCATCAGTGAGTTCCCCTCATCTCCCTCATCGTGCTGTACCATTTAATTGAGTTATATTGCATCCAGTCGCCGGTGATCGCCGGAATTCCCGATTGCCCTGTTCCGGCAATGCAGCCCGATTCAATTCGAATTAGCTTTCGTTTCTGTAAACAAAATTGATCAGTGAGCTAAATCAAGCAAGCCTGTGAAGTTGGATTTCGAATTTAAACAAGAATCAAAGCTTTTCCCTAAATCGAGCTTCACCAGTCGCCGGCGATCGTCGCCAGGCTTCTCCGGTGATCCTCCGGTCAATTTGATCTTACCAGAAGCTTCCCTATACCTCCTAGATGCTCTCTAGGCAAGGAATTTAGTTCTCTCGGCCTGTAGCAGAAACCCCCAACTGGCAGTGTCTCTTCTCCGGCGCCGATGATCGGAAAAGTGATTCCGGCCATTTCAGCCCTCAAAACCTTGTCATTTAGATGTGCCTTAGCCTCCTGAGTATTTTTGTCTTCTAGCCCGACACCTAGATCGGCCTAGATTGGAAGTTACAGCCATGCCAAGATCTTGTCCAGAACTGAACTAGTGCAGCCAGTTCATCTCTGTTCATCATCAAATTTCTTGCTTTCCAGTCATTTCTTGCCTTAGATCCTGTTGACTTAATTGTTCCTGTTATCAATGCCTACCTCCCAGACAAAGTGGTGCATCATTTGGAGCTCCAGATCAAAAGTTATGCTAAGCCCTAGTTTTTGGCATTGTCAGCTCTATGCCAGAGCTTGTCAGCCAGTGGCATTGACCTTGTTTACCCACTTCTGGTTGTGTAAATTGAAAACCACTTTGTCCACTAAATTTGTAGAGTTGTGGTCTACATTTTATTCTACTACCACAAGTTAAAATAACCCCTCTATCATTCATCGACCCTATGTCGATGCTTTGAACCGAATGTCGACCTAAAGACGTTCGCTGTTTTTGAGCGAACCAGTCGCAACCTTGACATCATTCTGATATTTTGAGACATTTGGAACCTTGTAAACCTTTGACAACTAATCTTAACATTGGTTTTCTTAACTTAACCCTAATCAGCCTCTAAACCCAATCATTTCAGAATCATCAAGACTTCATCTTTGCATCTTTGCATATAGTAAAATAATGTATTGAAAAGATTATGATTATCGGTTGTTTATTTGATTGGAGAGCAGATCAAGAGCCCGAGTTCGAGGACTTCACTGCGAATCCGACGTCAACTGCTGTATTTTACGACGCGGAAGGCAAGTCACATCCTTGGTCATCTTGAACCTATATTTTAAATGTTGCTATAATATAACCTTGAATATAGGCAATATTGCATGTGAAAGATTGAGAATGGTTGATTTATGAATTGGCAGTACTAGACTGGTTATCGGTGAAATGTGAAATAAACAAGTTTTGAGCCATGAACTATTATATGTATTTATATACTTATATTCATGAAATAAAACCCCTAGCCGTGACCAGAAAAATGGTATGGATGGCTGTAGCACTGGAGGTGCTAGACTGCAAAGGAATGCAGGCACTGAAGGTGCAGGGTTGTGGATGGTCTGGTCACTGGCATATAAGGACTAGAACCTTGTGTTGTGCGTCTAGTGGCATGAACAACGTGCTAACCGCAAGCCTGGTATGGGACAGGCCTGAACAAGTAATTATGTGGATCGCACATGAAACCCCTGCATGAGATGTGTTGTGATGCACGATAAACACGGAGCGCGGCTCCCACACATATCACTGAAGGTGATCAAGCACGCTGACCCAGTAATGGGAATAAGCAAAGGGGTGGAGGTTTGGATACAACCTGCCACAACTGTGCCTCGCTGAGAGCCACAGGGTCGGGGGTGAATTGTGAGTAAAACATAACAAAAGTTAGTGTTATTTCCACCTTGCCGCTCACAGTATGAAGTGAGTCAGGGGTCCAATCATTTTGTTATGATAGGAAAGGTTTGAAAGTGGAATATCTTGCGGGTAAATTGGTACCTCTCTGCAGAGTTAAAAACGTATTCGAATACTCCGAGCTCCCGGGTTTATAGGAGTCTGCTGCGGTGGATTAAATCCACGGGGTGTGACACAAGTACTATTTTCTAAATAAAATATGTTTAAATCAAGATTACCCAAATGACATGTGTTGTCATGATAAGGAGTGCTGCCGTGGGCTGTCGTGTGTCGACGTGTCGCGGTAGTGCTATAATCTAGTGAACATGATTGATGATGTTATATTATGAAAAGTGCTGCCATGAGATGAGGTATGAAAGGAAAAGATTATCTTACAAATATCCATAATTCTTGACTAGTCTAGGTTCATATCATCACTACTATATGTATCTACTCTTACCTATGACTTGCTGAGTACGTAAGTGCTCACCCTTGCAACATTCAACTCAATAGATGGAGCCTACCTTGATCAAGATGATGGCACGGAGTACTACGTGGATCCAGAAGGAGGAGAATCAGTTCCGCCAGAACCCTGAAGTGTGTTGTTCTGCCGTCAACTTCTTTTGTGGGAGGTCACCTATCTTCTGCTGCGTAGTTAAATATTTTGTTAAACCCTGAATGCCTTGTAGGCATTGTAATCCTCTTTATGTAATATTAAGGCCAGCAGGCCACACTGCTTAATATTTTGTGAGTACTCTGTTGCAATGTAATATACTCCTGTGTTTGACTCATCCTGGGAAGTCAAAGGTTTGTGAGAATGGGACAAGCTGGAGCGAGCTAGGTCTCTACAGGAGTAGTCGTTGTCCCAGTCTCGGGGCGCGACAGTTGTTCCTTTTATTTAAATGATATGTTTTATGGCAATGCCTCATTGGAGAATGGGCTTTATCAGCTAAATCTTGAATTACCTGTCTATAACATATGTACTAAGAGGCTTAGGTCCAATGATTTAAATCCCACGTTTATCTGGCATTGTCGTTTAGGCAATATCAATGAGAAATGCATCATGGAACTCCTGAAAGATGGGCTTCTAGACTCATTTGATTTTCAATCATTTGATGTGTGTAAATCTTGTTTACTTGGCAAAATGACAAAGGCACCTTTCACGGGTGAAAGTGAAAGGGCAAATGACTTATTGGCTCTTATTCATACTGATGTATGTGGACCATTAAGTTCAACAGCTAGAGGTGGTTTTCAGTACTTCATAACTTTTACCGATGACTTTAGTAGATATGGATATGTCTACTTAATGAGGCATAAATCTGAAACGTTTGATAAATTCAAGGAATTTCAGAATGAAGTACAAAATCAACTTGGCAAGACAATCAAAACCCTATGATCTGATCGTGGAGGGGAATATTTGAGCCAAGAATTTGGTGATCATCTAAAACAACATGGAATTGTTCCACAGTTGACCCCGCCAGGAACACCTCAATGGAATGGTGTGTCAGAACGACGGAACAGGACCTTGTTGGACATGGTTCGGTCAATGATGAGCCAAACTGATCTTCCATTGTCCTTCTGGGGATATGCTCTAGAAACAGCTGTGTTCACATTAAATAGGGCTCCATCAAAAGCCGTAGAAAAGACACCATATGAGATATGGAATGGAAGGAGTCCTGGATTGTCTTTTCTTAAGATTTGGGGTTGTGAAGTTTATGTAAAACGTTTAATGTCTGATAAGCTCAAACCCAAATCAGATAAATGCTTCTTTGTGGGCTATCCTAAGGAAACAAAAGGATATTACTTCTATAATCGAGAAGAAAACAAAGTGTTTGTTGCCCGAAATGGTGTCTTTTTGGAGAAAGAGTTTCTTTCAAAAGGAGTAAGTGGGAGCACAGTGCAACTTGAACAAATTCGGGAACCATTAGAAATTGTTTCAGCACCCACTAAAGCTCAGCAAGACCTGCAAAGCAATGTAGAAAATGATGCAGGACAAGCACCGATTATACGTAGGTCTGAAAGGGTACGTCACGCACCTGGAAGGTACATGCTCCTTACAATGGAGTAGCGTGAAGTATTATTGATAGATATTGATGAGCCTAAGACTTACGAAGAAGCGATGATGAGCCCTGACTCTGAGAAATGGCTTGGAGCCATGAGATCCGAAATTGAATCCATGCATGACAATCGAGTGTGGAACTTGGTTGATCTGCCTGATGGTGTAAAAGCCATTGAGTGCAAATGGGTTTATAAGAAAAAAATTGACATGGATGGTCATGTTTATATCCATAAAGCACGATTAGTTGCAAAAGGTTTCAAGCAAATTCAAGGTGTTGATTATGATGAAACCTTTTCGCCCATTGCTATGTTAAAGTCAATCAGGATCATCCTAGCTATTGCTGCCTATTTCGATTATGAGATATGGCAGATGGATGTCAAAACGGCTTTCCTAAATGGAAACCTAAGTGAGGATGTATTTATGGCACAGCCTAAAGGTTTTGTCGATCCAGATAATACTAGGAAAGTATGCAAGCTTCATAAATCCATTTATGGGTTGAAGCAAGCTTCTCGGAGTTGGAATCTTCGTTTTGATGAAGTAGTCAAACAGTTTGGTTTCATAAAAAATGAAGAAGAGTCTTGTGTTTATAAAAAGGTAAATGGGAGCGCACTTGTTTTTCTTGTCTTATATGTGGATGACATACTTCTGATCGGAAATGATATTCCTATGCTTGATTCTGTGAAGTCCTCATTGAAAAGTAGCTTCTCTATGAAAGACTTAGGTGAAGCAGCATATATTTTGGGCATTAAGATCTATCGAGATAGATCTAAAAGGCTAATTGGATTAAGCCAAAGTACATATATTGACAAAGTATTGAATAGATTCAATATGCACGATTCCAAGAAAGGTTTTCTACCTATGTCACATGGCATTAGTCTTAGCAAGAGTCAATGTCCTTCGACATGTGATGAGCGGGACCGAATGAATAAGATTCCATATGCTTCTGCTGTTGGATCTATTATGTATGCCATGCTATGTACACGCCCAGATGTCTCCTATGCTCTAAGTGTTACGAGCAGATACCAATCAAATCCAGGTGAGAGTCACTGGACTGTTGTAAAAAACATCCTTAAATACTTGAGGAGGACTAAGGATGTGTTCTTGGTTTATGGAGGTGAGGAAGAGCTCGTTGTTAGTGGCTACACTGATGCTAGCTTCCAAACCGACAAAGATGATTTCAAATCGCAATTTGGTTTTGTATTTTGCCTTAATGGAGGAGCTGTAAGCTGGAAGAGTTCCAAGCAAGAAACTGTCGCTGATTCTACAACAGAAGCAGAGTACATTGCTGCTTCTGAAGCTGCTAAAGAAGCTGTTTGGATTAAAAAGTTCATCTCTGAACTTGGTGTGGTTTCTAGTATTTCAAGCCCAGTGGATCTCTATTGTGACAATAGTGGAGCCATTGCGCAAGCCAAGGAACCAAGGTCTCATCAGAAATCCAAACATATACTCAGGCGTTATCACCTCATCCGAGAAATCATGAATAGAGGTGATGTGAAGATTTGCAAAGTGTCCACGGATTTGAATGTTGCTGATCCGTTGACAAAGCCTCTCCCGCAACTAAAGCATGAGGTGCATACTAGAGCAATAGGTATTAGATACATTTGTGATTGACTCTAGTCCAAGCGGGAGGTTGTTAGTGATATGTCCTAGAACAAATCACATAGATGTATTTATCTTTGTTATATTTATGAACATTTGAATAATATGTTATTTTTGAATAAATTATCATCTTGGTTTGATCAACAAGTATGTGACTTGTTCGTGAGACTCTAAATTTATATGATGATATTATTCTAATATAGTCCCTGATCCATTATCTTTAAATAGGATATTATTGATTAATGGATCAGCACATTTATTGATTGATGGTTATGTTTCACGGACCATGGATATAAGATATCAAATCAATAATGTTGGGGGAAATCTCCACGCGGTCAAGTCCAGGTAAGTTCATGATTGCCCGGGGACAGTGGCCTCCGGTGCCTGCCCCGGGCGCCGCCTTTTAGGCTCCCGGGACCGCGCCCCCCGGGCATGTCCCGGGCGCCGCCATGAGCCCGGGGACAGTGGCCTCCGGTGCCTGCCCCGGGCGCCGCCTTTTAGGCTCCCAGGACCGTGCCGCCGGAGCATGTCCCGGGCGCCGCCATTTGGCCCCCGGGACCGGGCCCCCCCGGGCGTGTCCCGGGCGCCGCCATGTGCCCGGGGACAGTGGCCTCCGGTGCCTGCCCCGGGCGCCGCCTTTTAGGCGCCCGGGACCGCGCCCCCCGGGCATGTCCCGGGCGCCGCCATGTGCCCGGGGACAGTGGCCTCCGGTGCCTGCCCCGGGCGCCGCCATTTGGCCCCCGGGACCGGGCCCCCCCGGGCGTGTCCCGGGCGCCGCCATGTGCCCGGGCGCCGCCATGTGCCCGGGGACAGTGGCCTCCGGTGCCTGCCCCGGGCGCCGCCTTTTTAGCCTCCCGGGACCGCGCCCCCCGGGCATGTCCCGGGCGCCGCCATGTGCCCGGGGACAGGGGCCTCCGGTGCCTGCCCCGGGCGCCGCCTTTTAGGCTCCCGGGACCCTGCTCTCCGGAAGAGGTCCCGGACGTCATCGCCCTCCTAAAAGGTAAAATCCCTGTTTGTTTATCACGTGCAGGTCACGCGAGGGACGCCTCCGGAATCAGCGACCACCTGTCAAGCATCCAAGACGTTTGACCGGGAGAAGGACGGTCCTACCCTTCGATCCGACGGTGGCTTCCGGGGTAGTTTAGGCTTTTCGCTTCTTTTTGGGGGCTATAAATAGCCCTTGTACCCCTCTGTTGTAAAGATCAATTCATTATTATTTGGAATAGCTAATCTCACAGACGTGCTCCGGAAGCCTCTCCCCCGGAGAGAGCCTCCCCCCCGGAGAGAGCCTCCCCAGCCGACTCCGGTCGGGAGCGCGTCGACAGGACTAGGGCCCCCACCGGGACCCGAACCTGTATAAATCCACGTGTCAATTCTTGTGTTTGCCCGGCGGGGGAGGACCGGTCACCCGGTCAACCCGCGCTGCGTGATTTCCGCTAGGATCGTCTTCAAAACCTGCCGGGGTATTCTTAATACCACGACAGTTGGCGCCGTCCGTGGGGAACCGTGACGAATTGCCATGGCTCCTCCGAGAACAAGGGCCCGCGCCCTTCCCGGTGACGCCGGTCCCGGTGACCTAGCGGCACCCGTCCGGGACGCTGCTGTTCCGGCGCTTCCGTCCGGAGGCGACCATTCCCAGGTACCGCCTCCCACCTTTCCTCTCAATCTAGGTGCCTCCACCTCCGGGTCGCTCCCGGCGGCCGTGGGGACCTCGGCCGGGACGAGTTTCCCCCCGACGGCTCCCCCGGCCCCCCGGGACGCCCTGCTGGAGGCTCTCGTGGAGGGCCAGCTCCGCGCCCAGCGCTCTATGGACGAGCTCCTTAGTGTGTTGGCATGGCCCTCGGCCCCCACATTTTCGTCGCACCCATATCCGGGGATCATGCCCCCGTTTATGGGATACCCAGCGGCCCCTCCGGCGTCAGGGGGGCTGTCTACCCCGTATGATCCCGCTGGGGGGTTCCCTCCCCCCGCGGGATATACTTTCGGACACTTCTCGGCACCCGGGCCTGTCCCGGTGCCGGGAGGCTATTTCATGCCCGGGCCCTTCGTGGCACCAGGGGGCTACCCCGTCCCCGGCTCGCTTCCGGGGCTGGGGGGTCATTTCATGCCGAGGGCTATTCCTACGCCGGGAGCCAGTCCCGCCCCCCGCGTTGCGTTTACCGCACCGGGGTCGGTCGACAGAGCAGCTTCCGTGCCTCAGCGAATTTCCCCCCTCATTGGCTCCCCAACCCAGGACGTCGCCGAGAGGGCTCACCCCCCACTGGTTCCGGATGTCACAGGGGCTTCCCCCTTTCCGGTCCCGGTCGTTGCCACGGGGGCCCCCTCTTCGGATCCAAACGCCGCCCCGGGCGCCCCCTCCCCGGTTCCGGATGGTGCAGGGTCTCCCCCCTTTTCGGTCCCGGGGGCCGTCGCAGGGGGCTCCCCCCAGCAGGTCCCGGTAGCTCCCGGGCCGGTGGCCACAGTGCAGGAGCTCTCTCCCCCATCGAAGCAGATCCGCTTCTCCCGGGGGGAGGTCGAGCGAATGCATTCTCCCAGCCGCGGGGAAGAGCTCCCCCCCGGTCGTTGTCGCAGGGAGCCTCGCTCTCGCACCGGTCGGGGGAAGAGACCAGCCGAAGGACCATCCTCCCCGGGGAGAAGCCCGGACGTCCGGGAAATCAGTCCCGGCCCGGAAGAGAAGCGTCGTCACCACCACTCCGGTGGCCCTCTTGGGCCGCTACCTGACTCGGATAACGAGGGGGCGTCCCCCGTTAAAGAAGACAGCGACTGGGGCTCCCCCCGAGAAGTGCAGGGGGCGAACCAGCCCCTGTGTCGAAGACTCCGCAGCATCCGATGGCCGCGGCCCTACCGTCCCCCGCACATCGAGCATTATAATGGCGAGGCGGACCCTTACGAGTTCGTGCAGATCTACTCCACCGCCATCTCCGCGGTGGGGGGGGACGAGAGTGTCCAATGCAACGTCTTCCCCCTCTACCTCACCGGCATTGCCCGCTCCTGGTTTTACAATCTGAAGGCGGGCTCCATCAAGTCTTTCTCGCAGCTCAAGCGGGAGTTCTGTGCCAACTTCCAGGGGAACTACGTGCGTCCCCTGGACTCCTCGCAGCTGTATACTGTCCGCCAGAGAACTGGGGAGACCATTAGAAGCTTTTTCAAGCGCTTTCCCCAGGTGAAGAGCAAAGTGGCCCATGTCCCCGACTCTACGGTTATTGAAGCCTGCAAAAGCGGCATCCTCCCGGGGGAGCTCCACCGAAGGCTCTCCCGGAGCTGCCCCTCTTCCGCCGACGAGCTCTTCAACGTGCTCGAAAAGTACGCTCGGGCGGAGGAAGACGACATTTGGAAGAAGACCCAGGGGGCTCCTGCCCCCGCCGAGCGGGGGGCCCGGGATCCCCCCAGACGCCCCAGGCAGGGGGGCCGTAGCGAACCACGGCCTCGGGACACTTTTGTCCTCGAGGGCGGAGGCGGCTCGCGCGACCCCCCGAAGGGCAACCGCCCCTTTCCCAAGCCGAGAGGCCATGTGGGAGGACAGTCTTCGCGCGGCCGCGAAGGCCCCGCGGGGAGAAGCCGGGAAGGACCGTGGTGCAGCTTCCACGGGTCCAGTACCCATGCCACCCGAGATTGCCACCAGCTGCTGCAACACTTCGCGGCATTCCTCGACCAGCGCGGGCAGGGGGGGGGGACTCCGGCCTCCTTGCCCCCTCGGCCAGCTGTTCCGGCCCTTCCCGCTCCCGCGGGGGGGCAGCAGGTGCAGGAGGGGGAACCTTCAGACGCTCTCCCCTTTCAAACTTCTCAGCGCCGCATCAACGTCATCGTAGGGGGCTCTGCCTCCGGGCGGGACTCCAAGCGCCAGCGCAAGGAGTACGCGCGAGAAGTTAAGGTAGTGGGGGTGCTACACGCGTCCGTGCCGCCCAAGTGGTCGGACGTCCCCCTCACCTTTACGGCGGAAGACGCGCGAGGGGTTCGCTTCCCCCACGACGACGCGCTTATTGTCTCCGCGACAATCTACAACTGCCACTTAGCCCGCATCCTCGTGGACGGCGGAAGCTCCGCCGACGTCCTGTTCCTCAAAACATTCAAGGAAATGCAGGTGGATGAGAAGCTCCTGCAACCAGCGGCGGGGCCTCTGCAAGGGTTTGTCCCGGGGAAGGCGATCCACCCCGTGGGCAAGGTAGATCTCCCGATCACCTTCGGCACCCCGGAGAACTACCGGACCGAGCTAGTCCGCTTCGACGTAGTGGACCTCCCCTCCTCCTACAATGTGATTATGGGGAGGACTACGATCAATCGGCTGGGGGCTGCCACCCACCAAAACTACTTGTGCATGAAGATCCCCGGGCCGCGTGGCGTGATCAACGTCCGGGGGGATCAAGACATGGCCCGTGCTCTATACGAGCGAGCTGCTGCCACAATAGGAAGCGTCAACCTGATCAAGGCACCCGGGGGGGAGGCCCCCCCCCCGGACGTAGACGTCGCTGCGCCATCCCCGGGGAGGCCCCTCCTCAAGCCGCGTCCGGAAGGGGGCCTCCGGAAGGTCCCACTGTCCCTAGGCAGCAGAGACCAAACTGTCCAAATGGGGGCAGAGCTCCCCCAAGACCATGCAGCGCAACTCGCAGCCTTTCTGCGCGAAAACTCCGATGTTTTTGCGTGGAAGCCTTCGGACATGCAGGGCGTCGCCCGGGAGGTTATTGAACACAAGCTCGCGGTAACCCCCGGTCACCCCCCTATCAAGCAGAAGTTGAGGAAGCTCTCCCTCGAACGTCAAGAAGCCATCAAGATGGAGATAGCCCGGCTCCGAGAGGCGGGGTTCATCCGGGAAGTGTTGCACCCCGAGTGGCTCGCAAACCCCGTCCTCGTCAAGAAGTCAAGTGGCAAGTGGCGCATGTGCGTGGACTTCACCGACCTTAACCGCGCTTGCCCCAAAGACAACTTCCCGCTCCCGCGGATCGACCAACTCGTTGACTCCACCGCGGGGTGCGAGCTGATGAGCTTCCTAGACGCCTACTCGGGATACCATCAAGTCCGGATGGCGGAGGGGGATGAGGAAAAGACGAGTTTTATAACTCCCCTCGGAACCTTCTGCTACCGCCATATGCCTTTCGGGCTCAAGAATGCGGGAGCCACCTTCCAGCGCCTTATGACGCTGGTGTTCAAAGATCAAGTCGGCCGCAACGTCGAAGTCTACGTAGACGACGTGGTCGTCAAAAGCCCCCGTGCAGCCTCCCACATCGACGACCTCGCAGAGACCTTCTGCAACCTCCGCGCGTTCGGGCTCAAGCTCAACCCGGAGAAGTGCGCCTTCGGGGTGCGCGGGGGGAAGCTCCTGGGTTTCCTCGTGTCCCAGCGGGGCATTGAGGCAAACCCCGAGAAGATCCGGGCCTTCCTAGAGATGCCCCCGCCGCGCTCCGTCAAAGATGTCCAGCGGCTCTCTGGCCGCCTGGCCGCGCTCAGCCGCTTCGTCTCCCGTTCGGGGGAGCGGGGCCTCCAGTTCTTCAAGATCCTCCGAGGGCTTGAGGGGTTCCGCTGGACCCCCGAGGCCCAGGAAGCCTTCAACGACCTCAAGAAGTACCTCTCGAGCCCTCCAATGCTCGTGAGTCCGTCTCCGGAAGAGCCCTTGCTCCTCTACCTCGCCGCGACCCCCGTCGCCGTCAGCGCGGTTTTGGTGAAGGAGCAAGGGGGGCAGCAACGTCCCGTGTACTACGTCAGTGAAGCCCTCCAAGGGGCCAAGACTCGGTACAAGGAGATGGAGAAGATTTGCTACGCTCTCCTCATGGCGTCCCGGAAGCTCCGGCATTACTTCCTGGGGCACCCCATCACCGTTCCGTCGTCCCTCCCCCTGGGGGAGGTACTGCGGAATAAAGAAGCCACCGGCCGGATTGGGAAGTGGGGGGCCGAGCTTGCCCCCTTCTCCCTGTCCCTTACCGGCCGCCGCGCAATCAAGTCGCAGGTCCTCGCCGACTTCATCGCAGAATGGACTCCCGCCTCTGGGTCCGGGGACGAAGATCTCCCTGTGCCGCCCCGACGCAGTGACCATTGGACCCTGCTGTTTGATGGGTCGCTGTGCCTCGCTGGGGCTGGCGCGGGGGTAGTCCTCCGGAGCCCCGAGGGGAAGGAGCTCGAGTACGCCGCGCGGCTCGAGTTCCCCGCAACCAACAACGTCGCCGAATACGAGGCTCTGCTCCTCGGGATGCGCCTGGCGCACTCCCTGGGGATCCGGCGCCTACTAGTGAAGGGAGACTCTCAGCTCGTTGTCTGCCAAATGGACAAATCTTACCTATGCCATGACGCAAATTTAAGTCTTTACTTGCAGGAAGTACGAAAAATGGAGAAACACATCGACGGCCTTGAGGCCCGGCATATCCCGCGAAGGGAAAATGACCGGGCTGATGCTTTGGCCCGGGCGGCAAGCGCCCGGGAAACGCTCCCCAAGGAGGCCTTCTTGGAAACAATCACGAAGCCCTCGGTGGCCTCCCCGGACGCAGGCCCCGAGCCTCCGGTCCCGGAGGTCGCCGAGATCGTCCGGCCGTCGTCATGGATGGATCCCCTCATCTCCTTCATCAAGGGGGAGGGGGACCCTCCTAGCGAGACCGAGGTTAAGCGCCTCCGGGCCAAAGCCCGGGCATATTTCCTGCTCGAGGGAAGGCTCTACAAGTGGGGGGCTTCAGCCCTCCTGCGCTGCCTCCCCCGGTCGGAGGGACTTCAACTCCTGGAAGACATTCACGCGGGGAGCTGTGGTTCTCACCTAGCCCCGCGTGCCATCGCCGCCAAGGCCCTTCGGCAGGGCTTTTACTGGCCTACAGTCATGCGCGACGCGCGAGACCTTGTCTCCGCGTGCGAAACATGCCAGAAGATGGCCAAGGGCTCGAATCTCCCCCCTGTAGCGCTGCGGACTATCCCCATCACTTGGCCCTTCGTGCGCTGGGGGATGGACCTCTTAGGGCCTTTCCCCCCAGCGCCCGGAGGATACAAGTATGCGGTGGTCGCGGTCGACTACTTTACAAAGTGGGTTGAGGCGGAGCCCTTGGCTAGCATCACCTCCCGGGCCGTTCAGCGGTTTTTCTGGAAAAACGTCGTTTGTCGTTTTGGTGTCCCCCGGGAAATCACCGTGGACAACGGGACCCAATTCGACTCGGCATATTTCTGGGAATTCTGCGAAGGCCTGGGGGTCGTCATCCACTTCGCCTCAGTGGCCCATCCCCAAAGCAACGGGGCCGTCGAGAGGGTCAATGGCGTAATCCTACAGGGGTTACGCTGGAGACTCGAACAAACTGCCTCCAAGCGGGGCGCGTGGGCAGAGGAGCTCCCTAGCATCCTCTGCTCCATGCGCACGACCCTGTCCCGGGCCACAGGGCGTGCTCCCTTCTCCCTAGTCTACGGGGCGGAGGCAGTCCTCCCCCCGGAGATTGGCTTCCGGTCGCTGCGGGTCGAGCTCCTGAACGGAGCCACGACCGCAGCCTACCGGGCCAACGAAGACAACCGGCGGCTGGAAATCGACCTCGTGGAGGAGGAACGCGACCGAGCGCTCCTCCGCCACGCCATCTACGAGCGCGAGATGTTGCGCGCATACAACCAGCGCGTGCGCGAGAGAGCTTTCCGCCTTGGGGACCTTGTCCTCAAGCGCGTCACAGACCCCCAAGCCCAGAGTAAGCTATCCCCCAAGTGGGAAGGCCCCTACAGGATCTCCGCTGTCCTAGGCTCGCGGGCCTACAAGCTCTCCAACCTTGAAGAGCAGGAGCTGAAGCACACATGGAACTTGCGTTTACTTCGCAAGTTCTATGTTTAGCCTTACGGGCCTGTCCCCTCCCCCGGGGCGGTCACGCTGGAGGGGGAGGGGGGACACTGTAACTTCCCTTTTTCCCCCTTCGCGGCTTCGCAGGGGGGCTTTGTATATTTCGTTAATAAATGCATAGCCTTTGTTCTTCAACTGTCTCACTGCAGGTTGTTCTTGTTTACCGCCCCTAGTGGTGATGCCCTCCCCGCGAGGACGCCCTCCCCGCGAGGATGCCTTCCCCGTGAAGATGCCCTCCCCGTGAGGATGCCCTCTCCGTGAGGAAGTGGGCCCTGCCCCAACAAGTCCCTCCTGAAGGGCGGCTTACGAACAGCCCTCGTGGACTGAGGGTGTAAGCGGCAACCCGGTCCCCAGCGGCCGCGGTAACGAGTCACTTTGGGAGATTAGTCCCCTACCCAAACACTCAAGACCCGTCTCCGGGCACTTCCTCCTCCGGGAGTAGACGCTCTCCTCAGCGGGACGTCTAATGGCTTTCTGGATCTATCTTCCTCCTCCGGGAGTCGACGATATTCCCGGCGCCCCGTTCTCACGGCGACGGGAAGATCGGCCCCTTGCGGCTTGATTGGATCTATCTTCCTCCTCCGGGAGTCGACGATATTCCCGGCGCCCCGTTCTCACGGCGACCGGAAGATCGGCCCCTTGCGGCTTGATTGGATCTATCTTCCTCCTCCGGGAGTCGACGATATTCCCGGCTCCCCGTTCTCACGGCGACCGGAAGATCGGCCCCTTGCGGCTTGATTGGATCTATCTTCCTCCTCTGGGAGTCGACGATATTCCCGGCTCCCCGTTCTCACGGCGACCGGAAGATTGGCCCCTTGCGGCTTGATTGGCTCTATCTTCTTCCTCCGGGAGTCGACGTTATTCCCGGATCCCCGTTCTCACGGCGGCCGGATGATTATCTCTCGAAGACCTTATTCCCGGTTCCCCGTTCTCACGGCGACCGGACGAACCCTCCTGGGAAGCTCCCCTCCGGAGGTCATTGGCTTTTCATGAGCCCCTTCCGCGCCTTGTTCCCGGTTCCCCGCTCTCCCGGCGGCCGGATGAACCTCTCCCAGTGCCCCCGGCCACCCCGGAAGGTCCCTCCCTCGGAAATCCTGTTTTTACAATTTTCTGACTTAGAAAACATTTCTACAGGTTATGCTCCCCCCGGGGACCCTGTTTCCCCCACAGCACGCGGAGGCTTCCTCCCGCCCGCTGTGGGCGGGGGGGGACAGGGGGTCCCCGGGTCACCCACGAAGGAACTTAGCTCATCCTTGTTAAGATGACTCGTCCAGACCATCCAAGAAGAAGAAAAGAAAGAGGCAATAAAAAGAAACAATGCGCTTTATTGATCAACAAACCCGGAGGACATCTTCCCCCTCCGGTGGGTTCCGGAAACGATACAACCCGGGTCCTAACCCGGGGGATTTTCTACGAGCCTAAGGCTCCTACGCCTAAAGCTCTCGGAGGCGCTCCCTTAGCTCCCAGGCCAGGTCCCGGTACAGCGCCCGGACGCGACGCTGAGAATCCCGAAGTACGTCTTCGGGCCAAAACTCGTACCCAGCCGGCGGAAGTATCTGGAGAGGACGTATCATCTGGGCCCTCGGGCGCGGGGGAGTTAATTCAGCACGGCTGTTGTCAAAATTATCCAAGTGCCATTCCGGGCGCCACCTCAACTGGACGGGCTCCCGGGCAGTACCGCCGTCGCGCCTCCCGGAGACAAGGCTCAGCAAAATCAAAGCCGCTTGGGCGTCCCCCGGAGAGTCTCTCCCGGACCGTTGCTCGGGAGCAACCACCCGGGAACCCTGGTAACATTCCATCGCAAAGACTTAGAAAAATTTCTAATATATTTGATTGCAAAATGTTTTTGTACAAGTGCCCGGGGCTTCTCCTAAGAAGCTACCGGAATCAAAATGCCTAACAAAATAAAAAGGGGGTCCTAGCTAAAGACCCAGGGGAGGCTCATACTTTGGCATTGGGGTCCTCCCCCCGGGAAGCTTCCTCCGTGGCCGGGGCAGGGACATCCGTGGCCGGAGGCGCCGGTGTCGGGAACCACGTCCGGATGATCCAGTCGTAGAACCCCTCCGCCAGCAGCTCCACCTCCCGGCGCGTTGGCTCGAAGGCCTCCGGGAAGCCCCGGGGGATGCGCCCCCCGATCCCCCGGGCGCCGACCCCACGGTAGTCAACGAGCCCCGCGGCGGCCGCGATGACGGGGATCGCTCGGCCCCGTGCCCGGACGTCCGCAGCCTCCGGGATGGCGGAGACTTGTGCGTTAAGAAAACGCACAGCCTCCGCGAGGGTCGCCGGGGGCACCTCCGGGCCGCTCCCGGAGCCCAGGCTAACGCCAAGGCTTTCCAAGGCCGAGTGGACGGAGCGGCCCGCGTCCGACAGCGCCCGGACGCTGGAGCTCTCGAGCTCCCGGAGCGCCTTCTCCCGCACCTTGGCCTCCTCTCGGAGGCGGATGTAGGCGCCCTCCGAAAGGTGCACCTGCGCCCGGGCCCGGGACAGCTCATCAAGAGCTTCGTCCCGCTCCCGGATGGCCGCCTCCCGCTGCTCGACGCAGGCCGAGGCCCGGCTCTCCGCCTCCTTGAGCAGTCGGGTGACCCGCTGCTCAAGGCCCCAGGTAACAGTCGCTACCTACAAAATGCATAAAGAGTTAGAAAAATCTTAAATGCAGGAAAAAAGCCGGAGTGTGGAGAGCTCGAGTTACCTGGGCCCCGAGGGACTCGAGCCCCTCAAAACGCTCGTGGAGCGTCCCTCCTGCCACGAGGGCCTGCACCTTCCGGTTGTGCAGGCCCTCCGCGTAGCGGGCCACCTCCCCCGCCGGAAATAGGGAGGTGTCTTGCCCGGCCCTCCTGTCGCGGCCGGGAGAGGGCCCCCGGACCTCTGAATCCGGGAGCACGGCCGGCGTCGCCGGCGTCTTCGTCGATGAAGTTTCCTCCGAAGACGAAGACGAAGGTTGGGCGGGGATCTCCGCCCGGGGGGGGTCATTGGGCCTTTCCCCGCCCCAGGCCGGAGGGCCCTCGGAGCCTCCTGCTCCGGGGGGACCTCGAAGACTGAGGGGCTCCCCCCCTCCTCATCCACCGGCCAGAGGCGCGGGGGCGCCGCCCCCGAAAACCTCACTTCTAGCCTCTCCGGCGCCAATGCCGCCGGGAGAGGCGAGAGGAGCGTCACGCGAACTGGCGACGGGGCATAGTCCGCCGAATCGGACCCCGCCCCATCGACAACAATCTCCTTCCCCCGGGCCTCGACGGGGGCCTCCGGGGGCGGAGGCGTCGCCTCTGCCCGGGGCGCCGCCCGGGCATGTTCGGCTCCGGGAGCTGCGTCCCGGGCCCTCACCGGTGTCGTCGCCGGCGCCGTTGCCGGAGCTGGGGTCTTCTGGACCCGGGGCTTTTTGGGCTCCGAGCCCCCAGCCGCGTCCTTCCCCCGTTTATGAGACCCGGGGGTGGGAAGGGGCTTCCTCTCCGGAAGCCTGAGCCCGTAGGCCTCGGCCACCAAGTTCCGGGGAGGCCCCTCCCCCACGAGGCGCACGATGCGCTCGTGTTCGTCGGCGAAGTACCTCCCCAGGAGGTGCTCCGCCTTGTCCCTCGCCGCCGGGTACGGACGCACTGCAAGAGGTAAAAAGTTAGTCAATTTCTCATAAAAAACTGCAAGTACAAGAATGCAGGGCACTTACGCCGCGTCACCGGCTTGACCGGAGGTCGCTGCTCCGGGCCCATGCCGATCCCCCTTCCCCCGCGTGAGAAGGGGGAAAGCCGCAGGAGCGCCAGCTCCTCCGCGGCGTCCCGCATGGAGCGGGCCTTCTTCGCCAACACCACCTTCCCGAGGAGCTCGAACTACTCGTCCGTCCACACCGGCGGCTTCGGTGCGAATGATCGGCTGTAGGTGGGAGGCTCCGGGGCGTAGACCACCGCCTCATCCCGGACCCGGAGGTAGAACCACCTCCGGAGCCAGTCCCCCCAGTGGTCCCGGGAGGCCGCCGCCGGGAAGTCCGCCACCCGGGAGGGCAGCATTTGGACCATCACCGAGCCGAAGGGGGACTTCAGTCCTCCCTTCACCAGGTGGGAGCTCCGCGCCGCCGG
Organism: Pharus latifolius; assembly: GCA_019359835.1. Lineage (NCBI taxonomy): Eukaryota > Viridiplantae > Streptophyta > Magnoliopsida > Poales > Poaceae > Pharus > Pharus latifolius. The sequence continues at coordinate 16,636,730 of CM033328.1, read as the reverse complement.
TTCATAGAAATACCGGAAGGCGCGGAGGGTGGGCTCCCGCCCGGTCGCTGTCTCGTAGAGCCATATAAAAAGGCCCATACGGACGAGCGCGTTCGGGGTGAGGTGGTTGAGAGCCACCCCGTACTCTTTGAGAAACTCCCGGAGCATCGGATGCACCGGGAGCCGGAGCCCCGCCTCGAGGAAGGCCTCGAAGGCCACGACCTCTCCGGGCCTGGGGCGGGGGGCTCCGTCCTTCTTTAGGGGGACCCGGATGTCCCCCTCTTCGACGACGCCCTTCTTGACCAGGGACTCCGCGTCCGAGGCCGAGAACTCGGAGGCCCAAAGGAAATCCACGGGGATTTCCTCCGGGGGCACCTCCGTGGTCTTCGCTCGACCTTTGGGCGCCATTAGGTGAGTTTTTTGTGTTTCGGTGGCTAAGGTTTCAGGTGGCTGTCAACGACTCCCGGACGCTCGCTACCGGAGAAACTACCGGAAGAGCGCTACCGGGAGAGCTGAAGCTGGAGTTGAAGATTTGGAATGAGCTTCCGGGGCCCCCTAGGGCCCTATTTATAGAGGCTGGCCGTGATCTAGATGCGCGCCACGTGGCCCCCTCGGGGCAATCTGGGCCACTGAAATTCAAACCGTGCGCGGGAAACGAAGGGACAGGCGCGTAAATCGAGACGCCGGTTCGAACCGCGCGTGCATTTATTGCGAAAACGGCGCGGCCATAAAGCGCCCGGCACAGAAACCGAAGCGTCGCCGGGGGACCGGTGATTTTCGTCCGGAGTTTTCGTCCGGAGATTTTCCCGGTACCGTAACCATTCCCTTCGGGGGCTCAAGCTTCGTCCCCGGAGGGCATGGGGGGCTGCTGTTGGGGAAATCTCCACGCGGTCAAGTCCAGGTAAGTTCATGATTGCCCGGGGACAGTGGCCTCCGGTGCCAGCCCCGGGCGCCGCCTTTTAGGCTCCCGGGACCGCGCCCCCCGGGCATGTCCCGGGCGCCGCCACGAGCCCGGGGACAGTGGCCTCCGGTGCCTGCCCCGGGCGCCACCTTTTAGGCTCCCGGGACCGTGCCGCCGGAGCATGTCCCGGGCGCCGCCATTTGGCCCCCGGGACCGGGCCCCACCGGGCGTGTCCCGGGCGCCGCCATGTGCCCGGGGACAGTGGCCTCCGGTGCCTGCCCCGGCGCCGCCTTTAGGCGCCCGGGACCGCGCCCCCCGGGCATGTCCCGGGCGCCGCCATGTGCCCGGGGACAGTGGCCTCCGGTGCCTGCCCCGGGCGCCGCCTTTAGGCTCCCGGGACCGCGCCCCCCGGGCATGTCCCGGGCGCCGCCATGAGCCCGGGGACAGTGGCCTCCGGTGCCTGCCCCGGGCGCCGCCTTTTAGGCGCCCGGGACCGCGCCCCCCGGGCATTCCCCGGGCGCCGCCATGTGCCCGGGGACAGTGGCCTCCGGTGCCTGCCCCGGGCGCCGCCATTTGGCCCCCGGGACCGGGCCCCCCCGGGCGTGTCCCGGGCGCCGCCATGTGCCCGGGGACAGTGGCCTCCGGTGCCTGCCCCGGGCGCCGCCTTTTAGGCGCCCGGGACCCGCGCCCCCCGGGCATGTCCCGGGCGCCGCCATGAGCCCGGGGACAGTGGCCTCCGGTGCTTGCCCCAGGCGCCGCCTTTTAGGCTCCCGGGACCGTGCCGCCGGAGCATGTCCCGGGCGCCGCCATTTGGCCCCCGGGACCCGGGCCCCCCCGGGCGTGTCCCGGGCGCCGCCATGTGCCCGGGACAGTGGCCTCCGGTGCCTGCCCCGGGCGCCGCCTTTTAGGCGCCCGGGACCGTGCCGCCGGAGCATGTCCCGGGCGCCGCCATTTGGCCCCCGGGACCGGGCCCCCCCGGGCGTGTCCCCGGGCGCCGCCATGTGCCCGGGAACAGTGGCCTCCGGTGCCTGCCCCGGGCGCCGCCTTTTAGGCGCCCGGAACCGCGCCCCCCGGGCATGTCCCGGGCGCCGCCATGTGCCCGGGGACAGTGGCCTCCGGTGCCTGCCCCGGGCGCCGCCATTTGGCTCCCGGGACCGGGCCCCCCCGGGCGTGTCCCGGGCGCAGCCATGTGCCCGGGGACAGTGGCCTCCGGTGCCTGCCCGGGCGCCGCCTTTTAGGCGCCGGGACCGCGCCCCCCGGGCATGTCCCGGGCGCCGCCATGTGCCCGGGGACAGTGGCCTCCGGTGCCTGCCCCGGGCGCCGCCTTTTTAGCCTCCCGGGACCGCGCCCCCCGGGCATGTCCCGGGCGCCGCCATGTGCCCGGGGACAGGGGCCTCCGGTGCCTGCCCCGGGCGCCGCCTTTTAGGCTCCCGGGACCCTGCTCTCCGGAAGAGGTCCCGGACGTCATCGCCCTCCTAAAAGGTAAAATCCCTGTTGTTTATCACGTGCAGGTCACGCGAGGGACGCCTCGGGAATCAGCGACCACCTGTCAAGCATCCAAGACGTTTGACCGGGAGAAGGACGGTCCTACCCTTCGATCCGACGGTGGCTTCCGGGGTAGTTTAGGCTTTTCGCTTCTTTTTGGGGGCTATAAATAGCCCTTGTACCCCTCTGTTGTAAAGATCAATTCATTATTATTTGGAATAGCTAATCTCACAGACGTGCTCCGGAAGCCTCTCCCCCGGAGAGAGCCTCCCCAGCCGACTCCGGTCGGGAGCGCGTCGACAGGACTAGGGCCCCCACCGGGACCCGAACCTGTATAAATCCACGTGTCAATTCTTGTGTTTGCCCGGCGGGGAGGACCGGTCACCCGGTCAACCCGCGCTGCGTGATTTCCGCTAGGATCGTCTTCAAAACCTGCCGGGGTATTCTTAATACCACGACAAATAATATGGACATATATTTGAGAATATAATGTTGGATGGACCAATTTTGAGACACTGTTTGGATTTGTTATTTAAGTATCACCAGTTGGTCTCAAATAATGTTTATGATTGATCCTTAGACCTGAGACCATTATAGTTTCCTACATGTGTAATAGTATACTTTGATACTACCAAATGCTACTTTTAACTAAGTAGTAATAAAGGTAATATTTGGGTATGCTATGAGCCATGCGGAGAAATATGAATGGTTAAGATGGAATTTGCATATCTCATATAATGAGAGAGATATCTCTGGGCCCCTCGATATAGATGAATTAAGAAGTGCATGGCCATGCCGTTTGTGGTTGAATGTCAACTACGGGAAGATCAATTACTATGAGATCGAGAAAGGATTGAACTGTGCAAGGGTGGCACATTTCCTACCTTGGGTTTAATCTGGTATCGTATGGCAAGAGGATCAACATGAAAACATTATATGGGTTTGCTGATTACGATCTTTGTGTGTATTTGGATAGTCGTTATGTCCTGCTAGGGGCCACTACCGACTTACAATTCGGGTAAGTATTCTCGGGTTGTGACTAAATATACATGAACCTACAGGGTAAGTATTCTCGGGTTGGAACAATGCAATTCGGATTAAGTCTATTTTGGGTTTCCATATCAGATTTGGAGACTTAATGTTAGACTCCTCATGCATTTGGATTGGGTTTGATATGAGTTTCTGTATCAGATTCGGAAACTTAATATTAGACTCCTTATGTATTTGGATTGGGTTTTAGACTCCTTATCCATTTGGATTGGGTTTGTATAGGTTTCCATATCAGATTCGAAGACTTAATATTAGACTCCTTATGCATTCGGATTGGATTTGTTATGGGTTTTTGTATCAGATCCGGATTGGGTCTGTTAGAGAATATACGTATCAGATACGAATTCGAATAAGATTCGTATCAAATCAGGAAACCTAATCTGTTAGGATTTCTTCTGCATGGGCAGTTCGGATAAGATTCGTATAATATCAGTAAACCTAATTTGTTAGGATTTCTCTTGCTTGGCCCTATATATAGAGAGGTATGATGGGTCTTGATAATTAACACAGAAAAGTCCTAGCTGCTACCTCCTCTAAAGTAATAGCCCTAAAAACCCTTGTTGTGCACATTGGTGCTAGCACACCATTGCACAACGTTCCACCCAATACGTGTGGATACCAGTAGAGGCGTTGCTGCAATTGCTGCGCTGATCAGGACGATCCGTGAGCGATCGTTGTCATCTACATCCACTGTTCTGGACGATCCGCAAACGGTTGTTGCGAACATTTGATCGTTGCATCAAATCTGCTTCCGCTACTGGCAACAATCTAATCTATGATCTATTACTTGCAGTTTCGAGTAAATTATTAGAAATACTGCTAGTGTAGCTTACTCGATTTCCTACAAACCCCTCATCTACATACCTGCATTCTCATAACGAGACTTGCTGAGCATCGTGTAAAAAAATGCTCACCCTTGCCTTTTATACAAATTCAGAAGAAAGGATTTGAGGATTCTGACCCCTTTAGCCTTGGGTACCAAGAAGAGGAAGGAACCTTTCCAGACGATTTGACCTTCTAGGAGGGTCATGCGCCAAGTTGAGTCCGATGTGGTGAAGGCCTGAGCCGAACCACTGCAGAAGGAAATGAAGACTTTTGTTGTTGCTTTGTGTTATTTTTCTGTATTCGGTACCTCGATACCGATTCTTTTTATTCTTGATTTTGAAAAACTCTCTACTTTTGTATCAACTTTAATTAATGCCATTCTTGGCATTATGATAATGTAATAGTGGTCCTCGTGACCTTGTACTTGTTTTATCTATTTGCTTTATTGTTAAAGTAAATCCTGTTGTTGTGAGCTTGTGATGTACCTTTCCGAGTGCAACCCACCTGGGCGGTTGCCACCGGATTCCTCAAATGAGGGTCCCACACCGGTGTGACCTGACGACGTGAGCCCGGTCACTGGTGAAAGGGGATCTAGGATATCGACTAGAGGGGGCTGAATAGGCGATTTTAACAAATTATCAATAACACAAACAATTGAGATAAAGAGAGCAAATAAATAATACAAGATGAACAAAACACAATATCAACACAAGGATATATCCCGTGGTCTCGGTGATTTGCCGATCACCCCTGATCCACGTTGAGGCAAACTCAAATCTCTAACCGCTCCTCTATCTAGTCAACCTTCTCTCGAGAAGTGACCTAGATCTTGAGCCGGATTGTGTGATGAGTTATCCACACCTCGATTTTCACTAAGGATGCACTTTACCGCTCCGACAAGGCCGTGCTCAACCCTTTCACAGACGTTTTGAGGAGTCTCACAATCTTCCTTGAAGATCTCTCCAAAACCTTTCTCCTAGCCGTCTAGGAGCCGGCAAACTCCAAGAGTAACAGCCAGTGATGATCCACTTAGCCTTCTTCTAGTGCCACAAGGTTGATTAATGATCTAGATGCAATGCACTAGAAGATCTCAAATGCACACTCTCACAAATTCGAGAATTTGAACCCTAGAGTGTATGAAACTAGCTTAAGCTCTCAAGGATGATGACAATGCTCAAGATTATGCCAAAAGTTATGAACCAGGGCCGTGCAGGGAGTATATTACCCCCCACAATAAATATAGCCGTTGCAGGCCGTTGGGAGCAAAAGATCACCTGGCGGTCAGACGCAGTATAAGTCGGTCAGACCGCCGCAATTGCAACAGCATTAAACAGGCGCAATAAATGCCTCAACTGCCCTTGTCAGGCGCACACACGGTCAGACCGGAACCTATTTCGGTCAGACCGTGAAACTGTCCAGAGACGAAATAGTTTCTGGACACTTTATACGGTCAGGCCGAAAAATTGTAACACCCTGAGTTAGGGGGTGAAATTTTTTTTCATAAATAGCATGCATGCATGTATCAGTAGTAGTAGCCAGATCAGTATCTATCTTAAACCCTAAAATCTCCAAATCTAACCAGTGAACCTCAAATCAAGATCAGATTGTTCAGATGTGATCTATTAATTATCCTGAATCTAAAAGCCTTCAGAACCCAGATCCAATTCTATCTCTAACTTCACGAATATCAAACCCATTTGTTTTCGAAAACAGAAATACCTATATTACCCTAAATACTCTGAATTCAAATTTAATCAAAATCTGACCAAGTTCAGATCAGATTATTCTGAAATATGATCATGGGTATGCCAATACCTTAAACCAGAAAGTTAGCAGCCAGATTTTTATCATCTAGACTCTTTTCACAAATCAGTCCAAGAGTTATCGCAAAATTAGTCCTTATCTGATATCTGAAAACCCAAAAAGGCTAAAATCCAGATTAACTCCAAATTCAGAATTTCGTCGGCAAATATCTCAAAATGCTATCTGCCACAAGTCTCTCTCTGTGCAGATATCAAAATCAAACCCTAAATGCCGAATTCGAAATCGACAAAACTCAAATCTTACTTACCCTAATTTACCCTATTTTCAGTTTGTATCAA